>WEIU01013801.1:242413-294392 GCA_013389925.1 Aegithalos caudatus | reverse complement strand
AGAAAGAAAGAAAGAAAGAAAGAAAGAAAGAAAGAAAGAAAGAAAGAAAGAAAGAAAAAAAGAAGGAAAGAAAGAAAGAAAGAAAGAAAGAAAGAAAAAAAGAAAGAAAGAAAGAAAGAAAGAAAGAAAGAAAGAAAGAAAGAAAGAAAGAAAGAAAGAAAGAAAGAAAATAATACCCCAAAATAACTGGCCTTTCAGGAGTCCTGCTGTATTTTCATGGTTTCCTTTGCTTTCCTTGAGCAAATGAAATTTGTAAAAAAATTTCAAGGGTTTGGGTTCTTTTTCTGGATTGGAAAAATAGGAGTCTGTAGACACTGGAAGTACATATAAGAATGTAAATCAGATATTGTTTTAAGAAAAACAAATATAGTGGAAAGTGACAGTAACAACCAAATAGATAATTTTGTGTGGCTGCTTAGAAAATATTTTACTTCCAATTTTTTTTTTTTTTACATTTGTCTATCAATTTTCTTTGAGTTATTTCTGGTATTCTAATACCATTGCTCCATATTCTTGCATTTTCACACTGCAACATAGGAGGCAAAAACTCCTAGCAAACAGACTACTGAACTACAGAAAATGAAATGTAATTCTATATAGGGTTTTGCCTCTGAAACTCTGGCCTCTATGTCAAGTAATTTTATTTTTGCTTCTCTATTCCCCAGTGTTAGGGACTGGATTTGTTTCCTTTGTGCTTGTGGAATTTTTTCCCAGTGGGTTGCCAGGGAACTGATTGCTGGGTACTTATGAGTGCTTGACCAAAACAAAAAGGGGTAGCCAAGCACAGTTTTGGGACTGATGCTTTCTGATAATGGGCCATTAAGGCTCACCAATGACCTGATACATTACATCATCCCATTGGGAGATGCTCTGCCCAGTGAGGGGTGCCCCAAGCATTCCTACCCAGATAAAAGGGAGAGGTGGCAATACCAGGACATTCCTGTTTTTCACTGGATTCCCGGAGGAAGACTGGACCCATCTCACCACCACTGGACTTTCTTCAGGACCATCTCTACTCTATAATTTCCTTTCTCACTCAGAACTGCGTCTGTTACTCCAGGAGGATTCATCTGGACTGCATCTAACACCCTGACCAACAGGGTGTCAGGTCACACCCCTGACTCTGTCAGGGTTTTTTTGTTTTATTTGCATGTTTTTATGCACTACTGTTTTTGTATTTTTAATATTCCTATTAAAGGACTGTTATTCCTATTCCCCAAACTTTGCCTGAAAGCCTCTAATTACAAAATTATAATAATTTGAGGGGAGGGGTTTGCATCCTCTATACAAAGGGAACTTCCAGCTTTTGCTGGCAGATACCTGTCCTTTCAAAATCAGGACACCAAGGCCATGAAACAGGAATGATGTATGATCTCACTGATTAAGTAAATTGTTATCTGTTACAAAGGCATTGTGGAAAAACTGGGGTATACTATTTGTACATCATATATATATAGTATTTTTTATATAAGTTATATATTTTATATATAACTTATATATTTTACATGTAAGTGTTTACCTGTGCATAAGAAATCAGATAGGTGTGAGAAGATACGAGACAAGTTATAGGAGATATCAATATTACTGATTTTGTTCTTATACAGATTGAATGGTCTCCAAAAGCAGGACTCTTTCCACTGCAAAGAAGTCACTTCCCTGACTTCTGCCCATGTTTTGCAGCACTCAGCAGGGCCTCTGTGTTTGATTTGCCCTGAGTGTTACCCTGCTGCACTACCTCCCACATCAGCAGAGCTTGTCACCTTTCTGCTATAGGAAGCTGAGCTCCCATTTCTTTTTCAAGTATGTTCTGACAACTCATGCAGCTTTGTACCTTGCTAATAGATGTGTAGGTACTGAATCCACTCCAGCAGTGTACACCAATTAAGTAGCTGCACTTTGAGAACAGATGTGACATTTAAAAAAAATCGCAGTAAAACCTATTCCAGCAAAAACATCAATCAAAACATTAACAGTGCTGTGAAGAATTTCTGTGAGAATATCAGAGACAATTTTACTACTGCAACAGCAACAAAACCAAAGCCATGGCAAGAGGAGGAAAATAAACTTGTTAAATAACAGTCAAATTAACCAGTGTGAAAATCTGTTGAGAAGTTACTGGCTGCAAAGGAGTACATGTGCATATACCACGCCAGCACAAAGATACAGGATGTTATCAGTACAATGCAAACCTTCACCCAGCTGTCATGAAACCACAGGCTGTGCTTGTCTTGGGTTTTTAAACAAATTTTGAGATGCATTTCATGGAATCAGCTGTTCTGCTGTATAACTTACACCACCTGCTCTCCACCTGACAGGATAAACTAAGCCACTTCTTGTCATGTGAAGAAACAAAGCCACACATGCTTTCTCCTCCCTCAGCTCTCTCAAAAACAGGGTGTTTCACTACTGCACTGAGGACTTAGACCCCACACCTGAAAATGCTTAAATGTATATTGAATTTCCCTATTGAATTTCACAGTTTGACCTAGTCCAGGGTTTAACCCTGCCTGTAATTCTAAAAATGTCAGGATTCCCACCAGGAGGAAACCATGTTCTTGTGCTTTTGAAGGAATAAGAATAGGGTTCTATGCCAACAGATGTACACATGACTTTTCTCACTAAGCATGCATTGATAAAACCCTCTGTTCCAAATAATAATAAAGTGCACTGCATTCCCAAGTGGTACAGGCAAGGGCCAACAGAGTTCATGCACTTATAAAATGCTCAGTACAGAGTTTACCCAATGCTAGACTTGAAAATCAAACATGGATGCTCTATACCTATCATTTTAATTATTACCATAGCACTGGCACGGTGGAGAAATCCATGGCTGTGAAACAGCAGCTGGGCAGCTGCCCTATTCCTATTTCCAAAGAGGTGTACCACCTGATAGCTTTTTAGCTCTTCCAGATATTTTTTTAGCTCTTGTAGAGAGAGGAAGAAATATAAAATTTCTTTGCAAAAAGTGATTTAAATCTTGTGATAGACACACATACATATACAGTGACACTTCTTAAATTAAGGAGAAACTGAGGGTCAGACACAAGGAAATCAGAGATCTTTCAAAATGAGACAGTAACCAAAACCAGAAATGTCCTCTCTTACAGCCTTCCTTAGAACATTAGGACATAGTTTAAACAGCAAAAAAAACCAGCAACTGTGGCAGAAGCAAGTAAGCATTAAATGGGTTTGATGAGTTGGGCTCCCCAGGAATCATGTGTAGTTTTTGGTCTGGTAAGCATTTGCACCGTGCTGAAATGCCCCAGAGTTGCTCTCTTCTCATCTCTGCAATGTATCTGACCTTTCCATATCAATTATTGTGCAACGTGGATAGCATGAGAGATTTAACCAGGCAAGATAAATGCCAATATACGTGATTGCAGTCACGTCATCTGTCTTGGATGCTTTTGCTCAGGAACTGCTCCAGCCTCATTTGCTGTATAGTGAATGAATGCCACTTTTGCAGATTTAACCTTTGCTTTATGTTACTTCTCATTTCTCTGAGTCACAAGGAGTTTATTCTCTGTTCTTGGACTCACTTGCAAAGAGTATAATTTCCTTTCTCTGCCACAAAACATGCACACACAGTATAGACCCAAGAAGCACTCTCATGGTTTCTACTTGGGTGATTTCAAGAGATCAAGCTGCTAAAAAGATCAGCATCTCTGCCTTGTTTACATTCCTGCTCAGCAGGTACAGGCAGGGCACTAATCCTTACGTGTTCACCAGGGCACCACTGCACACACAAAAACTCCTCTAGAAACTGAAGCTCTGCAAAAGGGAAACTCAAGAGTCTTTTCTGTGTCTAGGGTGGGGATTAACACTTGCAATTGTGTGCAGCTTTTAATTTCCTTGGGGCAACATTTCTCATGCCATAGAGACATAACCATATGGTTTATTTTGCTTCTAGCTACTCATCATATCTCTCATAAAAAATGCTGTAGAATATTATCTTGATTTGCTCTTGCTGCTTTACAGGTCACACTTTATCAGCAATGCCTTGTCCAGTCTGAGAACTCTTTCAAAGCACTAGCCAAAAAGGGCTGTTTTCCACACTTTTGTACAACTGACAACAAAACAGATTTTTTCAGAGACTTGAGTATAAGGACTTCTGGAAAATCAGGATTCTTAAGGTATTGCTCACACTACACATTAGATTTAGACAGAACTGTGAAAACCCAATTAAGTAGGCATTTTTGAAAATATTAGCAAAATTTTAAAATTTTCTAGGGAGTTTTTTCAATGCCAAATACTTAAAAAGTTACTTTTTCCCACCAATGGATCAACAGTGGCACATGCAGTAAGTTTCAAAAGAACTCTGGTCTTCTCTGTCCTTGTTCATAGAGATCTCCCTAAATTTTCACAAACTCATTAGTGAAGTGATCTGGAATCCATTCAAAGAAAGTGTCCCTCAAAATTGAGATACTAGGAATATTCTGTTAGCTATGAATGCGCACTCCTTCTCTCCACCAAAAATATTCAAAGTAAGATGTTGCTCTGTGTCTTGAGGACTGTATCTTTTCTCCCAGACCAGCCTTTTGTAGGTCAGAAAAAATCACCATGGTCCAATTCCTCAAAGTTCCATATGTAAACACAAAAACTTCAGTGAGATGGGCCCTGTCTTCTTTCCAGAAAGGTCAGAGATTGACTTGCTTCTGGTGTTCATGAGCAGGATTTTGCACTGCACCAGCAAAAACAGCACCAGGGCCCAAAGGTGTAGTTAACAAGCAGGGATTTTTGAGCCAGGACAATAACTTTGACTCAAAGCCTGTGCACTTTGCTGTAGATGCTAAAAGAAGGATGCACTTTGGATGGCATTACTGAGGGCCAAACATTTCCATGTCGCCAGCTGCAGAGGGACAAACCATCTCTGACTTGTGGGCAGCGTGTGCCAAGAGTATGGACTTCACTGCTGGGGAAGTGAAGAGACAGGGACAGCCAGATCCATCCAGCAGGGAGAAAAAGTAAACAAACAAAGTGAGTAGGAAACAGGGCATCTTGGCAAACTGCAAATATCTTATCTAACTGGTTCAACACCACCAGTCTGGCACATTGCCACAGACATTTCTTCCAGTGGCTCCCAGTGTCATATGGCCCAGAATGCCTGCCTTCTCAAACCACATTGCCACATGCCTACATTGCCATGTCACTTAGAAAAAGCCCCAGCTGCATCTGTGCAATTCTTGTGAGCCCCTGCTTAGTGCCAACATGTTAATTCTCTTGGAAATGTTTCCGACATTTGAATCTAATTGGTCTTGGCAAGGAGGGACAAACACGTTATTACTATTCTGTCAGCAGCTTTCATTGCAGTGACTGCTTCAAACTTCTAGGGTTTAACTGGGAGAGAGGCTGAGGGACAAACATACTGGATGGAGCTGTAACACTTTCCAGTGATGCAATTTTGTTTGCACAAAAAGCTGCACCTAAAGCTGTACTCTGACCTTTGCTGTTCAACTGCTTGAAATCTTACAGAGTCATTACCAAGAACATTATTTTTCAAATAGTAATTTCAGTAACCAGAGGGTCACCATTTCTGCTGTTATATAGTCACATCTAAGTTGAGATTCTGTAGCAATCTCCACTGAAGTGGAAAGCTACATGCAAGTGGGGAAGTGATGCCTGGATGAGCTGACTTAACTTCCTAAACTTATGCATAAAATCTGTGGCTTCATCTAGGAGATGACCTCAGAAATTGCAAGCTGTGGTCCAGTCCTTGTACCCACACAGACAGTGGTCATGAATCATTTTGCCAAACGACAAACCTAAAGAGAAAAGAACACTTCTGAGAAACAATGAAAACCGAGCTCAAAAAGGCAAACAAACCTCAGTGCTGTAACAACCTTCCATAGATGATGTGGAATGAGCACATGTACATAGCCAGGATTAAACAGACCCTAGAAAGATTTTTTGTCTAGAGCACCCCAGTGAATTCTGACTATGAACAAAGCCTCACAATACTGTGGGCAGCAACAAAACATCCTTGGCAGCTTCAGCTGTGCCATAGACAGCTGCGCCTGCTCCCTTTGCAAAGCAAGGGAGAAAGACTGAGAGGATGTCTGTCAGAAGCAAGTACAGCCATCCCCTGTCCTCCTAGCAGCAGTAAGAGTAGCAAGCTGACTCTCTACAGCACTTCCCACCTATCTCCATTCCATGTTCATTCTGCCTCTAATTTTGCTTTCTGTCAGGAAGCAAATTTTTTTGTATTATTATTATATTTTGGACATCACAGCCAAGGCTTGAGCTTGCTTTGCAAAGCTCCAGTGAAATTCCAAGGAAAGGCATAAGTCTGAGATTTCTGTTAGCTTTGGCTCAGGGATAAATCTACTTGAAACATCCAGATGGCCAGTTTCTGCATTCATTTGATCTATTGCGGTTTATGATAGCGTGTCCAAAGACATGTCTCAAGGTACGTGTTGTCCAAAAAGAAAACAAGTTCATGTACAGGAGACCGTATCACCTTCTCCACTACCTCTATGTGATATGGAAAGCATTCTGTGCCTGGAAAGCAATGGGCTGCAGCAGATGCCCCACTTAAACCCAGAGATCTTTCCTCTGAGGCTGCTGTCTTGCATTGCTCCAAGAATTGCAGATTTATCTCCTCAGTGTGCCAGCTCTTGGCAGACCTACCTAGTAAATATGCAAAACACAATATGACACTTTGACAGCTGCTCTGCATGGACATACCTTAGAGTCCTGCCACTATTCTCCATTTCAGCAATAGCAGGGAAGCCTGAAGAACAGTTTCAGTAATGTTGGTGGGTACAAGCTCTGCTGAGAGTCTCCAGAAGGCCTCTACTTTCCCACACCACTGACAGAGTAACTGTGTCAATTAATCTGTCAACATTTACTATATTACCAAAAATACAAATGATTTAATGTTTTATTTAGCAGCAACTAAAACAATGAAAAAAACCAAACCAAACAAAAAACCCCAGCAAAATAGAAAGAAAACTCTAGTGGTTGTTAGACCACTTAGTTTTAATTCGTAGGTCACCAGCTGTCTTCCACTAGAGGAGTGAATACTTTGAGAAATTTCGTATATGAAGGTGTAGTCCTAACAAATGTGACTTTAATTTTTGGGACAGCTTTGGGTCAGAAGTGTGAAATGATGTATTTTGAACTTATAGACATAGAATATAAACTACAACATCTGCATCAGTGAGCCATAGACTATGTAAGGATATTTACAACTGGGAGTAAGAGCATGCAGATTAGCTCTGAGTTTCTGCTGCAAGAGAAAAGATTGAATAGTAGCTGTCACCAGGCTGGAAATAGAAAGTTGCAAAACCAAGGGTTTTCAGCAGAAGTCTAAAAAAACTTAGCAAATGTTAAGAAACCAGGTCATCTGCTCTAGTAGCTCAGTCTTGCTTTCAGCTGATTTCTGTCAGCAAACCCACATGCATCCCACCTGAAATAAGCTTAGTGTTCTCCACATATATGTGAACAAACACACAGAGTAGACAACAAGACAACCATAAAATTTACCTGGCAAAATGCACAACTGGCAGGAGATACCTGGCTGCTGCTTGAAAGATAAATGGCAAACCACCAATATCCCTCATGCTTGGCTTCATACATCTTTGTTTATTATTTATTATTTAATATTTATTAATTATTAATTATTATTTATTTTTTATTTATGAGGCAGTACAGAGAAAATTCTACAATGATCATCCTCTACACTGTGCATGAGAGGAAAAAATGAAAATGACCGTGTGCACCTCCTGCACAAAGGACATCTGAGCAAACAATTCACACTCTAGAAGCTCTCATGCTGCCTACAAGACTGACACAAACAGGGTAGTGTGAATTTCCTTGTCCAGAAACAGGGAGTTATTGTCTCTTCCACTTTGGCAGTGTGAAATTCAAGGATGAAGGTCTGGAAATGCTATCAGGATACATATTTGAGCAATGAAGATTCTAATAGGTACTTGTGTACTGGGTTTCTTCATTTTTCAAGCTCTACTCTGCGTCTCACATCAAGGGTAGGCAACGACCTTCCAGCAAGCTGGTTTGAGACACAGGGAGATGAGACTGGATGGCTTTTACAAAAGATGGCAAATGAAAACTATGGACTTACAGAGTACTGTTGGGACAGATACATGAAATGTTAAAAGAGAACAGGAAGGAAAATACCCCACAAGAACTTGTCTACTCATACAGGTTACACTTTTATCTATACTTTATGGACACATATAGTATTGTGACACTTTTTTCCTTATGTTTGGATGGTTTGTGTATCACTCCTTATTGTTTCAAAACAATGGTGAGAAAATGGGAGAAAATATGTTTCTAGTAAAAATTTCTATGGCATTTCCAGGAATGTTCACCTTTCCTGGAGGAAAAAGTTCCAGCTACTATTTCAGTAACCCATCCTGTCACACTGCCAGCTTGTTTGCTCTCATTTTTAGAAAAGCATTGTACAACAAGCACTAAAATCCTCTCCAGCACAGGGAGCAGCTGTTCAGCATAAAATTGCAACTAGTGTCTACTGAGTCAGACCACTGGTCTATGCTGCATGGTTTTCTTTTTCAACAAGGGGAAAACAGGTGTGATTTGGGAAGTACATGTGAGCAAGGACACATTCTTCACTCCTCTACCCTTGCTGGGGGTGCTAGAGGGCATCTTCTTGCCTATTACCTCTAGTATTCACAGATGTGTCTTACCCCTTTCTGATCTGCTGGAAACATCTGCTGCAAGTTCCAGAAGTTTGATGCCCAATGAGAAAAGAAATCTTTCCTTTTTCTAACTTTATGTTGATCTGATAATTTGATCAAGTAGCATAGGCCCATGTCCTGGTTTTGAAAGGACAGGTATCTGCCAGCAAAAGCTGGAAGTTTCCTTTGAATAGAGAATGCAAACCCTTCCCATCAAATTATTATAATTTTATAATTGGGGGCTTTCAGGCAAAGTTTGAGGAATAGGAATAACAGTCCTTTAATAGGAATATTAAAAATACAAATATAATAGTACAGAAAAACATGCAAATAAAGCAAACAAAAACCCCAGAAAACCCTGACAGAGTCAGGGGTGTGACCTGACACCCTGTTGGTCAGGGTGTTAGATGCAGTCCAGATGAATCCTCCTGGAGTAACAGACACAGTTCTGTGGAGTAGAGATGGTACTGAAGAGAAGTCCTGTGGTGGCAAGATGGTCCAGTCTTCCTTTGAGAATCCAGTGGAAAACAGGAATGTCCTGCTGTTCCTATCTCCCCTTTTTCTCTAGGTAGGAATGCTGGACTACTTCGTATTTGTTTGGAACTCACCTGCCTCAGATAACTGTTTTAACTCTACATGGACTTGACTGTTTTGCTAAATCTGCTCCTTGTTTTCCATCAAGATGTTTTGGAAGTGGATTAGACAGCAGTTCCAACAATTGCTACAAAAACAGCATTTGCCAGGCAGAGGAACTTCTGCTTATGGATTTGTGACAAAAACAATTGACCTGGTTATCCTGACTGGGTAAATACCAGTATATCACTTGTAAGGGTCTGAGAGAAGTGTATTCATGCCTGGTTCTAAAATTCTGTTCATTGATACTTTTGCTAAAGAGAATGAAAAATAAACACACAGAATANAAAAAAAAAAAAAAAAAAAAAAAAAAAAAAAAAAAAAAAAAAAAAAAAAAAAAAAAAAAAAAAAAAAAAAAAAAAACAAAAAAAAAAACTCTGGATGCTTGTTCTACTGTGTGTAAACTAAACTGCTGGAATCTTCTTGGTCCTTGCCTCTTCATAAGACTTCAGTCTACCAAAACCTGTATGAGATAAAGTTATCTGTTTGAAAGTGCTATAGAGGCTGGAGAGAAGATTGGAGAGAAGATTACCCACTTTAAATCAGCACAGTTCTGTTTCCTAGCCCCAAAAAGAAACACCTAATCATTTTAGGTTTGTTATTTCCTTTCCTACCTCCTTCTCATGTAACAGCTTGCCTGCTACCTTCCCCACTGAGACCCTGAGCAAGCCCAAGATATGTAAAAGAAATCTTGCAGGGAAATCTTCTTCCCTCTTCTGTGCTGGGACCTTGTACCTTTGCTGTTTCAATACCCAGTGTTCTATGTCCGGCAGAAAATACTTGCCAGCTCTCATGCTAGAGGACTGTGCCTTTTCACATAAAGACAGCTGTGAGGAAGAAGAAAAACAACCAAAAAAAAACCAAAAAAAACTTTGGGGAAATGGTGTCTCCCACTTTGGTTTGTAAGTCTGCCTGGTCCAGAAGGTCTGTGCTTTGCCTGCTGAAGGAATATCCTTCACCTCAAGTACGAAGCTGTACAAGTGTCTCTGTTGGGTGAATCTACTATTAGATTCTGAAAGGGTTGGATGTGAGGGTCACAAGGAGATAGAATTATAAAATCACAAAATCATAGAATTTCTTATGTTGGAAAACACCTTAAAACCATCAAGGAGAACTCACATTGCCAAGTGCACCAATAAATCATGTCTCTAAGCACCACATCTACCACATTGTCTAAGTACATGCAGAGATGGCAACTCAGCCACTTCCCTGGGCAGCCTGTTCCAGTGCTTGACAACCCTTTTGGCAAAGAGATTTTTCCTAATGTCCCACCCAGATCTCCTCTGGTGCAATTTGAGGTCTTGTTCTGCTGCTTGTCCCTTGCAAGAAGAGACTGACACCCACCTGGCTACAACCTCCTTTCAGGTAATTGCAGAGAGTGATAAGGTCTATCCAGATTCTCCCCTTCTCCAGGATAAGCACCCCCAGCTACCTCACCCAATTCTCATCAGATTTGTGCTCTACATCTTCCCCAGATCATTCTGATTCCCCCACCTCTTAACATGGATGGAGGTTTTCAGCAGGGGTTTTATTCAATCCAGCAAAATCTGTGGGGGGAGGGAAGTGCAGCTCTTTTAAGTTAGGATACGATGCTGCTGGGAATCCAGAAGGTCATGTGCTATAACTGGAAACAAATTTCAAAAGCAGACTGATCCTTGTTTGTTGTTTTCAGACATGTCAGCTTAAAGCTAATCAATCCAAGTAATTTTTTTCTAGTCCTCTAAGTTTTGGACTAATGTGTTTTGCTGGATAAAGGATTTTGTATTAGCCCTACTGTAAGCAGCTAAGAAATCTGAGATATCTTTTGTCTTCTTGTGATTAATTCAGAGACCTGTAGTATTTGAATCCCAGCAATCAGTACAGAAACTTGACTTGATCAAGATATAAATAATGTTTTATTTATTGAAAATGAACTAGCTGTCAAAGAACTGAGTAAAGTTGAAGAGTTAAAGAAATGCTGGCTAAAAGAAAGGCAAGGAACAAAACATAATTGCCATTCTCTCTTGTGTAAGAAGAGAAAATGTGACTTCTTCCTGATTTCTGTATCATCACTTGATGAAAAGCAGCCAGCCTCAGTGCTGCTTTCATAACATCAATCCCATTGATTCTGCTGGGAGCAACTCTGAGCACAAATGCCCTGAAACAATGCACTTTCTTCCCACTCTGAACCTGAGACAAATAGTTCCTGCAGTGCTAGCAGGAGAACTTGCATGAGAGAAGGGGAAAACATTTTTCTGGATATTCACATACCCACATCTATATGTATAGAAACATAAAACTCCTCCCTCTTTCCCAGGAAATTAGCATCTATGTTCATCACTTTCCACTTTCTCAGTTCTCAGGAAGACCCATAATCCAGTCATATCCCATCAATTTGTAATTTCCAGAGCAGTGAAGACTTTCAGACCCTCACAGCATCCCTTCTAACACATTGTCACTGCCCATGAGCACAGACCTACCATATCAGCCTGGCATCACTCTCTGTAGCTGCACACTTGGCAGGAGGGGAGGAAGGAGGAGGGCTGAGCAGACTGTACAAATAAAAAAACCCTGATATATTCATCTCTCCTAGACTATGATGGAAAGGTTATTTGTCTCTTCTGAGCTCAGGGATGTCTTTGTCCTGAATTTAAAATTTAGAAAACATAATATCACATCAGTTCAAGAAAACAGTTAAAATCTTAAATGTCACATGTATTTTAAATATCATGAAGGTACATCTGATATTCCCCTCTCTGCTCAGCCCCAAGCTAACATCTGAGAGTGATTTCTATGGAAAATGCACCTAATCCATTTCTATGGATTGCACCATGCCAGGTTACCTAGTGGTTACTATTCCTGCTGATGTTTTACTGTCAGACTGCTGTCAGCTTGTGTATCTACCCTGCACAACTATGAAAGCTGTTAGTTTGTGGGAATAAACCATTGGGACAAGCACTGTTAGGAAAATAGCTGTGTAAATATTAAGTATCAAGAGTTCCTGCCTGAAAGTTGATTTTTAAAAATCTTATGTGTGTGGGGAGACACAAGCAAAATGTTGGAGCTATCCATTTATTATTATTCCAGTCTGCAAGTAGAAGTGTTGGCCAGAAAATATCTTCTGATATGAAAAAGTCTTTGAGTCAAAGAACAGGTCAAAAAGTGCTGATCCACTCCTGAGTAAGAGTCAAGTCCTGCTTCATCCACGTAAATTTTGGAAGGGGCTGAAAAAGTAACTGCCACATGTGCTGGTCCAGGGCAAAGAGAAATAAATATTTCTCCTCAGGGTCAGGTAAGAAGTACTTCCAAGAGGGAATGGTGAATGCTCATTCTGCAGCCAAAAAGAAAAACAGGCTTTAAGCAGCCTGTCCCCTTCTCAGCATTTTCAGGAAAACTGTGGACTCCTTACATGAAGGTGTGCAGCAGATGATTTTGTGAGTTAAACATTAACTATCTTCTTTTGGGCAAACCATCCCTCTCCTCCTTCTTTTCCCTTCTACCAGCAGCCCCTGCCCTGTCAGGATTTGAGAGCAAACGGCAGCCCCTCAGCAAGCACAGCTGTTGCCAAGGAGAGACAGGGCTCAGCTGCCCCACTCCCAGCCCCGCTGCACAGCCCTGCAGATGGGGAGATACACAGCACACAGGGCCTGCCCCAGGGGCTGCACAGCCAAGTCACACTCAGTGGAGATACCTCTTTTCTTCCCTAGGTAATCTGAAATCATGGATTGTGGATTAATCCAGTTCCATCTCTAAAACGGAGCTAAAATAGTCCATTCAGAAAGATACCTGCAGAGCAGTGTGGGTATTACACCAATCCAAAAGAAGGAAAAAATACTGGTCACAGAGAGAAGGAATTAAAGGGGAAAGGAATGAGAACACGGGAATCTTAGATCAGCCTTGCTCCCTCCCTCCTCAACCTCCTGCTGCTTCTGGGCATGCATAGTCTCAGCTCCAGTTTAGATGTTACCCTGTAACCTTCTTTATGTAGATGGTGGTTTCCTGCTACAGGAAGTTACAGTTCCCCTTTGACTTCACCAAAATAAATTACCTCTTGTCCTTCACCTGCGTTTTCAACAAAACAGATGAGTTATAATCTTGTGGATATTTTGCTTAACAAAATTGTAGATGAAATGCTGCCCTTTCATTGGGCTGTTTCATCTCCCATGCTATGTAAAGAGCAGAAAGAAGAAAGGCCAGAAACTCACCAAAGGCAGAGCAGAGTTCTCCTCTTCACCATGTGTTGTGCTCTGCAGTAAGATGGCAGCTGCTGCCCCACTGCTGCAGAGAACAAACCCTCTTGGTATGGGGAAATGTCATAAGGGCCTGAAACAGCTTATTCCACCCAAATTGTATGATCCCACTTTTTGTGTGTTAGGTTGGTTGGTTTTGTTTTAATTTCATGGTCTCATAACCCACCAGTTTAAGCTTCATCTTCACATTGAGATTATCCCTCAGATCCTTTTCATGAAATTTGCTGTTAGATTTTTTAGTGTAAAAAGTTTATATCTTTTCTTCTCATCCAGTTTTATTAGTAACTCCATGCCTCCAATGTTATCCAAATGTCTTGTAAGATTTCAGAAAATCTAGATTTTTTTATGTCTAGTGAGCTGGCTTGGCTTTCAGTTTGATGAGGGGAGAAGCACACACTGCAAGCAGAGATATCCTCACTGCTATGCCCAGGGCAAATTTGCAGCCCTGAGAATGACACCCAAGGGCAGGTCCCAAGCTCATGTTTGTTGACAGGTGGAATTTTTTAGAAGTGCAATAGAATAGCCCAGTCTGAAGCATCAGATTTCCTCTACAAAACTGAAAGCAAGAGCAGTAAGAACTAGAAAAAGAGCCAGTACATGTTTTGCCCACTTTAGCTGCCTTATATACAAAAATGAATATCTCAAGAACAATCAAGTGCCCCAAAATGACCAAGTAAAATTGTGTCAGATAGCAGAGGTTCTAGATAGTTCTCTAGTCTCATGTTGCCTGAAAATCATTCATAGAGCCCAGAAGAGGAAATCCCTTTCAGAAAGCACCAAAGTTTACTGGTCAGCCGTGTCTTCTGTAGAAACACTGTCATGAGCAGATAAGTAATGCCCTTGGTGTCCCTTTGGATACAGTAGTTTTGTCCTGGTGGAAAGTGGTACTCAGCTGTTTCCCATCGGTAAACCAACATCAGTCTATGCCAGGAGCCTCCAACCACATTCTTGGTGTGTCAGTGTAAGGAAACCTGACATCTGGGATAGAGAGAGAGGAAAGGGAAAGTATTGCACAGCACCACAGTATTGTGGCTATTCAGTTGAAACATGTGACAACTTTGGCAGTTTCACTGAGCTGTTTAAAGGGAGAGGAAAAAAGGAAGAAAAAGAAATAAAAATACAAACACTATTGATGGAGATGGTGTAAGAAAAGGGTTCGATGAAGAGACTGTAAAACACTGTCTTCAGAAGAGTATCAAGCAATGGCAATCACATCAAACTAGACTGCAAAGATGCCAAGCAGACAAGAACAAGGGAATGCCTCCACAGCCATGCATACAAAGGGCTGTTAGCAAAAGTGCAGGAATATTTCCTTGGAAAAAAAATTACAAATATCACCCAAACTGAAAGAATCATCCCATATCATGACAGTATTCTTCATTTTCACAAGCATTAAAACAAAGGGTCTGGGAGTGGGACAGCCAAGGACATGGAGATGCTTCACAGCCCTGTGGTAGAGACGGGGCTGGAGAGAGGTGGAGGTGCTGGACAAGAAAAAAAGAACAACACTTGGATTTCTGCTCTGCCCTGACTGTTCTCTGTGTGTTGTGAGGAACTGATGTCTTTATACTGCATGCATTTGACAGGATACAAGCATAAATGTTTGGCTTCCAAAAAGAGATACACACTAATTTTGATATAGATATCTAGATTAGACAGTATGAGGCATGTATTGGTTTTATGGGGACACTGAGGAGACTGCTAAAGCCACAAGTCCAAATTTTTAGATTGTTAAATTTCAATTTGGTGAATTCATCTTTAGGAGATCTTATGTCTGTCCTATTACATCAGTGTACATACCTGCAACCTGTTAACACACCCTCGGGGCATCTCACACAAGGTTTTCAGCCCAGAGATGGGGCATTTCTTCAAAGTGCCCTTCTCTGCCGCTTCCACAGCCTTGAAAAGTTCAACTCAAACATTGTCTTGGGGGTGGCACAAGCAGGTGATGGTTTCAGCAAGTAAACTTACATGGACTCAAAAGACTAGGAGGAACCTCCAACCAAGCTTATCACTGTTTCTGTACACCCTAAATGCTATGGGTCCCCAGGTGCCGTGCTGCCAGCCCTCACTTTGCTGTACCTCTCACCGACTGCTCTTCCTGCAGCAGGAGCCTGCAAGAGGGTCTCCTACACATGGAGCCCTCAGCAAGGACAGTATGGTGCATGAAATTACATTATTCCCTAAACATTTGACATTGTCATATCAGCATGCATCCCATTGCAACAATCTCTTCGGCTCTTAATGTTGCCAGCACCAAATGCCAGTTTATGGTTGCTGTGATAAACACCTGAGGGAGGACTTGTGATAGAGCAGTGGTATTCATCCACCAGAAATGGGAAGGAGACTTGCTTGCTCTTAAACTGTAGTTATTGCTTCACCATTGTCTACCCTATTCTTCCTTGTCAGTTAAGTAGGAATTTAAAAGCAGAACTGAATTTTTAATACATAAACATTTGTGGTAAGCAATGAGCCACAATAGTGTCGCAACCAAAACACAGTTGCTCAACGGCACCTGCTAGTGCAATTACTTTGACACAATATGTGTTCTTTGCTGTTGTCTACAAGGAAAACCAGCAGCAGCCTGTTATCCTGCAGCTCCAGCTGGCAAAAAAATTGTTACCTTAATCTTGCATCTTATTGCAGCTGCAAATAACAGAATTCCAGTGATTAAACTTGTTTTTCGCTTATTATGAAGTGCATGCTATAACCTGCAACCAGATAACCTTGAGAGACAAGACTAAATCAAGCTGCTAATTTACAGATAAATATTTTCATGGGACATGAGTATATGCATAAGGAAAGCATGCCTGAGGGCATCTTTTTCCTTTATTTTTTCTGCATGGCTAAGTTAGTTCTAGAGAGAAGGCAGAGTCTTAACAACAGTCATCGGTTTCTTTGAATGTTCTCACAAACCCTTCCACAGTCCTATGTGTAGGAAACTTTAAAGAACTAATAGAACAACCATAAAATTAGAATCTGATGAGAAGTTCTGACAAGTTTCTTCTAAAATAACTAGACTGTTAGAATGCACAATACAGATGTTACCTATATATTTAGGGCTAAGGGTTATTTTAAAGAGGTTTGTGAAAAATAACTGAAGTAAGAAAGAGCATTCCATGGAGGTTCTAATTCACTGCAACAGGGCATGTAGTTCTGGTGGAAAAGGACAATAAATTTACAAAATAGAGAGTTTTTCATTGGCCAGTGTAGAAGATCAAAAACACCCATCTTTCTAGCATGAGCTTGATCCATAAGGATCAGGTAAAATTGGAGCATTTCATCACAGTGGGCTATTGGAGCAGATTTTTATATATCTATGTACAAGAAGCAACACAAGGAAATCATCTGGTAGGCATGGGCTGTCCATCTTCTATGTAGAAATGTAGCACAAGCATGACAATTTGGCTCTGAAGATGTCTCCACAATTCTGACACCATTACAGCAATGTATATTGCTTTACAGTGTATACAGTCATGACAAAGACAACTTTGTCGGAATAAAAACACAGAAAAATTTGGGAAGCAAGCAGATGGAAGGATAAAAAATTTCATCTATCTGTGAAAAGAAAAAGAACAAAAGAGATGCTAAAGTTATCAGGGACAGTTTTCATTATCAAGATATGGCTTCAGAGTGATGCACCGATTAGTAAAAGTCAATATTCAAAATAAACATGGCTTAAGTGTTCTTCTCATAGGACATGCTCAATGGCCCACAAGATAAGGTCTTATTGTATGAATTATGATGGAGTGAGGTCTGCAGAGAAAGGGCTTGTCCTACCATTTAACAGAAAATTTGGGGTTGGTACAATTTAGGTTGCATCCCACAAAACCAAGGAAAATAGCATGAAAGCAGTGCGCTGAACAGATCTAAAGGAATCTCAAAAGAAATGGCATCTGAGAAGCCTGAAAGTGGACAAACGTTTAATATCTATTTACAGCAGTGAATAGGAGACTCGGAAAAGCCTCTAAGCTTGTTAATTTTTCTATTTTGTTCTATTCTTTTTATCCTTATAATTGGAAAAGAATCTAAAAATAAAAAGAGCAAAATGCAGAAAAAAATGACACCTAAGGGGGAAAAATTGTTCTTTGCAAATTGCAAAGCTAACACTGTCTAACAACAGGAGGGATAAATGTCAAAAATCCCAAAAACATTGTGTACAATGCTAGCAAAAGGACATTACTCACAGCCTGATTGATATAAACAAGTAACAACTCCCACCTGTCAACAAAAGTCTTTGCAAAGGGAAATACACCAAAACTCCTACCATTGATAACTGAGGTCTGTTATGGGAAGGGCCTGCAGGATCCAATTCTGATTGCGGCAGAAGGAAGGGAAATGACATGCTCACATCCAAAATAGCTTGGAGTCTGAGAGTATTTGAGGCACTCCAAAATAGCACACACTCTGAAGTGTGTCAAAGTGAACAGTGGGTACTGAGCAGTTCAGCCACCTGAGCTCTGAGATTGCTCCTTACCCCGACATTATTATGATGAAGCATCCACAGTATCATCAAACCTAACACCCCTTTCAGCAGAGGAAAGAGCAGAACCAGGCAGTGGTAGTTCAAACTGAAAAACCATAGGTAAAACATTTTGGCAAAATGAAGTCAGAAACTAAAAATCATAAGGTTTTTTCATAATTCCAGAAAAGAAACTGTCATTGATACAGAGCTTAAGCCACAGCCTAGTGAGGCCAAAAACAGCCTTTCTGTGAGATTCAGTGGGCTTTGGCTCATGTCCATCAGCTAAACGCTTTCTCTGGCAAGTCTACAGAGTGATTCAGCCCCAAACTGCTCAGCACAGCCAATTTCAAAAGTCCTATTCATATTCTAAAAAAGGCAACTGGACGTCATTCCACAGTCCCACTTGCACAATTGTCTCCAAACAGGTGGCAGAAACAACAACCGTCACTGGCCAGAAAAGAAGAGAAAGTCTGGAGTCTGTGCTAGAACAAGATTTTGCATTTAACATTCATCATATATGATCAATTTGATATTTTCCATTGAGATTACTCTCTTTACTCTCTCTAGTCAGGGTTTTCTCTGGGTTTTTGGTTTTGTTGGGTTTTTTGGGGGTTTTTTTTTGGGAGGGGTTTTTTGGGTTTGTTTGTTTGTTGTTTTTTTGGTTTTTTGTGTTGTGGTTTGTTGGGTTTTTTTTCCCTGATTTCACTGCAGAACAAATATATTCATCTCCTCTTACAGGAAATCACATTAGCTTGTGGAACTGATATAGCAAACAGTAGCAGGCATGGTAATATACTTGAGGGGCTTTCCATTACAGCAGGAAGAAAGATTCACAGAAATTAAATTAGCACTTTTAGATTAGTAATAGTATTTTGGATAAAGGAGATTGGAGTACGTGTCACAGAATAGGAATTTCTTGGGGAAAAAAGCAGATATTTTTACAGCTTACACAGGAAGGATGCAAATCAATAGGCATAAAAATACTTTATTTGGCCCATTTTTCAAACAGAGGTTTTTAAAAAGATTCTGTCTTCCCACAACCCCCAGGCAACTTAAGAGAAGGAAAGACATTCATATTTTACCAGTTTGACAGGGAAAGAGATGAAAAAATTAACAGGAAAACATTTAAATAGTGACTATTGACATTACCACAATGACATTTTTAAAACTAAAAGGCTTGTTTGGACAAGGTGTTTATTTCAATGTTTTCCTGAATGAAATTCTTACTGTTCCTTTCCAAATAACATTTTATGTTTTAAAACAATACAGCTGACAAGGAAAAGATGTTGAAGAAACCACAAATTTAACTCCAGGTTTTGAATTTAGCTTAACATTTGAGTAGCTTCTCTTCTGCTGGACTCACTTCTCACCTCCCCTCTACCTTTTCAGATTTGAGACAATGAACAAAATCATCTCTTATTGTTCAGGCATGTTGTTTGAACAATGACAAAGGGTGAGTCTGAGTGGTGGTACTGCAAGAGGATAGGCAATATCTCAGCAAAGGAAAAGCTCTACTTGCGAGAAAAAACACTGCTGAATTCCCTGCTACCTTGTGCTTGTTGTAAACAGTGAATGCAGGTTCAATGCCTGTAGCACACCTTCAGTCTCTTAGGGAAATGTTCCTTAGACATTTGCAGCTGCTGGAAATACTACAGGACAAAACATCATCAGGCCCCATGGGTCCACATCATAAATCCACATAATTGTAGGGTAATATTACAGCACACGGCTGTTCTAGAAGCCCCTTGATGAGATGAAGCAAAGAATAAAACTGACTTTCCAAAGAAATAGAAGGCCAAGTTTCTATCATCAGTGAAAAAAATTTGACCATGCTTTATAGCATCAAAAGTTCAGAGAGACTTCAGTAGGAACAGAATTTTAAGAGAGTATGCACCAGTCTCCCTACAGACAACTTACTTCTTTTTGTCTTGAACTTCACAAGTTCAAGTGGGAAGTATTTTTACTTGCCTTTATTTTTGTTGGCTTTTCTTTTTTTTTAAGTTTTGGGCAAAGACATGAGAAGGAAATCTCCATTCTGTAGTAATAGGTGCACGCAGGAATTTGTTGAGGAGGAAGAAATGAAGTGCATTCTTACTGGAATATTGCAGCATTTTCTCAGCTGCAATTTCACTGTTCACATACTTCAAGCAGGAAAACATACAGGATCATGTAAGTATTCCCATTGGCACTCTGTCATTTCTTACCAAGAAAAGCATCTTGAAGAACTTGCTTCATGTTTGATGAAAAAAAAACAAAATTCATGGTGTCATAAACATTTGTATTTAATAGTTTACTACAACCCTTTCCAAAGGAAGAAAAAAAAATTAAAAAAAAAAAAATTAAACTAACCCAAAACTAAACCAAAACCAAACAAATCCCCTCACAAAATAAAACAAAGGCAGGGAACATGTCGCTCAACAATGCCCTGAATACTCCCAACTTGAGCTTTGCTACAGCTTGGTTCAATTAAAACAATTGGTTAGATCTGAGAATTGCTTCCTTTTTCCATTCCTCTTCCTTCCTCTTTGTTTGGGAGGAGAATGGGCAAACAGGAAAATTTCCGCTGGTGAACTGTAACCTGTGTTTGATAGTGAAGCCAAATTATACAACTGAATCAACACACTTTGATCTCTAACTATCACTTCTCTATCTTTTCATCACACATAACCCATTCAGCTTTCCTCTCTGATTTTCTCCTGTTCCCCTTGAAACACACCCATTTGCAAGCTGCTGTGGAGTGCTGACCTTGTCTTCAAGATCCCCCAACATGACAAAAGCTACATTAACCTTGCCAAAGAAGAAGGACAGGGGCAGGTTGTGCAGGTTTGCTTTCCCAGGAGAATCCAGACGTACAAGAAATTTATAACTGAGAAGTTTAAACATGTTGTAAGAATATAAATATGCTGTTATATATAATGTAGTATATAAGCTCACGTACTATGTCCTAACAGGAACACTTGCAAAATATTTGGCAGACAACCAAATGGTATTAAAAAGCTTTCTTCACTCCATATTGTAATGTTTCAGCTCCTCACTGTTAAAAGAAATGAATACACCAAATAACAAGGGTTGAAAGTGAAAGGTGTACTGCAAAGCCTCCCTAAGCAGGAGCTATATCTGTAGAAAATTAGTATCTGAATAATAGAATGCTTTGTTTTTTTTAATCAAAGAAGATTATTAATTTTGCTCCAAAATGAGTGTGTTTTCTGTGTTTTTGTCACAAGCGAGAACTTTTTCTTCCTCTTGAAAATTCAGTCACAGGAAAGAAAAAAATCACTGTAAAGCGCATTAGATAATTCAAATAAAATCATGTGTATCCATCACAAACCTGATACTTAGGAGTAACAGAGAAATCTGAGAAAGATGCACTTCAGAAACCCCTACAAGCAAGTCTAAACACAACGGTTTGGAAATATTCCCTGATTTCTCCTGCAGTGTANAAAATCTTTTTCATGCACAGATTGATCTACATGCCTAATTTTATCATCTGTAAAGTCAGAAGATTAAATATGTGCACAAATCTTTGAAGAGGTGAGGCCTAAAAACCTTTTGATAGAAAAACAGGAATATGCGGAATGGTGGAGTACATCTTTTTCTCCATAGATACTACAAAAGCTAAGTGGAGTCTGCAGCACCTTACAGATTAATTATCAACTACACACTAAGTTTTTTACTCCTTTCCCATTTATTCCTTCTAGCTGACAGCTGGTAGTTTTACTTTTTTCTTGCTTTGAGAGTGCCTACATTTTACTGGTAATAAGTCTTTTCAAAGAACTGTGCTTAGAGTTCCTTGCAGAACTGAGTGTCTTCCAATCAATCTCATTTCATCTGTCAGAGTCCAGAGATTTTAAGCAACTCTCTTTGAGTGGGTTAGAGTAACAGAAATAGCCTTGAAGACTTTTTTTTGGAGTGGGCAGGTCTACTCTGGAGCACTTATAGCTAAAGGCAATTACCACCTATTTCTTGCAGAAACTCTGACTTGGTGGTACAAAAGTACACTACCACACTGGTGTAAAAAGGCATTCTGGATAATTTTAAAAGTAAAATTTAAAAAAATAAAAAAAACCTATTCTGTGTTGTTGGTTTGGGTTTGGATTGGATTTTTTTTACTGGACACTAGAAGTTATGCTTTTCAGATTTTTTTCTTTTGGAAATAGACCACCTAAATGTGTTGTTTGTGAAGAAGACTATGAAATGCTTTGTGGACTCCAGCAGATAAAATACTGTAATATGGTGACTCATATGTCTCCTGGTCTAAGTAAGCTGAATTTCCATTGAGGCTGCACTTTGAAGTCAGTCCTACAGTGGATGTTGAGTCTCACTCCCTAGAGAAAGAAAATACATATCAAATGTTTAGGAAACTAACTTTAAGGTATTCACATTTTAAAAAAAGATCTCACTGAAAGCAAAAAAGGAGCAAGGTTAATCCACTGCTTAAATTTCTCTTGTGAAGAAGCAAGAGAAATTGTAACCTGGATTCATTTATCAGGGATTACTCAGGAGATGAACACAATCACCACACACATATACTGTCTGTTATGAAACATGTCATAATTAGAAAAACAAAATTCAATAACCAGGGTCCCACCAGGGGTACTTAACCATTCAAAATGGTATACAAAGAAAGAGCAGTGGTTAATAAGAAAACCAGTTTATTTGTCTTCTTTATCAGCCTCAGCACACATTATGTGGACATAGACTTGGGCAAATTCAGTATTGGCTAGCATATGACACTGTTACCATTCTTTTCTAAGATATAATTTTTTAAAATAACCCACTAACTATGCATCAGTTAATTTGGGATCCCATATTTTAGGCACTTAAACTTTCACGTCAGCAGTGTTCTGCACTTAAACCTTTCCCCACTGAAGCTCCTGTTTTGAACATCCTGTCCTATTCCCAAAAAAATAAAATGCTTGCAGTGACCATTGGCTTTAGCTGTCTCTGTGGCCATTCAGCTTCTTGTGGCCAAGGTCATGAAACCTCAAGTATGAGAAATAGAAATGCACTAACATAAACTCTTTAAAATAACTGAAATTTGCTATGAATAATTGGTCTTTGGGGAATTTAGCTTAATCTGTGGCATATTCAACCCCTTCACCCTCCTTCCTTCACCTCCTCTTTCTTTATACACTGACCCTTGAGCCCCAAAGAGAAACAAAACATATATTTGAAATGTATTAACAGGAAGAAAGTCCCACATCAGAGATTATTATATAAATTGTGGAAAGCCAACACCACATTAAGGTTAAGGCATTGACAAAGCAAGTAAATGTAAATAGGCAGAATGCTCAATAACTGAGAAATAGTAAAACTTTGTAAATCACCCAGATCAAGAAAGAAACTGCTTTAATAACAGATAAAAATGACAAAACTACATTTTGTGGTAGATAAAACGTAAAGAATCAGCTAAGAACCACAATGCCTTGGAAAGCAGTATGCTCAGAAAACACTGGATGCATGTATTCATGCCACTGATCTACTGGCATTGCACAGATGAGGCCTAAATATGAACTTAAATTTCATGCTCTAACTCCTGAAAAAATAATGTTAACAAATGTCAGAAAGGTCGAGCTAGTTTTATATGTTCTGATACTTTAACTAATTTTATCCTTATAGCAGATATATCTCACACACACACACACACACGCACACACACACACACACACACACAAGGCCTGTGTGAGGTGACAGTCAAAGAAGAAAAATTTTTTTTCTGAACTCTGGAGCCAAAAGTTCTATTGCAATTCACTTAAGGTTTTGGGAGAACAGTTCAGGGTGGTTAATATTTTGCCTGACTCACTGAGAAGAACTAATAAAAGTAAAAGATGTGCAGCTGCTCCTTATAATCTGAAAATAAATCACAAAGGCAAGCACAAACCAAAGGCGGGTAGGTTCTAAACTGAACGATTAGGAGGAGGCAAAAACAAGAAGGGAAAATAGGTAAAGTAATCCACCAATTTCTTCAACAAAATTTAATCAGAAAAGTGTTTTAGAAAGGGGCCGCAAATCTACTGAAAACAAAGTTTCAAATAACAAACACTAATAAAAGTACAAAATAAATAATAGCCTCAAGGCCAAAGTCTAGAGATTAGCAGAGCAATCAAAATGAGCCAGAAACAATCATAAGTCTCCAAAGCAGTCTGTCAAGCAAACAGCTCTCAAAACCAGATTTAGAAAACAAGCTCTGTGGAGGGAACAGTGGAAGGCTGACTGTTAGAGCCAGTATTTCCACCCTGGCTGGGATTTCTTGGTGAGTGCCAACCTAATGAAACAACAAGACTTTTCCTAAAAAGCAAGTACACTTTGTGAAGAGAGGGGATCATAAGGAACAGATCAAAAGTTTTCTCCATAATCTTAGCATTAAACAGAGCTATTCCCTCTTGGCACTGAAATATTTTGGTGACACCAACTTACGTTTACTCATAGGAAATATACTGGAGCTGTACCGTGGGATACAGTATACATTAGCCCAAATGACAAAAATTAATACACTTTTGCCGTGCAGTCAATCAAAATGCACACTGAGATTCAGCAGCCTTGCCCTGACTGTGAATTTGGGTATTCATCTGAGACAAAGTACACAAAATGCCCCCTTTTTAATCTTCTGTATCCTCCTAAACCAATGAGACTTGGAGGCTACTGCAGCTCTCCAAGAACTGTAGACTTATATACTGAGGATTAAAGTGTTACAATGTGATCATTTGGTCACACAAGACCCTTGCCTGCAAGATCATAACATCCACAACAGTAATATTTCAGAATATTTCCAGCCCTTGAATCTAGATTGTTGGCAAGTTGAATTTTATAATTGTGCATGAATGTTCCAAAATTTAACTACAAAACCCAAAAATTTTCTGCTGAGTATTTAAAAAAAAAAAAAAAAGAAAAGATCTCTTTTTTTGCCTAAATATTTATTCTGGTAAAATTGACTTTCACCACTTGCTCTTTTTACAATGAGACCCTGCTGCAAGCCTCCTGTTGCACCACCCCTGCTGAGACAGGCTGTTGCCACTTTTGGCAGGGGCAAGCCCCAAACTTGCAAAGTCTGTGTGTATTCTGAACTTTCTGGTGACAAACCTCAGCATTGAGGTTAGCAGAGCTAATGACATGAATGAAGATGAGTGCACATCTAATCAAGTATTTGCAGGGTCAGACCCCATTATAATATTATTAACACAGGATCATTTAAGGGAGAGACCAGAAACTTTTCTTTGTGTCAGTGGAATAAATCCCTTACTGTTTCAAAGCTCCTGAACAAATACGATTTTCATATTTGTCAGTGTCTGCTGTCTATTTTGGATCTTTGTCATTTACACTGGACCAAATTTAGGCCTGGAGCAGCTGAGAGAAAAGTCTGGATGCAGTTATTTTTTTATTGCCCATGGAGCCGAGCCACAAGATAGTCCTTCCTGAAAGGAAACTAACCCTGATTGCATGACTGATGGGATTGTAGTGTAAAAAGAAGTCCATTTTAAAGTTTACCCAAGAGCAGTGTCTCTTCTAGTAGTGTGACCCTGTGGCTTCATTTAACATTTCTAGGACAGAGTCTACAAGGTTAATGTGTTAAGACAGTAAAAACTTTGCCTTGGGCACATCACTTCTATTCAGCAAGGCAAATAACACCCCACCTACAGCAGCTTGCCCAGAAGCCCAAATGCTGCACAGCAACAAGCCTCTGTTTCTTCCCGTCTCCTTGTCTCCTTGAGACTGACATTGCCTGGGTGCTGAATAGCCTGGTGGGAAGAGTTCAATGCAGGGTTTGCACTTTCCCAGCCATTAGCCAGCTGCCACCGCATTTCATTATCTGAGGGGGTGCTTTTATACATCAAAGGCACTTCCAAACAGTGAGATGAAGTGGAAGTAACTAAGCTTGGTCTACGTTGTAAGTTGCAGTATTATTTATTGTCGTTATTTTTTGCGCCCGTCTCATGCCATCTGGCCTGCTAACTGTAAAGGCTAGTGATGGAAAAAAGACTCAACACACCCCTCTCAATTTCTTGGAGTGAATCCTGCTGAACAACTAGGCCTTGGAGCAACTGCCTGTTGTTATCAGGACTCTTCATTGTTTTGCACAAGGAGCCCTCTAAAAAGCAGGGAAAAAAAAACAACAAAGGTAGCAGACAGGATCTCATGTGAAAACAAAGTAAGCAGAGCATGAAAAGCGTCACTGAGATGGCTTTTACTTAGCTTTCTTTCTGATGTAGCCAAGAAATAAAGAGTTGAAAAAGATTTTCTTTCAGTCTTCTAAAGAAGTTTCCTGTGAATAAACCAAGGTAGTGAGTTTTGCATAAGATCGCCTAAAATCACTGTTCAGCTGTTTTAACTTACTTCAGCTTTTGTCTTATTATGGCCTCCTTTTAATGACAAAAGCCCATATGGCTGGTGATTTATTGTACTTCTCCTGCATTTGAAACCTGCTTTCCATTACTGGAAACCTCTAATTGATATATTCACAAAATCTTTAGAATTACATTCAAAGGTGGGAAAAAGTGAAATCTCTCTATGTGTCACAGACTGCTTGTGAGTGGCCTAAACAAGAGTTGTCAGTGGATGTATGATTATGTTGCACTCTTACATAGTGGTTTGGGTTTACAGACCACAGAATAAACTACAGCAGATTTCTACTTTGTGCCTGCCTGCCACTCAAATGTCCTGCTGCCAGACTTTCATGCTGACATTTTATGACATAGATACTTTGTCTAATGATTTCTTTGACTTGCCTTTAACCATTAACTTGAGACTTCAGAAATACAGTAGTTTGACTGTGAATGAGTAAGGGCAATTGACTGTGCAATGTCAAGGTACCATGACTTAAAAAATGTTCACTTGCAGAACATTAGTTCTCTTTTTTATAAAATCATAGCATTGTTTTCTGTTTTTATTTGTTTACATGAAAATAAATATTTGCTATAGTGAATTTCTGTGTGAAAGGCTCTGATTCTGCAGACCAAGTCACATAGGTAAAACTTTTGCTCATATAGTTTCTAAAAGTGAGTGTGCATAAAGAAGAGTTTGCAGTGTCAGAATCACAAATTTGCATGTCCTTTACTAGGCTTGATTAACTTAATTTGTCATTGGCAGGAATAGGAGCTCAGTACAAGACATTTAATTTGGTCCTCAAATCTCTTTCTAGTTTGTACTCACTGCAGATGACCTGTAGCTGTGAATTATCTCCCTGTAAGCTAGCAACTAGATTGCTATCCAAACTGGCTTGGAAACAGTTGTCAGAGAAAGCAAGCTACTGGCAGCCAACATCGAAAACAAAAATCCCCGACCTTGACTGTTCTTAACACAAAAGCCCTTTTCCTGATGTTTTTCAATGAATGAATGAACAACAGCCAGCAAATTATATAGCAGACACTTTCTTCTGAAAAGATAAAGTAAATCTGTTTTATTTCTATATACAATCTGCTTCACAAGCACAAAGACAGGAAGCAATATTGGGAAATTCTTAAAAATATGATTTGTGCTGGCTAGAGTCTATTCCTTCTCCTTTATATCACTTAGAACAAATAGTGAGCCAAGAATTTCCTGAACTTTTGCAATTTGCTTGGAAAATGT
Organism: Aegithalos caudatus; assembly: GCA_013389925.1. Taxonomy (NCBI): domain Eukaryota; kingdom Metazoa; phylum Chordata; class Aves; order Passeriformes; family Aegithalidae; genus Aegithalos; species Aegithalos caudatus. Next base: position 266,844 of record WEIU01013801.1, on the reverse strand, counting down.
ATTCTCCCTTCCCTGCTACTGCTTTAAGAAGAACGAGATTATTCCTAGTGGCACATTTTGAATTTCACTTAAAATAAAACTGCATCTTATATACTCAGTTCCAGCTCTACTTCTGCCATCCTGGCTTTTGTTGTAATGGGATTGAACAGGTGCTGTGACACGGCTTTATTTTCAAGCTGCACACAGATAATCATCCCTATTTTAGAGCGTGGCAGGCATCCCTTCTTGGGTAACCAACCCTGAACCACACAAATGGAGAGAACAGTCACAAATAAGTCCTTTGATCAGTTTTAGAAATATGAGCAAGCCAGATGTATTCAGTAAGTCTTCACCAGGCAGATTTGTGTAGTACCCCAAATGAGTGGCCCTCAGAGATCTAAGGCTCACAGGACAGATATTTTTATGTGGATGAACTAGGAACTGCTCAAAAGCAATATGGCCCACGCAAGTAGGTTTCCCATCTGTTTCAGGCAATAGGATGGCACCTCTTTTGTCATTTCAATGAACATTTATTCTCCATTCAGGACCAAATGGGTAAAACAGGGTCCCTTGATAGGCTGGATGGGCAGCATTTTACCCCAGTGGCCCCACAAGCTGTCGTTTGGGCTGTGGCACCTGGACAAGTCACCGCTGAGGAAGGCAGCATGCAGTGTTTTCTGCAGGGAGATGGGCAGCCAGCACAACCCCACTCCACCGAGGTTTGGGGGAGGGAAACAGTGGAGTAGCATAAAGTTGCAGGGCACAGGGCACTGAGCAGCCCAGGGAGCAGAGGGAAAGAGGCTTGATCTCTGGAGAAGTGCATAGTTGGTCCTGGCATTACATTCATCTGGGGGGAAGAGCTAATTTCACTCTCTATTAAACTGGATTAGGGAAAAAAATCACTTAATTAGCCTTCAGGCTTAGTTACTCACCTGATGAAAGCAGGACCATCTTTCCCTGCCCCCTGGGGCAGAGGAGCAGCTGAGGACGTGGTCCCCAGTGCTATGTGCCCTCCTGCAGGGTATCCCCAGCAGCGAAGCCCTCGGACCCTCACTGCGGGCAGACTGCGGCTTGCCAAAAACAGCTCGCCTGGAGAGCATGGTCCTCTGCAGCCTCCACCTCCCCTTTGCCATTCTGCCTAGCTGTCAAATGGTTGCTTTTCTTTGCCAGCCAGTTTGGAGCAACCCAAACTGCTACTACAGCAAGGCTCTGGAGCACCAGGAAGGAGAAAGGCAACTGGATCCGGTACTTCCTTGCTCCTATTGGGAAAACAGGAGAAATTAGAAAATGCAAATGACACTGCATTCACAGGTTACCTGCAGACCTTCCCTTCCAGGAGAAAGGGGGATATGCAAACATACTGCAGCTCTCAGGATTCCCTGGCAAAGCACACAGCAGCCCTGGCTGAGAATTGGTCAACCAGATCCTAAAACTCATGATCAGAGGAAAATGGGAGTTTAAATGATGTAGCCCATTCACCAGAAACAACGATAATAGTAGGGTGCCGTGAGACAATGTATTTCCTCTGCTTCAGCACATCTTTAAATACCATGACTAAAGACAATAATAGTTCTCACTTTGTTTCAGATATGATAGAGTAAAAGTAGCTTTCTTCAGATTTATATTTCATTAAAGGTCACCATGAATTATGACTGTCTTCTGAACTGCTCAGCTGTTACTGTGCAGGATCACTGTCTGGACAACCCTCCCAACACACCAACAGCTAATGAGCAATGACAATAAGTTATGAGGCACAATTCAAGGAAACAAAAAACAAAAATGGAAGGATATGAATTCTACAGAGCACACAAAGAAAAAATGGGTGGGATGCTCGTTTCCTCAAATTGTGTACCAGCTTCATAAGTTAGCTACAAATTATCCCCCATTAAAGGATGAGGGTATCATCTTACATTCCACCTTTGTGCTCTTTTTCCAGCACTCCACTACGGATCCAGATCCCTGCTTCTTCTGTTTGAAGAACAGTAAGGTTTTTACATGCTTTTGAAACATGGAGTATAGCTGCTGACATGATTCACATGCTGGTCTTGTGGTACAGAAAATTAACAGATGACTTCAAAATATCTGAAAAAAAAATAAGAATCACAGTGCAGACATACACCGACTTATGCTCAAATGATAGTGCTTGAACTATATTTAGCAAGACAACAAATATAGGATGGATTACAACATCATGAAAACAAAACAGATTTTTCATACAAAATCTTGCAGCAGCTTTCAGACAGGATTAATCTGCATTTCTGAATATTTTTAGCACATATTTTTAAAAGCTCTGTGTTTAGTTTCTTGTTACTTCATTGTCTCATTTCCCCCAAAAAGCAACACTTATTTTTTCTTTCTATTTTTTTTCATAACTTAATAAATACAATTTAATCCAGTTGTTTAGTCTGTGTTATCATCACTGTCTTCTGTTTTCAATAAGATACACATAGTAGCTAAAAATGCTGTTGTACTGTTGCACTAGTATGCAGTATACAGTGCATGTTTTTTTTCCTAATCCTTAGCAGTTCTCAGTCATGAGTTAACAAAACAGAGCTTTTTTTGTTATTATTGTTTTGGTTTGTTGTTTTGGGTTTTTTTTTTAAGGGAAAATATGGAAAATCCTTGTATTCATTGTATGTATTCATTTTAAGAAAATATTTTCTCCTTTGGTATCAAGAGGTTGGAATCACTGGCAAGATGCAAGACTTCCAAAAAACAGTGAGAAGTAATTCCATATAGAAATACTGATTTACAGATCAAACTTATACATCTTTTGCTTCACAAATATGGAATTGCAAGGCAAAATAAATGTGTTATATCTGTAAGGTGTCTTTTTCTAAGGAAATATTTATGTGTTTAGGAGACACTAAATTTATGTTACTGTAAAACAGATTACTTAAATATCTCCTGACCATTACAGCAAAGAACATATTTGTCTATTTTTTTTACAACAAATACACATTCTTTATATGAGGAAAAGTTGCATGGTATATAACAAGCATGGGTTTATGTTACGACAAAATAGCAAAACATGCAGTATAGTATGTTTCAAGACAAAGCAAAATAAATGAATATTTTTTCCATTGTTAGAATTTCAGAGATTAGATGCAAATCCAGAGTTAATCAAATTGAAAAAGAAACAAAACTGAAAGAGCATGCTCTTTAGCAAATAAAACTTAGTTTGACAGTATTAAATAGATAGCTGGGATCTGCTGGGAATACATACCTTGGTTTCATCTGACTGACCTCATATCATTGCTATGGTGCATAACTACACCTGACAGGTCATTGATTGTCAGTATGTAAAGCAGATCCTTGGGGAAATAACTTGGCAGAGGGCAGCTTCCCGTGTTTTTCACATTCCCACAGCAAAAATTCAAGTCCCTACTCCTGTATTCACCACATATAGAAAAGAAAGAAAAACAATGCCCTTACAAAAGGCTTTGTAAAAGATGGCTTGCAACTGCCTCACGTCAATTAACAAATTTCAAGCTCAGATCACAAATATGACAGTATAATGTTGATTTCAATTTTCAGAATGAAAAAAGCAATACATTTTTTTCTCTTCAGCCCAGCTTTCACTCCACAGTTCCAATAACTTTAACACTTTTCATGTTCTGTCCTGCTTGATAATTTTGCCACAAGTATGCAGCGCACACACACACGTGCACAATAAAAAAGCCCCACAGATTAGAATGCTGTTTATTCTGCTGCCACAAAAGCAATTTTACTCTACTTTGTGTGACCAAATGTACCATAATGTTTTCATCACCAAGTTAAAGAGAGTATGCCTAATGGCTTATACAGTCCTACTACACAAGAACCCTATTCAAACATTTGCTCAAGTCATGCATAGCTTTAGTCACATGCATAATAGCCTACAGACAAAAGACACAAGAGACAAGGAGGGCTTTATGTACCAAACTGAAAGTAGTATTTCCCTGTGTTGATACTATGTAAACATCAGAGATTTGCAGGATGTCATATTAATATGATTTTTTTTCAGAGAAAAATAAAATAAATCAATGCCTATAAACTACAGTACCCATGTCTGAAAAGACTGAACACATAGTCAAAAATGATAATGAGAAATTTAGATGTCAACANAAAAAAAAAAAAAAAAAAAAAAAAAAAAATAAAAAAAAAAAAAAAAAAAAAAAAAAAAAAACACCACAAAAAACAACAAACCAAATCAATCAATGGTTTTTACGTGTACACATGCTTACAACAAACTAAACTATATTACTTAATACAGATTAATCAAAAAGCCTTTTTGTCAGGATATAAAAGAGCCATTCTTTGGGAGTTTTATTAGCTAGATGAACATGCTCACAAATTAAGGAAGAGAAATAAATAGGTAAAAAATCTTTATCTATTGAGAGTGTTCAGTGATGGCATACTTCAGTGTCCAATGCCTGCATAAAGCCTTGCACATTAGCATGGGGCTACTGCTCTGCAGTCAACACCACCCATAGGGCATCACCCCAGGAGACAAGGGTAGGGAGAGGGGAAAATCATCTGTTGGGCAAAATCACCAATTAATGTAAACTGATGGGACAACCTCTCCTCCACCCCTCGCCTTCACAGCAGCCAAAGCTGCACTTCACAAGAGCAAACAAATACAAAACTATGGGTGAAATCAGAACAATCTGACCACAGATCAGACATACAGGCATACAGACATACATCTCTCCTATGAAACTGGTCAGTCAGCAGAGCTGTCCCAAATAAGATGCCTATTCTGTAACACAGGACTGGCTTCAGGAAAATGATGCCATTTTCCAAGCAAAAACCAAAGGACGTGTAAGGGATGCAGTCCTATGGATCAAACTCGTTTCCGGCAAGAAATGTAAATGTAATTTTACATTAAATTTACTAAATGTACTTCTACATTGCTCAATTATTTAAGAATATCAATTAAAAAAAGTATTTAGAAAAGTTCAATCTTTGAATTTCTTCAATAGACAATCTTGCCTTGTATGCATATCATATAAATAGAATACATTTGGAGCATTTTCATCTGTACATTCTGAAGTATGTTATGAATGAGATCAGTATCAGTATTCCCATTTTCAAATGGAAATCAGGATATAAGGAAAAGAGAAGTGAGCTAGCCCCAGCTAGTCAACTGAAAATGAACCAAATGCTTTCTAAATCAAAAACTTCTGAGTTCACGTATCAAATTGACAAGAATGTGCTGTCTTCCTTAATACCATACTGGGGCACCAGCTGGCAAAGATCTCACTATGGCAAATAGTTGCATAATTCTATAAAAAAGTGTGAAATGGAAGTTCATTCCACAATGGAAAAAAAGACGTCAATTTACGGTAATGGAAACTTTGATGGGAATGGTTTTACTCTTGCTAAAATACTGAGGAAAAAAAGGTTGCTCATGTCCAGAAAATTTTTAGTCAAAAGGAATAAGAGAGCTGCCTGAAATAGTTTTGTAGTTTGAATCCCCAGGTACAGTGTATTTCCTAATTAATATTTCATACTCAGCCCAAAAAGACAGACTAGTGATGGGAGGTTAATGGAAGGAATCTTTTGGCATATTTATATCTGTTGTGCTTGTGGCCCACAGTGTCAGGAGGACTGAATTTCTGAGATGATATTTGTCAAATATTCTTCCAAGTGTTAACTCCATATTATCTTATTCACTGCATGGTAAAAGAGGTGAACAAAATCCTTCCTCCAAAAAGAAAATAGGCAACAAACTACACACAAGAAGCCATAAGGCCTTTTTGGGTAGTCTGCAGGATAATGCACCCTTGAGAGGAAGCAGAGCTGCTGATCTGGCAGTTAGATAGAGGCTGTGCCCTTTGCAGAGTGCTCTGCAGGATAGTTATCTGGCTGCTGCACACACTGATACACCCACAGTTATGGGAACATAGCTGCACCTACACAATACATGTTTTGCTTCTCATATCTTGTACATATGGCTACAAAACCTGAACCTTGTTAAGAGACTATCTCCATTTACCACTACATGTAGCGTGCTGTTTTGTCAACATATTTTTTCAGACTGTGTACACTAACATTAATAAAATTAGAGAAAAAACACACTTAAAATGGCATTACCTACAGATTAACTATACCCTCAGGAATTTAAAATATTAGAAAAGATTGAGCAATATATGCCTGTGATTTCAAATAATTAATGCTCCAATCCTGAGACCCACATCAATATCACCTTCAAGACACCCCCAACAGTCTGCACTGGGTCACAGCTCAGGCAGCATGGTTGGGTTGAGACAGGTTTAAGCTCACTCCAGAGCCACAAAGAAAACCTGGCACTCCCCAATGTCTGTCCTGCCCACAGTTTTTTGTATTTTTTTAATTGGCAACAGTTGATCAGTGGTGTCCTGGCCAGTCATCAGGATCACATATGAAGCAAAGGAAAGAAATTTTGACAGAATTCCAGATTTCTGCTCTTTTGTCCTGTGTCAGTTTGAGCAAGGGTTATACCATGTGTAGACCTGAATCTTAACTCACTCATCAGGACTGACCCTTGGACAAGGCTCACACCACCATTTGTAGGATATAAGCCTACATATAATGTTTGAACAAGGCAAATGGAAGTGTGTTAAGGCTCGAAATTAAGGTTTTGATCTTGGCTTAAGATTTGTGACAACATATGCAGATACAGCAGGCAGCTCCTTTATCTACCACCATACAAGCTGTACAGGTATATTAACCTTAAGTTTGCTCTTTTAGTGCTGACACTTATGAATAAGTGAAATTTCCCATTTGTTTTTAACATTAAGCTCTACAGACTGAAAATATAGTCTTTTAAGGCCAGCAAAGAAATTATCATAAGCTTTACTAAATTGATCTTTGGATTATAAGAACTATAAAGTACTAGAAATAGCTTTTTTTCTTCTTAAGGGGCTTTGAAAAAATAATGAGAGTACAGGTGAAATACATCTGAGGTTCTGTTGTCGAGATTTCTTTTCCCCACTTTGCAAAAGAAAATATAAACCACTTAGAAACATCTTCCAGAGATTAAAAAAAAAAACAAAAAAAAACAAAAAAAAAAACCACAAAACAAAAAAAAAACACCCTGTTGCAAATTTGGAATAGGTGAATGAATCTGACAGGTGAAAATGAGAGGAAAAAATCAGAAACATTGAAAACTTTGCTTTCTATATTTGCTCGTCAAGCCATGTAGTTTTCTGATTGCAGGATATTTTCATTCAAGATGCTGCTAAAGCTTTGTACAAGCAGCAAGAATTTTAATGGATTTTTCTTTTGGGCAGTTTGAACAATTTTCTTCCATTGTGTGGTTTGATACCTATGTAATTTTTGTAACTTTGATTCTTTAGATTATTTATTATGACATTACATGTATGTAACCCTGAGTAGCCAGCAAATTCATCTTTACTGTGAGCCAATGCAGGAGCAAAATGTTCAAGCCAGTTGCTCTCTCTGACACTCACACCTCTTCCAGAGGTTCCTCACCACTACCCAAAAGCTGTGCAAAACTAAAGCTGTGCATAGAAGGATCATTCTAATGAGCCCGAGTTCTCTGGTGATGCAAATCTGCTGCAATACTTGTGCTGTTGCTCCCTGGGGCTGCTCCCAAGGCACAAAGCTGCTTCTTTCACCACCACCAAGACAGTGCACAAGGTTTCAGGTCCCTAAAGGCCCTTTAGTCAAGCACATCAAGCTCTTTCAGTATTACAGCTATAATGCAATTTTTATTTGTAAATGGCTACTCTCAGCATTTCAGCAGCAGGACAGACACCAACATAGGCAAAGATATTTTGTATCAAGGAGCACAGACAGGACAGGATGTCCAGGACCTTTAGCTTCAGCCCCTATTTCTTCACTGTCTTGCAGGAACTATTTCACATAGTTTCTTTCACAAAAATTGATAGAAATCTCTATGCGTCTTTTATTTAAGAAAAATAAGAAAAAGCAATATTCCTGGTAAAGAAAAGTAAGGTAATTCTGAGCCATGAAAAGGCTTAAACATAATGTCAATGTTAAGCCAAAATATATATGCTATAAGCTTTGAAAATTAACTGCTTCCCAATAATAACAATAAAATGCAGAGAAAACCATCCTATGTTTATTAATGCAGTACCTGCATGTCTGACCACAGGGATCACTTCCATGGATCTGACTGACTCACAAAAATGCAGAGGTTACAAGAAATTATGTTTGTTTAATAATGATTGACGGAGTACACAGCAAAAGACAAAAGTTCCTTGTTCATTTAGGCTGCATGTCTGAACTTGCGTTTAAACAAAAAGAAGTTAAGGATGAGTTCTGTAACTGCTCAAATAAGAAACACACCCCACAGTCAGACATATAACCTGTGTTCTCCTGTCCCATTCAGCACACCATACTACCATATTCTGGTCAACTATGTTCTGGTATGCAGAATGCTACTGCTTTTCAATCACATTTATTGAGGTTTTATGCTCCTTACTTGGGGACTCTCCTTCTAGAAGCTAGAGTACAATCTGTGTTTTAATTTCTAGTCACTAGTGTATTTATGAAAATAAAAGAAAGATCAATCAAACTTCTATCTTCCAATACTGTGGTCCATCGTGAAATACTGTATGTCACATAGAGACAGCTCAAAGCCATAAGAAATCTGATGCAGGTAACTAATTTGCCAATATGAAACAGCAACTGATCCTCTGTACTTCTGAGATGTATTCAGGACTCTAATATGTGTTTAAACATGCATTGAAACATCTGTTCCTTTTAGTCATTCAGTCACTTTTCTGACATAAATTCTGGCTATGTTTTTGTTTCCCTTTTCTATTCACCTTATCCTCTGCCCACTAAACTGTGAGCTCAAAATGACAATATAACCTAAGCAAAAAACAGGCATCAAAGCAATGCAAATATTACTTTTGAAAGGTCACAATTTCATTAGTACAAGAAGAGCAGTAAACACACCATTGCCTTTCAAGATTCTTTGAGAACCTCTTCCCTTCCTCCAGGCTTCTTATAGCAGTCCAGGTGAACATACAAGGCTTCATTTTCAGTGCTTCTGTATACTGCTTTATGCCCCCAGAGCAAAAGTTTTCCTACATTTCTTCACTTTCACAGTGATAGAAGCTGCTTTTCAGTACTGTATTCTGAGTACACTCAGAAAAGTGGAGTAAAACCAAGTATTCGAAAAGGCATTGTTTATTGATACATACATATTGTTTAATCATGCAAGTCTTTTAAAGGATCAGAGCTTAAACCAATTTAGTGAGCCTCGAAAACAAAACAACTGTCTCTAAAAGTGTATATATAATTGATAGTACTGGAATGAGGGTGGTTTCTCTCTAAGAAAAAGTTGATACTAAATGAAATGTTTAATTCTCATCTGAAATACTAAATACTCATATGAAATTAATATATATTAAATACTTATATGAAATGTTTATGAGGGGTTTTTCTTTTTTGTTGTCAGGACTGCTGCATAAGGCAGAAAATACAAAAAAAACCTGCACACCTTTAATGAACTTTATGCAAAGAGTGAGTAATTACACAGCATGGTCTGTCCAGTTACTGTTCAAGGAATGCAGGGAAAATGAGAAAATGGCCAAAATATAAAAGCTTAGCTATTTTTAAACTCAGTCTAAGGACAAAAAAATAAAAGGATAATTTAATATATTATTAATTTTTCTATTGTTTCAACCTCTCTGGATATCCAGGCCTCCACATTTCATAAATTTTCAAATAACAAATTTACTAACTTATCTTAGATATATTTTCCAGAAAGTCACATTGCCTTGATGTGCAGCCATCAGGAAATGGGGGTCTTGATTCCTTTCGTGGACTGCTCAAAGAATTAAACTCGTTGTGAAAAATGTCTCTTCTGCTTCCCGAAAAATGCCTCGATTCAGGCACTTCCCAGACTTTTCATTATCTCCTTTCCTTAAGGCTGTAGGATTCTTGGTCACCCAGTACTTGATGGCAGGAAGGTTCTTTCAGGTTGTTAAGTGGCTTCTCAGATCTGTCCTTTTGACATGCTAACCAGGCTAGAGAGCTCTTCCAACCCCGAGGCACTGCTAAATCCTCTCCCCAGTTTCTGAAGTCCTAACACCAACATTGAGACCAACATGAGAAGCAGTTTCCCTGTTGTCACATTTCAAAGTAAAATCACACCTTTTCTTTGCCCAATTGTTATACATCCAAGGGTCTCTCACTTTCTGCCCTAACATTGTGTTGTTAGCTGATACTCTTGCTAATCTGCCAAGCTGCAAATTCATCCCAGCCACTGCATAGTTTCCCATTGCATAGACAGAGGACCTGTATTTCTTATTCCTAAGTGACTTTGAATAAGTTTCAATAAGGTCAAATATAACATAAACAGACTGCTTATAAGCAATATAGACCACTCAGTATGAGCATTTATTGCTCTTGTTTGTGTTCCTCCAAATGGTGGCACAAAGGCATTTAAAGAGCAGAGATTTTATATGAACTTTCAAAACACTGTTGAACATCCATAACAGCACTTTTACTGTGCTGGTCCCTGTAGAGTCTGACTGGAAGCATTTCCATTCACTAATGAGTCTCCATTGAGGGTCTTTCTGAGAACAGGCAGTTCTGCTCCATTTATTGCATCCTATGATACATTACACAGTTCTTAACAAAGGTATTAAGACTGGAAAAAATATCTAAACAAATGAAAACTCTAGGTTAGAGCACCAAGGAATAGATCCTCTTCTCTCTGAAATCAAGCAGAGCCTGGGAATGTTGTTTTTTTTTTTTTTTGGGAGTAACACAATCTAAAGAGCAGACACAATCTAAAAAAAATTAAACCACAACATACTCCTGTATTGCCACATTCACAGAGGAAATTAATTTGCAGCAATCAACATCTTTCCCTCTAATCCAAGGTAACAATAATCTGTGTAATCTATGTAAAATATTTGCTGTCTGAATATTTATCAAATATATAAATATATATCAAAATATTGGCTGAATCTATCTAATTTGAACAGAAATCTACATAATATGAATGACATTAGTCAGCTTTCATTAGAAAGTTTTTAGCAGATTTAACTAAAACAACCATTAGTATTCACAGGTATAGACAAAAAGCCAAGACTGAATAGCAACTGACTTTGAAAAATCAAACTAAGCAAAAGAAAGTGAGCTGCAATTATTTGTTTCTAAGCCTATTACTTTACAGGCAAGATAAATTTATTCCACAACCATATCAACACATCATCATGCAAAACCTGTGATATTCAGGTGACAGGGGATGTTTAAATATCGTTGTGCAATAAAACACACAGCACAAGATACAAAGAGACTGCCTCCTACTTTTTAAAGGACACACAGGTAAAAATCTAATGAGAAACAATGAAAGTCAAAGGGATCATGTGCTCCTGTGAAGACGAGCCCACTTCCTGGCACTTCTCACCATCACTCAGCTTGGAAGCTTTGTCTGAACAGGTAAACAGGAGTAGGAGGCAGCTTTGTTTACAACACATCCAGTGAAAGGTAAGGTGGAGATCAGTACACCACCTAAAACAAGGAACGTCTAAGAGATTATCTACTGCTCTCTGCTCCTCTAGTGACCCTGTCTACTCTTTCTTGTGATGTCCAAGCATCCTCCAAGCCACGAAAAAGCCCTATTTCACATGTCAATTCAACATGAACCTCACCCTAGTTTCATAGAGCAAAAACAATAACCAAACCAAACACTTTGGAGTGTGCTAGCAGTCCCCTAAAGTAAGAGAAGGCAGCCAGTGTTGTTTCCAAAATTTATTTCATAATGATGATGTTAGAGTTGCCCTGATTCCCTAGCTGCTTTTCTTGACTTTAGAACCCCAAATCTTGGCAGAAGAACATGCCTCTTGTGCAAAAATGGGCATGTGAGAAGACAAAGATAGCAATAATCAGGAGCCATGTAAGAAAAATCACTTTTAATCTTATTCTGACTCTTTATAGTTAATTGGTAATACCTCCATCAGTGGGTTAGGAAAAAAGGTGAGTAAGTATGCAATCTCTAGCTATTACACAAAAGTACTATCATTTAAGTCCCTTAAGATCCCCCAAGAAACCAGCAGTAGCACTGGGAATGGCAGACACAATTTTTGCAAGACTGCAGAGTACTACAGGCAGCATCTATCACCCAGTGGGGTTTGACTCAAGAAAACAATCTGTCAAGAGAGCCCCTTCACCAGGCACTTTCCAGGATGCAGTGAACATACATCCCATGCACTTTGGTAGCCACTAGCACACAATGCTTTTCTGTTCCTCTAGGCTTGCAATGACATCTGATAAAAGTAAAGACCCCTGTCCAACCCTGGGAGTCTTCGAACTGTTTACTGCCAGACTGCTACTCCTGTCACAACCCCACGCAACTGAGCTGAGGGTTCAATTTATCTGACAGGGCTACAGATCCAACAGCCACCATCCATGAGCAGGAGCATAGCTAAATTCCCTGTACACAACACAGAACTGCTGACTGGTGGCTGGAATAAAAACAAGCCAGTGCAGTGTATTTTACATGTAAAGTCTGTCCAGCTTATATTAAAAAAAAAAACAAAAAAAAAAAAACAGACAGGAGTCTGTTTAAGTCCTATTAGAGTACTCTTTTCTCAAGTAAAGTAAAGGTGTACATAAAATGTCCAGTGAGCTTAACTTGATTAGAAACTAACATCAATCCAAAGTGAATCCAATAATTTCCTTGAAGTTTATTTGGAAACAAAACAGCAGAATTTGGTCTCTTGTGTTTGGTAACTGACTTTTTAAAACCAAAAGAAGAATTAAATGAGGACTAAAACAAATACTTGTTTCTTCCTTACATCAAGAAAATAATACACATATGTTAGAGCATAGTACACTATTCCCTGGCAAAAAGTGTACATGCCCAGTCACAGAGCACAGGAAGATGCCAGGGGGTGAGCCAAACCCTGCAACTTCTCAGAAATAAATTTCCAGTGTTCCAAGTACTCAGGAACATGTTCCCAAAGTTCAGGAAACACACTGCTAATTATTTCCTCTTTAGGTACTGCAGTTCCAGTGCACTTGAAAATGAGCATGTGAGCAAAGTTAGCTGTTCTTCACTTGGGGCACTAGGAGTTAGTAGAATAGGTACAGGTATCTTAATATACTGCAAGTTAAGGTCCATTACATGTGGGACCATTCAGAAGGAGACAGTGAGATTTACCTAATGAGATACAGTCAGTGAATACCTGAGCAAGCTCTCACTCACTTCATGTGAAGAGAACCCAGTGCTCACTCTTGAGTGCATCCCTTCTAGCCTGGGACACTGAAATCCATTTGAGGATTTTCCTGTGAAGAGTCTGTTTCTTCTATTCTTGACCAACAGGAGAGTCTAGGGAACAGGTCGCAGACTCAGGCATGGAAATTACCAGAGAGATTAATATTGTGAGAGGAGACAATAGGGAAAGGCATTCACAGCTGGACGCTGAGCACTAATAAGAGGTAAAAAGTCTCACTGAAATTATTTTCTTCCCCTGTGGATCACTCTTCAACTCCTGATAAAAACCAACTGAATTAAGTCAATTCAAATGACACCTATGTCACAGTTCATAAAGGGGCATTGGTTCATGGTTCAAGCATTTTGCAGTGACATTTAACATGACCTACCTTTAGACTTTCATTTGACTTTCCACCTTCCAGTTTCTCCCATTTCCTCCTCTCACTGCCATTTCTCCAAATGCATAAGAATTCTCATACTTCCAGGGAGAAAGACATAGGTGGCTTTCTTGCCCTTGCTTGCACCCACCACTTTTTTTCATAAAAATTTTGCAACAATAATTGCTTAACCATATCATAGTAGTTGCAGAAACTTCTTACACATTTTATGCCACTCCACTATCTTCTTTCATAGTATTAATTTAGGTTCCTGTATACTTGTATGTGTCTACCTCTACATACATGCAGCTTGTAAGTGACTGAACTGTTAAATGTTTTAAGTAATGTGACCATTCTTGAAAACGGAAGGTGGTGTGCAGACCTACCACAGGAACAGCCACTCAACCACAATTACCTCCCTCTGAATAACTTCCACTTTAAAGGGTTCTTTCTCTAGGAATCATTAGCCAAAAAGATCTTTTTGTAGTTTATATGACATCCCACCACCAGCAGAATAACTGCCGTCTGCACCACTGCAGCTGCTCTGGCTGCTGACTGTATGTATCTGCAACACGGGCAGGATCCACACTGCCCACAGCTATATCCAGAAAGCAGCCTGCAGAGAAAACAATCACTTGAGAACCTAATTCCAGCAAATCTTGGACTATAGTAACAGTGGAGGCAGTCAAACACATGCCAAACTCAAGGACCATGAGGATGAAGGATAGGTTTATCCACTGAGTAGTGAAGGCTGCTGTGCTACCTAGCGTGCAGTAACACGAACGCTGCGGAGTGGCACCCCACGTTCCCATCAGTGTCCTAAAAACTGCTCTACAATGCTTGTAAGGTTTCTAGCAAGCACACTTACTCGTTACAAGCAAAATTTACCAGGCTTATTAGTGCAGGAGCCAGGGGCAATGAGAGTTAGAATGGAAACTTTCAAATGCACACAAGAAAGAGGTAAGCTAAAATTGAAAGCTTGTTGGGTTTTTTTCCCTTGTAAAATCCTTCATTTGTCCTCAAGGATAACATATAAACGTGTACATTGCAGCCCATGTGATCAGACACTCTCTCAAGAACTATTAACAGTGTAGAATCATTATTATGAATCATTATTAGGCTGGAATTGCATTCAGTTCTTTCCCACTGACTCACCATATGGATCATTTGTCTGGTCTTTCACCTTCCCCACTTCTCTCCCTCCGCCACAGATGACCCCTTCCCAAGATTCCAGCATGGGAGGTTGGCTCAGCACATGCAGGCTCTCACAGGCAGGTGACAAGAGAGGCCCTCACATACAGGTGCTGAGCTCATCCCACTTCCAACACCCCCAAGCCAGAGGCTCTCGGCTCCCCAGGCTCCCACCCTAGCTCAGGCATTTCAGTCTGACGTAACACAAGCCTAGTGACCCTAACAACTTCAGCTAATTTTGAGCAAGAGCCAGAAAAGCCATTTCTGCCACCCCACCTACCAGAACAGTAATTTCTCACAAAGTAGAGGAAGAAGTGGGTTTGGATAGTTACACATCTTAACCCACTGCAGCTAGGTCAGACTGAGCAATACATCAATCAAAGCTTTCATCTTTCATTTAAAAGAGAAAGGTAAAGCCAGTTCCTAGCCTTCATGGTCCAAGAAAAAAAAATGTGTTGAAGTTATGACTTCCAAATCTTCAAAGGCAGATCATAAATAAAAGTGCTGACATTTATTGCTTTTAAGCAAATCATATACTGGAGTATGACTCATGAACATTGGAACTGGCAAGCACCGAGGCAATCATGTTGAGAATGAGATCATGATGCAGTAGGTGTGCAGCATTCTCTTTTCAGCCTATTCACTATCTCTATTCTACAGCAATAAAGAAGAAAGTTTCTTTTCAGTCAATAATGAGGATCTTAATGTGCCTTCCAGGGCCTATGGAAATAATAAAAAGTACATTTCTGCTTCACTAAGAAAGCTTTTGACGCATACTTGATCTCATAAAATACTGAAGGGCATATGACATATTCACATGAATAAGTCAAAAGGCTTCATGATACTCATACCAGTAAAATTAGGAATGTGCAAAGGCTGAGGTCTTATATTTTAAAACATTGTAATGCCAATCTTCATTTTATTATTTGTAAACCACTTGCAAAGGGATTTTCCTGTAGAGAGGGGGATATAATAAAAGGGACAAGAAAAAGAAATTACATATCTGTACTGCAGAATTAGTCATGGGGTTACATCAGTTTAATAATTCAGGAGACATTTTGTACACATATCAGGTTGGCTTGGAATTAAATTCAACTTCAGTAAACTCTATGAATAGTGATTTCAAATTTGAATGACATGCACGTATTTTTCTACTGGATAATTGCAGAAACTATCACGTTCAGTATTCAGAGCCAGGGTTCTACTGTTCACGATGCAGAGCTTGTCAATTCTGCAAGCAACAAGCTTTGAAGATAGTCATAGGAACATTTGGATAAACAACCAAGCAGATACATTTGTTCAGCTGTCCCTTCTAAAATGTACTTATATATCTGCAACATGTTTTTCCTCAATTATATCATAAAAGCCTCACCTATGTTAAATGTACCCAGACAACAAAGAAAGTATGATAAATACTACCAAAATTTAGTCTGGTGCCTTCATCACATAGACACAGGTCCTTTACAAACACTGAACTAAATTCATCATTTTCTTTAATGTCATCACGATTCAGGCTGATACTGCCATTTTCACTGCCTTCTCTTTTCCCCCCACTGATCCACAAACAGAATGACCTCATGCTGCCTGCAACTGAGGGAGTTAGACAATAGGCTGCAAATGACAAAGGGAGCAGGAAGGTAGGAGTTAAAAATTAAATTATTATAACAAAGGCTACATCTAGAGGTGAAATTGCAAAGTTGGTTAATATCACTAGTAAAACTTTATAGCATTAGATGTGCCACATGAGCACCTTGATTTTATTTTGTAGTGAGGATATAGAGTTTTTCACACCTGTAAACAAATAACTAACTTACACACTACAGAATGTGAATGTTACCATACAGAAGCAACTGCTCTGTTGCACCCATCTAAGGAAGCCCAGTAGGCTCAACCAAAATGGACCTTTGGTCGATTGTTCAGCCACCTGCTTACCAGAAACCAGAGAAATCTCTCTCCTAAGTTACAAACTAGCACCATGAATGTACAGAGTAATAAAGTATCTTTGCTTTATTTCCTCTCAGCTCTGTATCATTTTGGTTAAAATGTTGCAAACATTTCTTTAGACAACTACAATTTGCTTTAGAACACAGAAAATCCTGAAAAGCTACTCAACTGAGTAGCAAATTGAGTCAAGCTGCAAATTCACATACCGAAAAATCAAAGAGGAAAATAAAAACACATCTTCCTGTTAATACCAACATCTTAAAGCATAAAAAGTGAATAAGGAGGATAATTGCCCCCTACTTATTCAAAATTACAATCTTCAGAACACCTACAGTGACTTCAATTAAATCACAGCCAGCAGGGACTTCAGGATGACCCACTGAAAAATAGTCTAATAATTAAATGTGTATGTATATATACATTTATACAAGGAGTTTATATATGTACCCCCTATACACATACATATAAATTTTTTTAAACTTCAGTGCAGAGAAGAAATATTGTCTTCCAAAATTCTTTTTAACATACAAGAAACTCATTAACTTCTGCCCAGCAAGACTCCAAACTTACCAATTATTACACGTTCTTATGTTACAAAAAGCAAGAATTGAATTTTATAGAACATAGGAAAGCAAGGGCACACTGTTGGAAACTCTTAATTGCAGCCAATGTCATCAGATGACATCACTGGTACTAGGAATTTGTCTTTAAGTTGATCTCTGAGTTAGAAGATGTACCTGAGCCTTAGCTCCATGCTAGAGCTCCTCAGGTAAGTGTTGCTGCCTGGAGCCCAGCTGTGAATACTGGGCAGCATCCCCAGCCCTGACAGAGTCATTGGGCACTCCAGACACTGCTGCTCTTTGAATACATTCAAGGCTGTTCCAAGATGACTAAAGTTCTCCCCCCTTGCATCCTTACCATGCTAACAGGTTAATGTTTATAATTTTATTCAGTTATATAATCAGCACATAAAACAATCACACTGGATTTTAAAGTGCCTCAGAATCTGAAACCTAGAGGTTTCCTGATGTCTAAAAGGTAAAGGCTACACCTCTCAAGAAAACGTTAGAAGACTGTTGCAAGCCATGATGAAACTGAGCAGCTGATCACAGGAATCACTTTTCATTGCAAAAATATTATCTAAATACCCTCAGCCTAGGATTTTTCTAATCCAGTATCATCCTATTTCCCTTCCTCCTATGTTGCCACCAGTCACTTTCAGTAAAGAAAACCTGGAAACTTGAAGATGCTGCATTTTACTTGTTTTCCTTAGTTGTGAGTCAATTCTCCTTGCCAGCTTCGCAGTCACAGAATTGCAATAGTACAAGGGCAAACATCTGCTGCCAGGCATGCAGCACTACTGCTTGCGTGAATTTCTTCCCAGCAGCTGGGAGGAAATGCTCCTTCTTGTTTAGACAAAACTATCAAATGGTTAGGAAATAAGGAGTTAGGAAAAGCTGCACACAAGGTTCATGCTTGAGAAACACAAGACCACAGCCTTAGCCATTAAGAAAATTCCACTAGACATGCAGTTAACAATAATTTAGATCAGTTCATTTATGGTAAGTCAGCCATTTTACTGTTGACCTACTTTGTATCAGCAATAATTTGTCACAGTGCATTCTCCAACTGCTACTGAAAGAAAGGTTGAAACCATACATTAAGAGCATAGTGTCAAAGCAACTGATGTTAATTATACCCCACAATTCCTATGTTGATGAAATTGTCACTGCTAAGTATTAATACAGCATTTATTGTCTAAGCCCAGCTTGCTCTACCAACCCCTGAAAGCCACTGAATTAACATCCTGCTTCTCAGTGTTCACATTGGAATGTAAATCTGAAACGTGTAAAAATAACCTCTGCTATTACACCAAGAATGTGTAAATACAGAGTCCTTTTTTGGGAGAACTATTTATCTCCAGTCTATACATGTTTCACTCTTTAAACTAAAAACACCTTTAATGTTCTTCAGTCATGTGGCAGCTTTTGCCAATATAAACTATTTTCCCTTAAAATTATGGCATTAACTAGAGGAAATTTTGTAAAATGTAGAGTACTACTTGATTTATGGAAATTCAGAAATAAACTTTACATAGATGCACAAAAAAAGAAAAGCAGCAATGTTCTTTGTTGTATTCATTGCTAACCTGCACAATAACAAGAGATCATATTCTCCCAGCATAAACAAACAAGGTTAATTAGAAGGACACCTTATGCGTATGGAGTGTTCATGTTCCGAGACATCTGCTTAATTTGGTGACAGAAATGTTTACAAGCATCAGCATAAACCTAGGAGCACTAACTGGATTCTTTATGGTTTGCACATCAGTAAACTGTTTTGTAAGGTTCTGCTGCTGCAGGACAGTTCCTCCTGCTTATAAATCATCTTGCAAGCTTTTCCTTTACCCATTTAAATTGAAGGCAGTCAAAAACATACAGGCTTAACAATATTTAGCCTTCAAATTTGTCATCTTTAAGCTATGACGTGAGACATACAACTTGGTATGGTCCAAGAAGACTCATTTTGTGATGAATATGGAAGACTTTCTTATCCAATATGAACTGATCCAATAGGAGATACAACAAAAGTATAAGCCAGTGATGATGGTATTCGCACATCAAAAAGCACCTCATGTTATTTCAAATTTTCATGTAGATTGATAGAACAAACCAATAATATGAAAATCCTGTGGCATAGAGGCCTGTCATACAGACCTACTTAAAAATCTTTGGAGAGTCATCAGAAAAGTGGAAAACTAAAATCAGAATTATTAGTAATCAAACGAGAATCCTCACATCTCTATTCAAACCTAAGAATGACACTAAGATACACAGGAAGAAAAATTATGGTCCAAATGGCTGCTTAAGCCAGATGTGCATCTCCAGAACAACTAGGAGAAAAACACAACTGCAAAGAGAATAGAACAGAGCTTATTACAGGATACATGTAATACAATTCTCTGTAGAAGCATCATTACTAAACATAAAATACAAAAGTAGTATTGAGTGGTAGGATTTGATACAACACAGTAGCACAGTGGGGGAACATGCTATCAGAAAAAAAAAAAATTGCTCACCTGGCATAAACTAGAAAGCAACTGTGCACTTTTATAAAAAGACATTCACTGAATGGTCAACAATTCTGAGCAGACTGGTCCATCACTCTGAGAAAAGCTGTAACATCAGAACTATGTACAGCTGAGGCTGCCCTTGGAACAACTGCAGGACTATTCAGGGCTCCTCAAGGAAAGTCAACTAATTTAACTAATGTGCACTGAGCAAGCAGGTCTTGAATGTGTTCTCATCTCTAATATTTACATTAAAATAACAGCCTTGCTGGTTTCATAATGGCACCTTAAATGTAATTCAAAAGTGACAAGCATTTAGCTTAGTGTGCTGTTTGCTCTATCTGCAGCAAAACACAGGATTGGCAACAGCCTACTCTTACGGACATAGTCCACTTCTCTCAGGAGTCCTTATACCCTGCTGCCACAGTATGCTAAATAATTTCAAAATCAGACAAGGGCACATTGTGTGCACATTGGGGGTATATTTAAATTCCAGCTGCAATAAATCCCAGCAACTCTGAGGACATGGGTTGTACCAATTACTAGTTACAGCTGCAGTTAAAAATTGTGCCATGAATGAGAGCACCTTACCGTAAAAGGACTAAAATGTTAACCATCTAAAGAAGCAGGCTCACTCATGTTCAGTGTCACATGCCACTCTCACAGATGGAACACTTGCTGCCTCACAAAGCTATGCTTAATTTACCCAAAAGAAAGTACTGACAGCTGATGCTTTCATAATGTGCACAGCTCACGTCAAAGACCAACTATACAGCTACCCCTTCTGATGCTGTTCTTGCTGTGCAGCAGAAAAGACTGCAGGCAGCACCACAATATAGCAAGCATAGTTCAGCCAGCAGTGAGCTTCATGAAAGCTTAATATAGCTTTAAAGCCAAGCTCAATGTTTTCTTTCTACTCAGACACACTTCTGCTGGTCTGTGGACATGTAACACAACAGAAATGTCTTTGCGTACTCCTACCACTAGAATAAATCTCTTGCTTACAGATTTAACAGTTTAAAGTGTCATCTGAAAAGAGAATTTTTAAGGTATCAAAATGTGAGCCTAAACTTATTTTGTGCATGAATTACACCTGTACTTTACTATAGCACAGGCTCACTCTGGAGCTTTAGTAATATATCTTTTGTCAGATGCCTGCAGAGCAAGGTTTTTAAATTGCACTGCTATGGGACCACTTATGCTTCCACACGTCTGTGCCAGAAAGCCATAGTGCCAGAGAAGCCCTAGAAATACTTTGAAGTGCTGAATATTGCCATACATATGCAGATCACAGTAAAAAATTGTATTTGTAAAGCTCAACTTTCAAAAAACAAAGGGAAAGAAATGGGAAAAAAAAAAAAAAAAAAAAAAAAAAAAAAAAAGCTGGAGAGTTCAGTTTTATGTTTTGCTTATATATAACCAGCTATATTACAGATCAGCTATATTACACAGACATGAACTGGAGATACATTACTACTGCCTAATTGTAAAGGCTCATTCATAGCTGGGCAGGAGCTGCAACAATTCCTGGCAAGTCTGATGCTCAGTTCTCCCATAGCTTGCAAGCTTGGCTGGCAAGTAATGATGGCTTTCTTTTCACCCAGAGCATCAACAGCAGTTCCTGTGACTGAAGTGACCAAGGTAGGTAGGCCTTTTATTTAACACTCAACAGAACAAAGTACACAGGAGATAAGGAACAGAAAAGTCTTGAGTTTTACTCCAGCACTTTAACAAGTGTAAACAGAGTGGTAAGGAATTTCTCTCAAGTGTATCTGCTGTGCTGTATACAAATGACATTAGTGTGGTGCTTAAGCGAATCACACTTCTACATCATTCATTAACTATGAATACACACATAAGTATGGGCTTCTCACTTCGCCTCAGCCAACCTTTTAAGTTTGGGAAAAAAGATCAACATACCTTTTGTTGAATCCAATCTTAATGATTTCTAAAGTGAAAGTCTTGCATCTGAAGAAAGCAAAAGGCAGCAAGCTGCTCTTAAGGCTAAGGGACACTTGTCCCAACTCCTATTTTTCAGGGAATCCAGCAGGTAAGAACTGTGAACTTGTGAGCAAGTAGGTCAAAATGGACATTTAGGTTTGCTATATCCTTCATCAGGAAGCCAAGTAAACTTTAATCCTCTGGATTTATTCAAGTCATCTTTGGTGGATGTTATTTCTGTACCTTTTCCTCATATCCTGGAATTATTGGCCCTGGAGTTATTTCCATAGACTGATTTTACAAGGTTTAAAGTGACATATACATCGTGTTCCCCTAAAGTTCCCAAGCATTTGTATGTGAGGTCTTCATTAATCCAGGTCTGTACCAAGTGTTCCCTAGCATCAGGGTGCCATTGATGTTCTTAAGCCTTTGTAGTACCTATTTCATTTCTACTGTGAGACAAAAATAATTTAACTGGTCCTATTGTAATCACGACAAGAGATTAATTAAAATGCCAAGATAGGAAACAATTTATTATAGAGAGAAGAAAAATTTCTCATCCAAAATATAGAAATCTGTACAACTTTGCCACAATCAATATACATGAACTGTACAAATTTACACCAGTTCATAATTTACCAAATAAAAGATGAGTAACAAAGTTCACAAAATAGATGGTGGTTTGTGGAAAAGACTTTTACCCAATTAAGAACAAGGAAATTACAAACCAGACCTCCACTTTCTAAAAATAAGAAGTTTACTCAGTCTTAGAAAACTACAAGCTAGCAAATGTACAGATAGCTGGCTGGTGCTAACACCACAGTTCAGACAGTGTCTTTATATGGTCTTTTTAAAGCCTGTTGCCATGGCAGATTCTGATCACTTGCTACTTTTGAGGCCAATGTAAAGATCTGACCGTTTTCCCAGGTCATTCTTACTATTTTATCTTATGTACATTTATACACATTTGTAAGTGCTAGGTAAAAGTCTGAAAATTAAAATTTCCAGTACTATGGTGTTCGTAAGTCTTGTTACTGAGCTGCCAAAAATGCTAACAATTAACAAATGTAATAGTGCAAATTTGCTCTGCAAGACCTACTGCAGAGAATCACTTTATAAATACAGATTGGGGTTGAAAATTGGTGTAGAAATTAAGTCAGGTGTCTTGGAGAAACTGACACTTCCTATATCTTCTTACTCCCTAGCAAGCTGCAATCATTTTGACTCACAGGCTATTAAATCACTGAAAGGTACTGTCCAAACTATGGCACTGTCACTTTAAAGTATACCACTCTAACGTGTGCCAGATCTTCACAGCTGTGACATGGTTTAAATTCCATAATCCATCCCCAGAGGTGCCCACCCAAAGTAAAAACCAAATTTATCCATCCATTTTAAGGTGATCCATCCACAGACTATATCTTAACCTGATACAGTCATCATATTGTAGCTTTTGGAAGGGCTAGTTCTGCCCAAGAGAAGTTCCTCCTTACAGCTTATTCTGCTGTCTACCATTTGCATGTTGGTGTTACTTTGGCTACCTCCTGCTGGTGCAGCTTCATACAGCACACAGATGGAGCCATCCTCTCCAATGCGATAGGACACTTCGTAAGGGTCAACCCAGAGAGTGAGTTCGCTCGGAAGAAGCTGAAACAGTTCCTGACTGCTCAATCCAATCCGCTGTGCTGCCTGTCCAATGAGAGGATCCATTTTATGGTTGATCCGGATACATCGGTAACCTGATCCCTTGCATGGCTTTTCTGGGAACCAGTGGTGTTTATAATGTTCTATAAAATAAAAAACAAACATTATCCTCCTTAATTCTGTGTTGAAAAATACACGCAGCGATTAATGGTCTCTTGCAAATTTCACACCTCAAGATGTTAAAAAGCTTATTATTTTAGCATCAAATTACTTCAAAAATCATTACAGGCTTTATTTCTGCTGATGAATTACGAAAGTGCAACGTCCCTTGGGAAGCACTGGTACAAAGTTACTGTTTTGTTCTACTGTGTAGAGAACAACATCCACCACCAGAAAGAAGTGAAAAGTAGCTTCCTGGCATTCAGAAAAACAAATATGAAAATACAGAAATTATTACATATGTAACATAAAAGCTCAATAAGAGTTTCAAAATATCATAAACCAGATAGGAAAAAAAAGACCCTTTCCAGCATCCTTTTGAGATCACACCCAGGCTTAGCTTCCAAGGACACCCAAAACTAACTAGGGAGGAAGCTGGGCAGCATTTACTGACTCAAGCTGTATTTCACCACTGCTCTTCCCAGCTTGTTTTCCATGGCGAGAAACCAAGGACTTCACTTATCTCAGTTTTATCTCACCCCAAAACCCTCGATCTGAGGGTACTTGTAGAGACCATCGAGCCCATTGGGACGCAGGCTTGGGATTACAAAATCCACAGGGCAGCGAAAGAACCGTCGGTATTTGTTCCTAACCGGGGCTGCGGAGCGGCTAAGAGACGCTTCCAGAAGAAAGGGGAACGGAGACTCATCATCCAACGATTAATTTTACTTGACAAAAAACCTCAACTTCGGAGCATTTTTCCTTCTGGAAACCGTGCGGTTTGAGCCCCTGGCGCAGAGCTCATGCCCGGGCTGCTCGAAAGCTTTGTCTACGGAGGCAAGCGCTGGGGGAGGGGGGGAGCTGCCTGCACGACGCCCGAGCCCCTTTTGTTTACAGCCCGCTCATACCTCCCACACCCGCTGGGGCCGGCTCGGCA
>WEIU01013801.1:211976-241573 GCA_013389925.1 Aegithalos caudatus | reverse complement strand
GGAGGGGCCGCGTCCGTCCGCCGGTTCCTCCCCACGCGAGGGCGGCCGCGGCGGGATGGCAGCGCGGGCGGGCCCCGCACCGGTGGTTGATTACGCCCGCAGGCGGCGGAGGTGATGTGTCCGTTCCCCCCTCGCCTTTTCTCGGAGCGCAGGGGTGCTCCGGTGGCACCACGCAGTGCTCGGCGGTCTGGGAGCCCGAGCGTCGTGGTGCTTCCTCACGTTTGTGAACCGTGGCCTCCAGACCGCGGCCACACCAGGGTCTCCGGCCGGGGATCTCCGCGCAGAGCGAAGCCTTTCCCCAGCAGCCGGTGGCCCCGGGCCCTTGTGCCGGAGCGCGGCGAGCCCTTCCCACAGGCCGCGAGCCAGGCCTCTGCCGTGGCTCTCTGCCGACATCCCAAAATAGCGTCTGGCCCTGCAACCCTGCGCGTTCCACATCGCACTGTGCTGTTGTCCCAGCTGTCCTGTCAGAAAACCCCTGGGGGCAGTGATGTATCAGCTGGTGGCTGCCCAGAAGAGTGTCAATCTCAGGCCTTCCTGTGTTCTGTCTCCTTTTTTGCTAAACAAAAGAGGAGGGGAAAGAAACGGCTGGAGATTTATGTTTATGTAGTTTATTTTGGTTTTGTTAAAAAACACAAAAGTGTAGCTTATTTGATAGAAACCTTATTCTTTCCCAAGGCTTTGTGCCCTGCCCCCTTTCAAAACGTCAAGTGAAATACAGCCTAATGCCTGATATTTGCATGTACAGTTCTTACAGTCAGCGATCAGAAATTAGCTCAACAAAGGCACACACAACACACTATTTCTTTCTCAGTGAAAATAACTCACTAATGAAATATACAAAAATACTTGCGTGAAATAATTTGATTAAAAGATGAAAGTAAAAAGGGAGTTTTTTGCTTATCTGGTGGGAGAGATGTAACTGTATGGTTTTGGTCTTTTCTCTGCACTCAGGATCTAGTCTATCTTAGGCTGCCAGCCTCAAGGGACTCTCTTTGACTATATACGAGGGCAATCTGCAAAACCCCTTCAGAAGATAATACCAAGAGCTCAAACTCACAGAATATTGTACTGCATACACCATATAAAAATATTGCTGTGGGTTTTAGAGTACAGTCTCATCCATTTCCCTCCTACTAACTTCTGAGTATTAACAATCATGAACTGACCCTCCATTCTGTTGGAAGAGCTGCCAACCTGGCCTGTGGTCTTGCTGCTCCTCAGGTGCCAGCCATCCTTTCTTCTCAGTGCTTCTGTGAC
Organism: Aegithalos caudatus; assembly: GCA_013389925.1. Taxonomy (NCBI): domain Eukaryota; kingdom Metazoa; phylum Chordata; class Aves; order Passeriformes; family Aegithalidae; genus Aegithalos; species Aegithalos caudatus. The sequence goes on along the minus strand of WEIU01013801.1, from coordinate 240,316 downwards.
GTATGTGAGGTATCTCCAGAGATGCCATTTCTGCTCTGTTCATAGGTTGGAAAGTGCTATGCTCTTTCAAACCTTGAAGCAGCAGATGCTTCTTTTGCCCTTCACAGCAAGGTCCACCATCGTACTGGAAACTGTTGCTTACCTTTGTGCAAAAGCAATAAAAGCGATGTTTGAGCGTCACAATTACACTAAAATAGTTACTGGAAATACTTCAAAAAACAACAAAGAATAATACAATGTTTGCTTGGACCTGAGCTTTTTTATCTGGGCCACTTTCTCATCTCTTCTACCTAATTCCATCCAGAATCAAATGCTCAGAAGGAGTTTTAGGGACTCTTAATTGGGTAAGTGGTCTTATATAGTAAACATAAGGTTTAAAAAGCTGTCTCCAGCCATAACTGCTGTGAACAGCAAGGCTGTTCAGATTTGAATCATCCCCCTTGAACTGTGCTTTTAAGAACATAATGTGGCAACATGTACTTCATGTCACACTCAGTGAGAGGGGGGAAAATTTTAAAGATCTTTTTTTATCTTTTCTTTTAAAAAAAGCTTTCTGGACCATCAAGGTGTTCCTCTCAAATCTCTTGCAAAGTCCCTAAATTCAGGACTCTTTAGCCATCAAGTTGTCATAGTTCCTATTGATCCCACATAGTAACAGCATGTATAAAAGTCTTCTCTGTGGAAAGGCTAAAACGCTGTGCATATGGATCCAGTCCACTGGTGAGGAATGAACTACCTTGGTGTTCATCACTTGCAGCCACCAAGCTGTTTAAGTGTAACTTCAAGGCCAAGACTTGAGATGCCTGTAAGGAGGCATCCCTATCCATGGGTTTCAACAAGGTAACTGGAGCTGCTGATGCTGTTTTCCCAGTCCAGGCAAGTCCATTTCCGTCTCAGTGCTATGGTGGGACAGCAAAGGAGCTGCTGCCATTTCTGGCCTGTGAAATTCTCCCAAGGATCCTCATCTTTAAAGTCTGCAGGCGCTTAATTGATGAGGAAGTCTTCAGCATGCAGCTCACGGCATCAAGCAAAGTCAGCTTTTCTTGACTGGACTGTAATGAAGAGCATGAAACAAGCCAGCCACACCGTGGCCTGTTGCTGGTTTGTAGCTTAGCTTCCTGCCAGTTGCCAGCACGTTTCACTGATCTGCCATGCCACTCTCAACTTTTTCAGCACTTCCACATTTTGGGATATACAAAGCGGTACTTTCTTCCTGGCCAGCTCCCAGCTGTCTACTCCTGTCCCTGCAGCTCCAGACACAGAGGAGGCAGTTTGCCTGCCTATATAGTGCAAGATGCTCACTGATACATTAATGGCAGGATGCTCAAGAAGGTAAATGTAAACATTTAAGAATTGCCTTATTCAGCCCATCTGATACTTAAAATGAAGCAGAGGCCCTAGGGAGAAAAAATAAGGAAAAAAGGTATGTGATCATGTAATTAAAGACTGAATCATAATGGATATGCACAGTAGGGTTGAATTAAGGTTATACTGGCATCCCAGCTTCTGATACTTCCTAGCTTTTAAGGAATACAGTGCAACCTTTACAACATTTATTTCATATTGTTTTGGCAGGATCTATTTCTTGACATTGGTTTGGAGAGAGCCTAGCATTTTGTGAGTTCTGTCATAATGGAAATAAGCAAAAGAAAAACACTTTTATCTGTGCCACACACACACATACACACCCTGCAACTATTGCAACATGCTCTTTTCACAGCTTTTTCTGAATGAAGGTACTGAGCATTCTCTATGGTAAGTGGAAAGATTCAAGAGTTCAAAGGTGAAGAACTAGAATTACTTGATTTTTAAAAAATTGCTCTAGTCTAGGGTCTGAATTAGTATATATTTGCTTATGAAAATAAATACACTACATAATCAGCATGGATATTTTTTCCTGTTTGAGAACTTATTCCTGACAGAATAAGGAAATACAAGAAAGCGTGAAAGCGTTATAGGCTTTTTATGTGGTATCTTACTAAAACCTTTCAGTGTAGAAAAGTGTTAAGTCTCTTCTCTTTCTGTTTCACTGTCAATTCTAGATTTTTTTTGCACTGTTTGGCATTGACCTAATAAAGAAATAACAGTTGAGAAACAATTGGTATTTGTTTCCAGAAAGCAGTATATATGCTTTAGATTGGCATAAGCTTTCTCTCACCTGTAAACTGAAAAGTACTGGTTGCAATATGTAAAATACAACAACAATCTATACTATGTAGAGTTTAGTTTTAGTATAGGTTGATGTTATTAAAATGCCACAGTATTTTTGTAATTTACCAAGTATTTGAAAATGTGTAGGAAGAGGTTGCCGCTTATTTTTTCTTTATGCAGAAGAAAGCTTTACATGAGATGCTTAAAACATTTTTCAATGTTTTAGCCCTTTTCAGTCTTTGAATATGCAGTGGCAGCTGTAGTGATATTAAGTTGCTGCTCTAGGAAACAGATGTAATCCAGAGACCATAGCCAGGCCTGCATGCCATGCTGCTCCTCAAGGAACCCCATGGCCTGGTTATGAGTTCCCATCTTCTTGTGTAAAGTTTTCAAGCAGATACTCCTCAAGCTACAGTGGTGATAAGGGAGTCCTCCCTGAAAAAACTTTGTCTCTATGGCTTGCTTGTAGAAAAAGACAGCAGTAGCCAGCCCCTCACTGCAGGTAAGTGCCCTTACCTGCCAAGGACAGTAAGGGGATTTTTTTCCCTGGAGCTTGAGAGAAGGCTGTCATTCCTATTGTGTTGCCACTAGAAATGTTTGGACTTGATCTCAGGCTCAGCCCTGGGCTCAGCAATGTGGTATGGATCCAGCCCACTGGCAAAGCAGCACTCTGCAATGGGGAGGGGGTAAGGGCTTTTCAGCTCCAAATGTAAGCCTGTCTCAACCCAGCATTGGAACACTGCACATAACTGCAGCATTGAAGCAGTGAGTATTTCATCCTGAAAGTGTGGGGGCGAAGAAGTCAGTCACATATTCTTTCAAAGTGGAGAAGTCTCACGTCTGAAAGGATAAGATAGACTGGTAGGAGTTAGAGAAAGGGCAAAAGTCTGATTTGTGACCACACTGGGAACTTCCCTCTCACTACAACATGCTCATGCTTACACACAAACCCACTTGCAGTCTGCATTTCTAAATTGGTCTATCAAGCAATGAGTTCCTCAAACCACTTCTCACATAAGTGGAGTCCTGTTTAAGTAAGTGGGACTAGTCCCATAAGCCAGAATCCCATTCTACAGTCTGGGAATTGTTTTAGAAATATTTCTGCCACTGCAGGAAGCTCATGAGGGGATGGAAGGACTCAGAGGGGCAAGGACAGGCTGTCAGCATTGGTCATAACTATGACGTTCATTTCAGGAAATCCATCTCATGACATCCTAAAATGACCAAATTTTGCTGCACTTACTCCATACAGAAAAAGGTTTGCTCTGTGGGGGATAAACTTGATTTCAAAGGGGCCACTCACTGAGAAGATATTCCTTGTGGCATGAGCCTCAGGTTTGGCCAGGTCAGATTCAACAGAGGGCTTTTCTGTGGGTCTGATGTTCTGAATCTGTGGTCTTTCAGGCTGTCGTAGCTGATTTCTTTTCTCTTGAGAGAATCCATCCCTCTCAAGGACAGTGAATGTAAATAGTCTTTATCTCTTCATAACATGCTAGTTTTCTCATGCAACCTTCTCACAGGTGTTGTTTCTATTATATTTAACCAATGAAGAGAAGTGTGGTCTTTACTGACCAATTATATAGTTCTTCAGCACAGCATGTTATAAAAGGGCTGCACAAAACTGTAAATAAAAGCCTTCTGATGTTTCTTCTAACTGGAATCAAGCTCTTCATTTCTGTGTCCAACAGTGACACTTATTCTATGCTATTTCTTTGATTTCAGCAAACAACATGTGACAGCATGCACATGTAGCAGATAAAAAGCAAATTCAGAATATAGTATTCTGTTTTGCTTATAAAGATGATGTTTTTTCCCTAAATGAGATAGTACCAATGTGGCAGCACGTACAATGCTTGTTTCAAAGAAAGCAATCATAGTTTAGGTTGTGTAAAAACAAAAATTTAAGGAGAAAATAGAAACATATAATTTGAAAGCTTGTCAATAGAGAGAACTCCTCACAACGTAGCCATACATAATCATTATTATACATTCAGGTTTTCATTTTTGTGAACTTAGGAATTAAACAGGATAGAATAATCTAGATGAGATAAACAGTCATTCATTGCAATCCTGAATGGAAGTTGTTAACAATAATATTAAAGTGAAAGTAGCTTGTAAGTGAAAAGAATGATTCAACCATTTGTTGTTGTGCTCTGCAATCAGATGATGTCATCTCAAAATTTTGTAGTTTTTCATAGTAAAGCTGGGATGGGAGGGATCATAAAGAGGTTTATAGTTCTCTACTTCTCAGGGCTTTATTTTTTCTGGCTGGCCGTATAATTTTAGGAAGAGCTGAAATAATTTCCAACACCCTTTTCCATAGTGGCTGCAGTATGGGCTCTTGCACTGCCTGGTGACTGCTGAGCAGCCTGTGTTGGTCAGCAGGAGGTTCTCAGTCACCCTATCATCAGGCAAAGGAAAAACCAGGAATTTTTTATGATACTTTTATAGCAGTATTTACTGTCTTTTAGAATTAAAACTATGACTGTCTGCAGATTTTAAGTACAAATTTCATTAAAATACTTAAAGATTTTAAGAAACCAATATGTTGATCCTGCAAGTATTTTTTCCCTTAGTATTTGCATTTTATGTACTTTTATTTATGATGTAGCTAAAAATCTAGACATATTTTTAAAATCATTTAATAAACATCTGAGAAAACCCCTTTCATTTATTTTCCAATGATATCATAAAAATTTCTTAAGCAGCTTTATTAAAATTTGTGATTTGTAAATCAAATACACTTTTAAATAGATGGCTCCTTTGGAGCAGTTATTAAGTAGTAGCAAGCAAACCTTCACCAAATCTGCCTGTCTCAAAAATGCATCAAAATAGCAAAACATAGAGATGTTGTAATGGTGACACTGGAGATTTTAGGCCAGGTCTGCACAGATTACAAAGGATATTGCCTACTATGCACTCATTAAAACAGAAAAAAACTAGTAAAACAGTGATTGCAGCATTTAGCTAGACATAAGCACCTGCCTCACTGCACTCCCAATGTCTCTCCACCAAAGCTGGACATGTGTTTTTTTTTGGCTTGTAAAACAGGTGTCTCTGCATGTGTTTCATTTTGTGCAGGGTCTAGCTTTGGAGGTCAAGTTATTTCATTTTAGCTGGCTTTTTGTACTTTTATTGTGGTCTGTCTATCTAAATCATCCTGTGTATCAATGCAGTGAATACTTTGCTGCAAGAACAGGCGCTTATCTTTTTTCCCTCATTTTTTTCTAGCCAACACTTGCCACAACTTATTCTCTTTACCACTGTCATTTGTAGTCATGGCACTGCTCCTGTTGCAGCTTTTTTTCTCCTTGCAATGGTATTAACTCAGGCATTTTAATCAGTCTCAGACAGAATTCTCAGGACAAAATTAATATAATTAGTTCTCTAGGACAGATTTAGCAGGGTGAAGGAACATCACAGAGAGTCTGTGTTATTACTTTTCTTTGAGTACTGAGAGATATTATCAGGTGGGAAAAAATTAAAATCACAGCTACACAGTTCTTATTTGATTGTGTAGCTTTATATACAGTGCTGTTAAACTGCATTTATATGTGAACACTTCAGTCATGCTGTTGTGAAAGTGTAGTCACTCATCCCTTTAAAGAGATCCTAGTGCATGTTGCATGCCAAAAATTAAGCTGTTTGGCTGCCCCTCATGTGATTTGAATTCTTTCCCCAGATGTGATGAAGAAACCTGAACACTCAATAACTTACTTTCCTGCATTCAGTCGTGTGAGTAATGTCCCTGACAATGGTGAGATTATTCTTATAATTGCATATGAACGGGGTTGTGATTTTAGGGCCCATAGCCCAAGACTTTGAATATCAGAGCTCCCACTGGTTTTGCTTCTTTCTTATACATGTACCATAAACTGAGAAACTTGCCTGGTCCTATATTGCCTATAAATTACCTATTCCTAATTAAAAAACAAAAACAAAGAAAAAAGAAAAAAAGAAAGAAAGAAAGAAAGAAAGAAAGAAAGAAAGAAAGAAAGAAAGAAAGAAAGAAAGAAAGAAAGAAAGGCACTAAAACAACCAACCAACCAAAGAAACAACATGATTTAAAAAATAAATAATTTTTTTTTAAAAAAAGGTTATTTTTTAAAATGGTACTGTTTTACCAGAAACAGGAGCTGTCTGATCATTTATATAAGGATCTTTTATGAGCATGCTTGTTAACACGAGGAAAGCAGGGAGAGGGGCCTGAATACAAGAAGAGGCAGTAATCTAGTTATTAAACAAAAAAAGAAAGTTCTTTTTTTCTCCATTTTTAAAGGAATTTTAAATAGACTAACTAAAATAGAAACAAAAATCTTGATAGCAGAAACATACACCTCTATAAAATTAGGCCATCAGTTCTGACTTAGATTAATCAGATGTCTTAAACAGATATGTGATGAAAACCAATAAAATCACAGATTTCTAATTAAAAAAAGAAAAAATAGAGATGCATAGCATCTGTGAATAAAAAAAATCTCAGCCTTTTGATCTGTGTCTTTTCATTTTCTGCTTCCAACATCACCTTCAATGACCATTTTCCCCCCATGTTTGTCTCTGATGCATTTTCAGAGACAGAGGAACAAAAGCTGCTTGATACCCCTCGTACAATAGCAAGGAGATGTGCCTGGCTGTGTGGGAGGAGCCACTCAATTCTTCCGTGTAGCGCTGGGTACACATGCTTCGAGCTGCATTAAGTGTTCCTGGGAGCAGGGAACAGAGTGTTCCAGCAGGATCTAACATACAGGCAAAGATAGAAAGCCATTTTCTTCACAACTATGCAGTGCATTAATACATGATCCCAAGCTTGCAAAGGATGAACCTACTGTTTCAGAACTTTATCTTTTCTTTTTCACATCTTAATTCACTTTTAAATTATTTAAGGGGACTCTCTGGAGTTTGTTTTTTTTGAAACATGATATGTTAAAAATTTGCTGTTTTATGAAAGTCTGCTTATAAAAATTACGCAAGAGACATAGGAGTTGCATAACACATCCCTTTGAGGAGTTTCATAAAATGTCTTTGCAGCCACATTTTCCTTCCTTTGGGATTTTGTGCCCCACAACTCAGCTAGCAGTCAGTGGAGAGGGAACAAGTAGAAATTTGTTTGAGATAATGGGAGAAGGGAGACCTAGAGTGATATGCATTGACATTATGGAACAAGAACATGGGGCTGTGCTCCTCCAGAAGCAGGTGGAGTCCCACCAGCTATCTCAGCCCTATCTGGTGCCACGTCACTGCAGCCAGCTCAGGCCCCAAAACAGTGCTGCTTCATACCAAGAGACCAGCATGTGTGAGCCCAAGGCAGGGAATGTGTGCCACACATTCCTTTCCTCTGTGTAGACGTGTCTTTATTGATTCCACTCAGTTTTGTTGCCCTGGAGCTGTAGGATATTTCCTGCAGAATCATGTCCTCCCACCAACTCAGAGCTTCAGTCTCATCTACCAGGCAGCATGGTTTCAGTAGAGCCGTACCAGAGCTGGTGATGCCACCACCCAAACACTTCTGTTTCACATAAGATTCAAAAACCAAACCAAACCAAACCAAAACAACAACAACAAAATTTCCCAATTGTCCCATTCATGCTGAATTTTTCAGATCTGTTCAAAGTTACCACCAAATCTGGGTGCATAGCCCTGGATTTTCTATACTGATATCAGAGTATAAAGGTAATTATTAGGGATGTCTTGGAGTGATCATAAGAAAACTCATTCAGTTGCTACAGTCCTAAAGAAAATTACCTGTCCATCAGTTATGCAATTTCCTACTTTGCATCAAAAGTCGATTCAATAGTTTCTATAAAGAAGTTTTAGAAATAGCTGACATTTCCTGAAGACTGGTCATATTTTTTGTTCTTAAAGTAGTGGAATGTACTGTAAGAAATAGTGATTGAAACCTGAATTTTTCATGTACATCTTTTAAATTGCTAGACTAATGCACTGATTTCAACACAAAACAGCCTTAGAAGGATGAACTGAGCTGTGCTTCACTACTTTGTTGATTTAAACTCAACATTTCATCCAATGGGCAAAAGGTACAACAAGAATGAATTTCAGTTGCTCAAGATTTGAAGAGAACAGTAGTTACAATCCTCAGCCTAACACAACACTGATGGGGATTCAATACATCAAGAAGTATTGATGATACGAAGACTCACACTTTCTTTGAGTACAGGTGGAAATCACACATTTTGCTGGATTGGAGCATATTAGATAACTGTGGATCTAATTTCATTATTGATGTGATATTCTCATATCTTTTTGACCCTGTGTTTGTAAATACCAGAAAGCTGCTTTAGATTCCCCACTCTGGCCATAAAGCAGTTACACCGAGCACAGAAATGCCAAGTTCATCAGTGGAGGTTTTAGAACAAAGGCAACAGCAGTTTCACTACTCCTGATGGAGGTCAACACCCTTCTTTGTGAAGACAGACAAATAAAAGATTACCTGTAGAAAATAAAGTTATGGATGGTCACATAAAAATGCAATAATGTTGTTCATTAACTGCAAAGATTGGAGACCAAACAGTTGTTTAATGGAGGGTGGAAGAGAATTTTACATGCACTCATTTCTGAAGCAAATGAAACAAAATTAGTGGCATATTTTTGTTTTATAACTGCCATGAATTCTCCCCAAGTATATTTATAGTTACTATTGCTAACTTCTTCATTGATTATGTATCAGTCACACTAACTCCATGAAAAGAAGCTGACCCACCTATTTATCCATATCTTCCTCTTCTGGAAGCATAAGGTCAATATATTGATGTGCACGAGTATCAGCTTTTCACTGATGCATACCCATCCCAAATCCAACATGCTTTCTTCTGGTGTCAGAGGAGTTTCGCCATGAAATTCTGTAAAAAGATTTTTCACTATGTTGAATGACATAGGAACCTTGTCTGTAAAATTTACTAAGCCTATTCTCTTTTTTTCTCAGTGGCTTTTAACCTGTTTGTAATAAATGGATCAGCCAAATTAAAAATGAGTAAGGAATTTATTGATAATTTGTAAAAATCGAATTTCGGACAACCACAATCAAAGACAGCCCCGAGCCCGGGGTCAGAGCTGGGTGAACCTGAGATCAGCCTCTGGCGCACTGACATCCCCAAGTTCACAAATTGGCCATCAGAGAGCCAGACTTTATACAGTTTTTCAGCCCTGAGGCTAAGAAACCCTGAGTTCTTTGTTGAGTCCTGGTTAGTTAGTATTCAGTTTTTGGTTGCCAGTTGTACTGATGAGATTTCTGAATAGGGGAGGGTGGATGTATGGTTCAGCTAGATGGTATTCATCTCCAGCTGCCATTCCCTGATGAAGTTTCCGAGAAGGGAAAAATGAATGATTAGTCTAGCTGCCGGTTCCCAAGAAAGGAGTGGTGTTTGGATGGATTTACTGGAACCAGGATATTCATATTCACAGTGGCTCGATGGGTGAGACCAGGTCGATATCTGGTGTTAACTGTCGAGTGGTTGGTGAGATAGGTGGGACTGCTCTGCCATTGTCTTCCTCTGTTTCAATGGTAAATCACCCTGCTCCTGGTTTCCAGCATCCAATTTTGCAATCATTGGTAGCTGGGTTTTTCTTGGATTAGAAATGCCTTCTTGCTTTATTTTGTATCAGTACAATAAGAACACAAATTATACACCGCATTTATAACTCTATTGACTGACTTTCTTGTTTGGAGGGTGTTCTGGGTTGTTTTGGGGTTTTTTTGTTTTGGTTTGGGTTTTTTTTGGGGGGGATGGGGTTTGTTTGTTTGGTAGGGTTTTTTTGGTTTTTGGGTTATTTTTCTCAGTTTTAACTGACAAAATGTTTAAATTCTGGGAAATAGAGGAGTTCCTTTTTACCAATAGCAGAGTATGTGATCAGGAGTTGTGGAGAGACAGAGTCCAGAGGATACTTTTTTGGGACTGTATCTTCTCAGTGGTCCTTTAACAGATAGTTCCAAGGCCTGTGAATTGAGAACATTTGTTACCCTTTGCACCATGACATGGGTTGAAGGGCTATCAGATTTATTGGAATACTGAAGGGTCACTTCAAAGGTACCTAGACACATGAATTATTTAAAAAGCAATTATTTTTATTTCTAGGATGGCTGTTTTTACCTTGCAACACAGATAGCAATGAATATCATCCCTATGCTGATTAGAATTATTTGAACCCCTCTACTAATACTAAAACATCTAAGATCCATTTTTAAAAATTGGTCCCAAAATAGTTAAAGTTTTTAATGGTATATCTTGTTACAAAATCCAAGAAATTTTAATTTTTAAGAACCTGTAGATTACCATATGGATTACAGCATTCATAAAACACACTTCAACACTTTCTTCAACAGTTCATTTGCAATTTAGATGCAAGGTATTAAATGCTAAAGAAGTTTGAAAATGTTTTCAGTTATCAGAATTTGAAGTATTTCTGTTAAATTGGGACAATTCTATTAACACAAATAATCCCACTCCTTAAGAGGACTAAATACATTCTTATCATTTCATAACACAGGTATTACTTTCAAGAGAATCAAGTATATTCCCTGATAGGAAAAAATTTATTAACCTGCCAGGACAGAAAGGAAAGACAACGTATAACTGAAGATAGTGAAGCATTTCAAATTTGTTTAGGTGTGTCGTTTGCATATCCCAGTGCTCATAAAAGGTTTTCACATCCCCTGAGCAAAGCCTTTTCCAAAAAGAAAAGAAAGTTAAAGTCAGCCTTCTTTCAGATTCATGCATGCTCTCCCATGCACCTTCTGCTTGGCCCCAGTTCTGTCTCCCCTCCAGAGATGAGGGGATGTTGAGCTGACAGCCAAGGCCCTTGAACCCCTGTGGGAGAGCTGCAGAGGGTTTAGATAATGCAATAATCCACAGACATGTACAGAGGAAAACCAGGCCAGAAGAGTGTTTTTGTTGCTGTACGATGCCTGTTTAACCGCTGGGTAACTAACACTCTTTTAGCCTGTTGTGCATCTCCTCACCCTGAATTACAACCCATGGCTCTGTCCACAGGGTTACTGGGCCTGTGTGCTGTGACACGGGAGAATAAAATCTGCAGAGCAAAATATCTGTTGCTGAGGGCCCAAACCCCACAACATACAATTTCTGGTGCATGGTGCTGTGGGCTGTATGTGACCCCCATATTCTGATGCCTTAGCCTATTTGTGCAGCAGTGGATGGAGCATGTTTGTGCGTGGTGCTTCACTTGGACGGCGTGCATCGGGTGCTGACTTGTGTGACCACAGACAAAGGCATCACTGCAGGGCTCCAGTGAGGCCCAGCTGTGGGGAGCACTCTGGACAGCCCCATGGCTGACAGGACAGAGGGAAGTCAGCCACCTCAGAATATTTCTGCTGCCTGCTGGTGGCAGCTACACCTGCCAAGGCACTGGTGCAAGAGTGGATCTGGGCTCTCAGCAGCAATCAGGTCCCCCTTGCAGCTGATAATGTGGCTGTCTAAATATATCCATGATTAGGGCTCCCCTGCACAGATTAAAGTCACAGCTCTGTATCTCCCAGCTGAGGCACAACAGTTGGCCTGATGACAGCACAAGCATGAACTTTATGACCTGTTTTTTCAAACTGTTTTTTAGGGCATGCTTTAAATATACTGGGTCACTGTCTGTAAGAGTGGATCGCAACAAATGTAATCCCTTCTCCAAGGATGACTTCCTTTAATTCTGTAAATTGAATTGGGGTGGAACAGGCAATATGATTAGGAGGTCATGTCTTTCGTGCTTCAGATGTCTCTAAGTGTGCCATCTTGTATTTTTAAAGGAAAAGAAATCAAAAACAATAAAACACACAAAAAACACACACACACAAAAAACACCCTACATTTTTGTTTAAAATATCATCAAAACCTGTAAGCAAAAGCTCATATTCAAGCATTTTATCACCACTGCAGTAATGATGCATAAGGTACCCTGTTTTGATAATCCCACCTCCTCTTATGTAGGGCCTTCTTTTATCTGTTTTATACATTTCATGGGACAGAAATTGATCCTGTGATCCTGAACAAGCCATCCTAATTGCTGGTCTGTCCAGAGATGGACTTAAGGCATTGCTGCCTTGATAAACAGGAGTCCCTTCGCTCTCCTTCAGAAATCCCCAATATAATTATGGAAGATTCAATTCTTCATGTATTTTTCCCTAGGCAATGACCTGCTTTGCTAGTATGTCAAAATCAACTACAATTTTTTCATCCAGAGGATAACAAAGTTGCCTTAGCTTTTCCAAATAAATGCAACTGGGAATTGGGAAAGAAGAATAAGAAGACCTTGTTCCTTTAATATTTCACTATTTTAGCATGAAGTTACACACAGGGGAGCCTTGAAACTTCTTCAATGTTCATGCTCTTTAATTCAATTAAAACCCTAAGCTAAAGCAAGAGCTAGCAAGAGTCAGATACTATTGCTACTGATAATGTAACTGCCAAAAAATTAATGGCATATAAACAATTCAAGTATCCTTTTTGTTATGAGATTCCCTTTCTGAAGCAGGTTAGTTTGCCCAGGAGATGACAAAACTATTGATGAATTCCTGATGGACTTCCTTCAGTCCTTGATTTAAAATAGGCCACTGGATTTAAGCACTTGAGGTGCAAAAGAGTATTTATATTTTCTAAATGGCCTTCTGTAGTCTGAAGAGATCAATGGCATACATTTTAGTTGCATTGCCTGCATTTGGAGACTAGGGGGATAACAAAAGCACAAATAATGGATTGATTTAGACAGAATTTGGGATTATAGTCTGAGGATTTCAGACATGTTAGGAGGATGTGTGAGAGGTCATGTAAAGGTCCAGCAATACGCAGGGTTTCTTGTATGGTCAAAGTATTGGCTGCCAAATGTGGGACTTCAGAGAAAATGGAATTTAGGCTTAAAATCATTAGTGTATTCAAAAGGAAGGATCATCATTCTGATCCCAAGACTTAAGGACTACATAAAAATAGACAATAGGAAACTAGAACAATATTTTATTGATTAATAAAGCACATACATGTTACTTTTAAACTGACAGACATTCATGTAGTACTGAATAAAGAACTCTGCAATACCTGTCTGACCCAGAAGAGGAAAAATCCACATAACTTGAAAAAATACTCAGGAAAATGTCTAACAAATACTTTCTCCCAAAACCCATGAAAATACCTAAATATGTGAAGAAGTAGATTTCATGATTAAGAAAGATATTGAAATAATTCACACAGTATATTTAAAGACCTTTATTTTTCTCAAGCAAGTTGTTTATTAAATATTGAAAAAAAAAAAAAAAGAAATATTGACAATGTTGGCTGTACATATTTTGAACAATTGGACTGAAAAAGGCATCAAATTCTCACCTATCAAAGGAAGTCAGGTAGCAGCTGTCACTTATATATCTACATAAAGATCCTCTCTCACAACAAGGATTTTAAAAAGCAGATAGATTTATCTTCTCTCGCTTTTCACTCTACAATATTGATTAGGATCAAACTGATCAGAACATTCCCAGAGAACTCTAAATGAACTTGAAAGCAATGATACATTGGCAAGCTGGTTTGCTCATCATCTTCTCCCAGAAACTCCTGAGTCACAGAATATCTCAAAGTGTAAAGTGGGAGGAACCTTATGCAAATGTCCAACCTCCTTCTTAGGAGAGCAATGAGGGTCCTATAGCTCATATGAGTTTCTTCTTGTCTCAGTTTAGAAAGACAGGTATCTGCCAGTGAAAGTTGGAGCTCCCCTTGGAATGGAGAGTGTAAACCCCCTCCCTCCAAATTATTATAATTTTGCAATTAGGGGCTTTCAGGCAAAGATTTGGGAATAGGAATAACTGTTCTTTATTAGGAATATTAAAAATACAAATGTAGTAGTACAAAAATACAAGCAAAAAAACAAACAAAAATCCTAGAAACCCTGACAGAGTCAGGAAGACAACCAGACACGCTGTTGGTCAGGGTTTTGGAAGCAATCCAAAGTCCTCCTGGAGTGGCAGGTATGGTTCTGTTGGGGTAGAGATGATCCAGTAGAAAAAGTGGATCCAGTGGAGGTGAGATGGGTCCAGTCTCCCCCTGGAGTCCAGTGGCAACAAGCTGTCCTGGTGTTCCTGAGTCTCAGTTTTATCTATATAGGAATGGTTGGCTCCCCCCACTGGGTGGAGCATCTCACACTGGGATGATGTATTGTGTTGTGTCATTGGTGAGCCTTAATGGCCCATTAGCAGCAGATATGCCCTGGAGGGAGGATGGATGGTGAAAGAGACAAGAAACACTGCCTCACCTGGTTTTAACAGCTGGGCCTTTATCAGAAAGCATTCGCCCCCCTCCGCCCCTGGAGTTAACAGAGATAAAGAAAAAAAAATCTCCCCAACTGCTTTTGACAGATGAAATAGAATACACACTTTTGGTTCCATAACCTAAGACACTTCTGCAGGAGCATTGTATAAGAAGTAATTTACTTCTTATTTCACTTCAGTGAAAAAGCTGGCTCTTGGATTTTACTGCACCTCAGTATGTCTGTGCTGCCTGACCTCATTAATCTTGTTTTCATGGTCACTGTACTGTGCAGTTATTCCATTAACATATTATAGTGCTGCCTGAGGCTTCTTTAATGTATGTTCTATTTTATATTTGCCTAATTTATTTAGGCATTTGTAGTGCATTGACCACTGTAGGGTTTCCCTTTCTATGGGCAAATGAAGAAAGCATATGGCATGAAACAGTGAGCTATTGACTGTGTTCATGGGAAGCCCAGTAAAAGGGCATGGATACTCAGCACAGAAATTCAACACACCAACTCAATTAAAAAAAAAATCAACCATTTTCCGCATGGGAAGGTCTTTATGTACATTTAGCCTATGCATATCCTGTGCTGCAGGAAGGAAAGAGAGAAGGTGCCTACAGCCTATAATAGATATTTAAACCCCCCAACAAATTTGGGATCTAGCTCAAAGAGTAGGTGTTTGCAGGGCTCAGAAGCAGATCATATGTGGTAATGCATGGAGCAACACTATTCAATCACTGTACATTCTGGTTTCTGTTATTTTTAGGGAAAACAGTGGAACTCGCCACATTCAGCAAACAAAATTAAAAACTATGACAAGGCACTAACAGAAATAGGATTCTTTCCATGAGATCATCTCTTCTGTATTTTACATATATACATACATTTCCTCGATTAGAAGTAAAGGTCCTAATTTTTTAAATCTTTTTTTGCTTACTAAATGTCCATGGTCTCTTTCTTTAGGAACACAAAAAATCTCAAGATCTCAACTGACAAAACTTAAAAAGCATAAGGAAGTTCTTTCTAAACTACACTTAAGTTTAATATATGTTGGTGGAAGTTGAGAAATCACATGTAAATGATTTTGATTTGCAAGAGTACATAAGAGTAATCAATTATTAAAAAAAAATTTAATATTTGTTTCATATCCAGTCCTTAACATCATCATTGTTTTATTTTTAACTGTACTTACTTGAACAAAAGGGGAGAGAAAACCTGATGTGTTACTGTTTCATTCTTTCATCATCAGTGTTTAAATTATATTCCATGTTTAATGGATAATCATGGAACCTGTAGCACATTCTGAGTTGTTTTTCCTGTTTGAAGAAAAATATTATGGACTTTTACTGAAAATTTTCTCAAAACCAGCTGCTGTCTCTGGGTGCCAAATTAGAGATCCTTTCTTTAATAGCTATCCCCATTGTTACTGTGAGCAGAGTTTATGCATGAAAGTATCAGCAGGATAGTAACAGTAAGAAAATCACTTACTCCAAGTCTAGAAAAGTAAAGATCAGGCAGTGCCTTTTGCTTAAGCCTTAAAACATCCACTCATCTCCAAAGTGAGCCAGCCAAGACAGCAGTGCTCAAAACAATGAAAATCCAGCCCAAGCTTGCTTCAAGTACCTGTCACTCCTCTGTCACTGTCATTACATGTTCAGTTGCTGTAGGCACAGAGAAGACACAATTTTAAACAAGGGAGGAGCTCCCCCCTCACAACCATGCCTTGACCATTTGTCCCTCATTAATGGCACACAGACAAGGCAATTGTGAAACTAGAGTTGAGTTCTGCTAGAAAGGTAAGAATACCCTGAAAGCCTCAAAAGCTTGTTCAAATTGTGTTATGGCAACAAAGTAGCCTTTGAAACAATTTGCATTACAAAGAAAGTTTATTGTTAAACTAGTTATTATTTCTGAGCCATGGGGGGTATCCAAACAGGGAGAGGAGCTGGAACCAGATGGAGGAGGAAGTGACTTACTAGAGTGTTGCCTTCATGGCATCTTAGGCAACCCAAAAATCAGTTATTTTCTGGGGAGAGGAGAACCCTGAAATCTTCAAGATTTATTTAGTTACCAGGGCTGCTCAGCCTGGTGCTGAGCACAGGCTGCAAGGGAAAGGGGACACTATGGAAATATGAGAGAGCGAATGTAGAAGTATTTACTTTCCTTCTCAGATGCATTTTCATCATGTGCATAAGTATCACACATAACTTCATCCTCCCATGTGATTCTGACTTCAGTTCTAGGTGGAGCTTCTGGCGGTGAGGAAATACCAAGAATGTGTTTAAAGACAGAAAGTAGTGTTTGTACCTTGTATGTCCCAAGAGAATTGAGTTCATCTTCTCATGGCTGTAAAACCTGGGTGCACATCACTGTGCTCTGCAGCACCAACACCATAAGATCATATGGAGACAGATTTGCTGGAGGATTAATCCTTTCCACTGATTCAGGTCAAGAGAGAGAACACATCCTCTGGAGAAGATGTTCCAGAAACAATGTAAAAACTAATCTCGCATAATGCACAGAGAAAGGACATTTAAACACTGCTGTACATGTAGCTCCACTAACATGAATGACCAGATCTCCAGAGCAAATCAGTCCAGTCCATCATGCCTTCTGTATTTCCAGCCTGAGACAGATCCCGGATCATCAGAGAACCCAAATACAGCCACTTGTCCCACTGATAGGAATAGATCAGCCTTAAGTCCCCCACTATAGGTGTACAAGCGCATTCTTGTAACAGGAAAATGTTATTTATTCCGAAACTGATGTCCACAAATTATGTGAGTGCTGGCTGATGCAAGTTATAAACTGCTATTTGCAAGTTTGAATAATTGCCATATATTTCTGCTGAGAGAACACATCATTAATAAAATTACTTCTTATTCCAGCAAAATTACTTCTTATTCCTGCTTCCAAACAAACTGAAAGCACCTTATTAGCACAACAAGTAACAACTTAAGCTCCAGATAGGATATAGGGAAACCAACTCTGTGATGAAACACAGGAAAACCTGTATAACTGCATACACTGCACAAAGTAAAGGAAGAATTTATACCCCATTCACATAATGCAGTTGCTCACAGTAGGAAGCAGACAACAATACTGTATTCACTGAAGCTTTAGGAAGACATTATTTTCACTGGTTACAACAGACAGTTCCTATCAATGACCTAAAGGGAATTATAGGTCTTAGCAAGCCTCACCATTGAGGATTGAACTGCCAGTTTTGTATGATAGTAAGGTTGTACATGCTTGCCTGCACATCTAAATGTCAAACTCCTTACATGCATTGCAACTCAACTGGGTCATGTTAATGAGATCTTCAGAAGTGTCTAGGTATTCTCCCAGCCCAACCAGCTGTAATCTAAGTCTTTCCTCAGCTGCATTCTCAGTAACAATACATCTGTACCTTCCTCTTAGCTTCAGTGTTACCAAAGCTCTGGCTTCATGGTCTGAGATAAAATGTGTACACACACATTCACATGCAAAACAATACCAGCTCTTATTTCATGAATGTCAGAGCGTTTCTTTGGAAATTTGCTTGAGTTGCTTATTTCCCATCTGAGCTTTGTGGAGGTGCCTCACAGTGTGACTGAGTGAGTGATACTGCATGCAACAAATATATGTCAGGTCATTGGTATATTTGCAGACACCAACATGCCCATGCTCAAAATGAAAGAACTTAGAACAAGTTCCATCTCTATTTACATGCACCTTTTAAAATTCTCTTTCACATGAAGTGGTACCAAAGTAAAAGCTGAATCCATGGTGGAACTTAATTCAGAAATAAAGCATTTGACTACTTTCATGACATGCTATTATTTTGTATGATCTTTAAGTTACTGAATGATTATGTAAGAATTCAGACATTCATACAGTATTTGCCAAAATGATTCTCTTATTGTTTTCTCTCTCTGACACTGAGTACGTAAAGTAATTTCTGACCTATATAAATGGCATACAAAAATATTCTTTCCTGCCTTTTCCAAAGTTTAATCCTACAGTCAAAGATGACAGTAACATAGATAAGCACAAATGTCAGCCAGCTGCACACTAGGACAGACATGTCTTGTGAGAATGTGGTAACACTTTTTTATGGAAGAAAGGCTGATGTAGAGTACTGTCTGCTTTTGAATATATGTGTTCTTAAGAGTTTTGTATTGCTCAGTTTAAAACAAAAAACAACTACTGCTAACATGAAGACAAGCTTCAAGTGACCTATTATTTTTCTAGGTCACAGTTCGCCATCTTGATATATCACATGCGCACATATCTGCTCTCACATGCAGAGGTAAATCTTCCAAATATTAGCAGATTTCTAATTGCTCAAATTCTGTTATTACAGAAACTATTTTCTAAGACAATAGGAATATTTCAAGACAAATGTAATGATTTTTCTTAAACTACACTGAAATTTCCCCTCAGAGACCAAGTACAGGGAAAGCATGGAAAGAGAAAAAATAAGGACTGCTCTTTGGGACGAGGTGGCTGGCTTTCAAGGGCATAAAGGAATACATGTCAGAACAGCTGCAAATGCTTGAACTGGGATTAAAACACATCAACTACAGCACTCATGGTGATTAAGGAATAAGTTAACTCTCTGTAGAAAGATCTATGATTTCTAATGTGCAATGCTCAGCACTGTACAACCAAGGAGAAAAACACCAACTTGGCTCCTTTTCTCCACTCTGACATTTATCAGTAGCTCTTGGATCGTTCCAAGCGCACGTTGCACTTGAGGCCTAGACACCTGGTTATACCAGCTTTCTTAATCATGCATTTTAAATGTCTTCCTCCTCTGATTTTATACTTTCAAATCAGTTCAGCTATCACCTGATTGCAGCTTCCACATACCCTGATCACCATATTACAGTTTGGGAATTTCTGTGCCATGTTATTCCATTTAAAGGAAATGAGCTGTTCCTGTGATGTGCCTGATCACAAACAACATTAAATTTGAAGAAGAAGAAGGAGGAGAAGGAGGAGGAGGATGAGGAGAAGGAGAAGGAGAAGGAGAAGGAGAAGGAGAAGGAGAAGGAGAAGGAGAAGGAGAAGGAGAAGGAGAAGAAGAAGAAGAAGAAGAAGAAGAAGAAGAAGAAGAAGAAGAAGAAGAAGAAGAAGAAGAAGAAGAAGAAGAAGAAAAAGAGCAAATATTAAACACTTTTTGAACTGTATAGCCATATGAGGTTAAGCCTTCCCCACCCCATGCATGATGCTGCTCACATTGTGCCTCTGAAACCTTTCAAGGTGTGCATCCCACTACCTGGAATCCCTGGGTTGGTGAGACAGGATCTTGAAGCCATTGACACTGGCTTTCAATACACTCCTTATTTCCAAGTAAATATTTTGCAAGCGTGTGATTTTTTGGCACTGCCTTAACTATTGTGGCATTGCCCTGAAGGACAGACTAACCCAGTTTATAATAAGTGTATTTAATAGTGCAGAGCTCTAAAGCTTGTCTAGTAGGACTTTAACCATGGCTTTGTAAATTATTTCAAAATCAAGTTGCAAACCAAAGGGAATTTATTTGTCGGCTATTTTTTAGTAATAATTTGAAGGTTGCTTTAACTGTAGGTGTATTTGTGAAGGCATCAGATTTAAGTTTTGGTTTTGAATTAGGACATAAGTTTCTGTTTAAATAAAGATTTTTATGTTGAGCTTGCTTAAAATATGTACAGCCACACAGAAACCCCATATACTGTAGCCAGATCATAAATGCTGTTTCAGAGGGAGGTAATTTCAACTTCTGTAGTCTGTGTCCAGCTCATTTGTTGTGTTTTGTGTCAATGGCAATACACAAAAGAAGGGAGATTCAAAAGTTTAATGTCAAATACTTATTTTTGTTCTTAGTAAAGGACTTTGGTTTTAATTTGTGTACTGATAGTTGAACATGCTTTAAATACATCTGTGTACTGTGTCACTGTCTTAACACAGTAAGAAAAATTACTGTCTTCAGGAAGGAACTAGCCCTGAAATTATTCAACATGGACAAAAATTACCCAGATAGTTCAAAGGGTTTCATAACAAAACCAAAACCATGCCCAATTTTCTTCTATAATCATTCTTTGAACTAGGCATGTTGTAACGTCTATATGCTTCTTTCGAAGATTCCACACTGGATTTTTGCTGTGTTTCTTGTCATCCATTGCATAACCAAATGATGGGGAAACTGTGGTTTTACAGTTTACGCAAAATCTAGTGACTTTGAAAAATTATGAGACCAAGACTCCAAAAATTGGCCCAACGTCAGTCTCCAAGTACAGAGTATTGAAGACCAGATTCTGCTTCTAAATATTGCTTCTTGCTGAATAAAAATTTCCCTCCCTTCCTATTCCTGGAATGACAGATAGAAACTGATTTTAGAATCCAAGTTAAAGCCATTAAATATCATGTTTGTCCAGTAATCTTTTTTCCAACCATTTTGTTGTGGTGGTAATGCTGTTCCAATTCCCACAATAATTCTACATTTTTGTGTCACTTCTGGAGCATGGACAATGATCTAACCCCAAAGAACATGAGAGTACAAGTTTGTAAATGCACATCACTCTCTGTTTTTGGTCATTGATATTCTTTCAAACAGTAAAGAATAATTTTGTTAGCATATTCATCTACAAAACCCCAATAATGAAACTGGTATTTGGATTACATACAGTATAAAAAATATATTAAATTGTCCTAATGTATGCAGTTCTGCATTGTGTTTGCAAGACACAAACTAAGTGTTCTTAACTGTCATTTGAATGGGACTTCTAAGGACTATTAGAAAACTGATGAAAGACACTATAAATCCAGAATGGATGAGACCAGTAAATCAAAGGAAAACAGGTTTGTTCCTTGCAGACTCACCTTTGATGAATATTTAACTTTTATATAATTATATTGGCCTAAATATGGTCCTGAAAATTGAATATGTTCCTCTTGCTAAGTGAGCACAGAGACTTTGCCTCTTCCTGCAAACACAACCATGTGGCTATTGCAGTATCAGATCCCTGAGGCTCAAATACTTGGTAATGGTTATGGAGACAGTAAATAAGATGAGAATTTGTTTACCCAGTATATTTGGATTTTTAAGGAAGAACCGGTGCTCAGGAGAGAGGTGTCTGGACAAGGGCAACAGTGGCCCACCATCTGACAAAGCTGATAACACTAACATAGCCCCACTCAGGTAAGCCACAGAAAGCTTCACAAAGTCCTAATTTTGCCTTATCAGCAAGATATTATTTATGTCAGCAAAAGAGAGCAGCGAACTTTACATATGTAAAACAGGTGAATCAAAGGTGAGAAAGTACAAGAGGAAGTGTTTAATCACTACTTCTTGAGGTTAAGATTATCTGAAGTCATGCATTTTCAGTTCTTTATAGATGCATATTACTATTTGGTTCAAATATTTACTTCACCCTATCAAATAATCAAGCAAGTGAAAATTGTTGCTGTTGTTTTCAAAGCTGATCACAGAGGACAGATTTTGCTTGTTAATCTTTCCCATTCCTTGATTATACATTTAGAATATATACTCCTGTATCTCTTTTCATTGCACAGATGCTGAAACCACAGGATGTCATTTTAATTCTCATTTACTGTCACAGCTATGGATCCAACTGGTTTTATTCCAGGCAAAGCACAGCCAACTGCAATACGTCTACTTGGGGTAGCTGTTGTCTAAGCCAATAATGTTTTACCTGACCCAGGCACAAAATAAATGCCTCTCCTCTAGATATTAAGCTGATAGTCTCTTATCACCTTACATGGTGGGAGAGGTAAGGGGCAGATTAGGAAAAAGATGGTTTAGTCAAGTTTTGGTAGCAGACCACAAAATGTGGAGCTTATGTGACTTGAATGGAGCCAGACTTTCACCCTGGCCAGCAAGGAAACACAGCTATTGCCAGAGCTGCAGATGNTATATATATAAAGCTCCTGAATTTGACAGAAAGTTTCAACCCCCAAGCTGCAGTAAGACTCATGTGCTGAAACAGAATCTTTATGTAGCTGATAGAGAGCAACTTGTATGATTGCAAGTGAGAATGCAAGCACATTTAAAGCATTTGCTTCAGTTTTGAAAGGGAACCTATAGAATGTACTTCTCGGGTTCAAATCTTTAAAGAAAATATTTATGGCATATGGCTACAAAAGGGTAGCATATTTAAAAGTATTTCTTAAAGTAGCAAGGGGGAAGTAGCAGTTCAGTTTATCGTTCATTAATTTACAGGGCCCTAGAAATAAAAAGTGTTTGCCAACAAATAATTAAAAACTTATAAGCTAAACTGTTTTTTGAGCTTCAAGTGTTTCTTCAGTTTAAAACTATCTGATTAAAGAGATGACAAGCTATATTAGAGCATCCCAGCTGAAACTGCAAGATTCTCGAAAAGAAGAAATCTTTACTCTGTTGAGCACTAGAGGATGTCTATCAGCCAACAGCACATGTGAGGTCTTTCTGCTCGTCCAGGTGTTCACAGAGCATGTTTCCCACAACAGCTGCTGGGGGGGGCGCTGAAAGCACCCCAAACTTCCTGTGAGCCCATGTTTCTGCATAAACACAAGCTGCACACATGTGCATACCGGGCAGGTGCAAACCTGCCCGCACACACCGCAGTGTTTGGCACTTGTTTGTTTTATCATCACAAACCAGCTCACGATGGTGTGGGGAGTGAGCTGGGGAAGCACTAGCTGAGGTCCCCAAACAAGGGGTTCCTTTCTGTGTAGTCTGCCAGGCAACAGAGCTGGCAGCTGCCACTTCACAGGGTTAGGAACACCACATACCCTGGGCATTAGTCACACTGTGCCCCGGGCTAGCATGTGTTCACACAAGCAGCATAAAAGTCAACAAATGCATAAAAACCCTGCCCCTCGGTCTCAAGTGTATCCCAACAGGAAGATCCATTTACCATGGGAGAGGAGGGAATGCAGGACAGCTGCCAGGCTCCGTTTGGCCTTCTACGGTGGCACTAGCTGCCATTGCCAAACCCTCCCTGCTGAGCAGACCTGCGGAAAGGCTGGTCCTGAGCTGCCCTTGCCCTCCAGCTGCAACCCAGCCCTGAGTCCATTGAGGTGGAGCTGCGGGCTGCACAGAGCACTGCCTCAAGAAATTCCCAAGGGCCAAATCAAAGAGGAAAGGGATGTTTCTGCTCAATTTTCCCCATCCTTGTTAATTGTGCAGAGGAGCATGGTACGCTTACTCCATGAAATCACCACCTACAACCTGAACCTTTTCCCTTGTTTCTTCTCAGTCCCATCAGCACTGCTCTTTATTCTTTCCATTGTGGACTACTTAATGTTTCATGGACCAATCCAGCAAAAAAAGGAACTTGAATTTCTTATAAGGTTGATGCTGTCCCCCAGATTTACTTCTTCTACTGTAAATCAACCATCACTGAAAACCCTCGAGCAAAAAATGTCCAAAGACACTTTGCAATCTTCTATTGGTGCAGGGTATTTCCTAGATAAGATTTCTCCTGAGAAAAAAGGGTGCAAACCAGGAACATAAATTAATTTACAACTGACAATTTATTAAAGCAACAACAAGCCATTGGAACTCTTTCATGAGCCTCCATGACTCGTATCTAAACAGGCTGATAAAGTCATTCATATTGCAGGAGAGTTGTTTTTTTTTTTAAATATGCTGCTGCTATCACACTTCCAGCCCTGGAACAGCAAGTCCAATGGCTTTTCTCAGCCTAAGAGACACCAGTCATCCAGACAAAGGGGTAATACAAATTCTTTCACACTTGCAAGCTTGACAGTAAGCAGACTGATACTACAAGGCAGATGGGTAAAACCAAATCAAAAGGATGCCCTTACAACTGCTCTAGATGATGGTAGGGGGACGGAGGAGCAGGAAGAGAGCAGAGATAAATGGATTCACTCCTACGCTAGTATTTGTGTGAGCTATCTGTCTTTACACTTGAAGGATCCTTGTGAAATCATTCCACACAAACTTAGAAGGACATTATCCAACAGATTTTATTTAGTCATGGAGACAATAATTAGTAACAATACCACAGCTGGGAAAGCTATAGCTAAAATATGAATATTTAGAAATATGTATCGTTTACAAGAGATGGAGAGATGACACGTATTTTCTCTCAAAAAAGAAAAAGAAAGCTAAAAATACTTAAATAAATACCAGCACTGATTTCATATAGTTTTAAAATATTCCTGTGATTTATTCAGAATCAGTAGAGAGACACATTTTCTGTAACTTTTCTGAGTATATTCCTTTAGAGCAGGAGCAGGGAAGAATGACTGTATGCTCAGCAGTACCAAAACAATGTTGTTTCAGCAGAACATTAATTAATTTTTTGACCCTTCAGTCTCTCTGACCCAGTTCTGAGAGGCTTTTTGCTGTTGTCAGGTCAGAACTTGCTTCAAAAAGCCAAGTGTTAACTTCCCACTTACAGATTATGCTGGCAGGGATCTGTCTGCTTACGTAGAATATGTCTTTGTCCTTGGTCTGCATTTCTTCTGTAGTTCCCTAGTGCAGAAACGAGAAATTACCTTACAAAACAATTTATAGATGACATTATCAGTGGAATGAAAATTCATAGGTGATTAGTTCTACCTTCTTTAGGAGTTAAGGAGAAAACAAATTTTCCCTTTAATGGACAGATAACAAAAAGAAATGTTTTCTGGGAAATAGATAAAGTGATCTATTGCAAAAACATACAAAAGTGAAGTGCCTGAAAACCCATAGAAATTATAAGGTTCAGTGAAATAGGATGGATAGTAAGAGGCCCCTGGATTTCCAATATGCATTGGGTAAGCTTGAGCTACACAAAAGTTTATTTGTTAAAGAGACTAAAACGGCATTGAGGATTGTAAAAGAAACTCTGTTCAGCCTTGTGGTGTGTTGACAAAATTGAACCTTTAGCTTGTATGGAATATTATGAAGGAAAAACACATTTGTAGAGCTTGCCTTTTAAATGGGAGCATCAATTGTAAATATTTTAAGCTTATCTCAAAAGGCAAGAGAGTGAGTGATGCAGGCACAGGTAAAGGCACATGCCAACTAGCTGTATTTTAGAGATAACAAATACAGGGGTTTTTACATACAGTAGCAACATCAGTACCATTACCCCAAAAAAAAACCCACATCTATGAAGCAGGGTGGAAGTTAAGGCATTACTTCGCAGAGGGAGATCTCTGCATTCTCAGATACACCCAGCTCTGTTTAGAAGTGCCTCAATTTGGATCCCAGAAACTTAGGCACTTATCAGGTTACAGATGTTATTGAAATATCAGCTGTGTTTAGCTCCATGTTTTGCATATGCATTTTTCCCCTTGCAGGCCAAAGAGATTTCTGTAGATGTGTTGTCATTAAAATACAGTGTGATTTGGAAAACCAGATTGTTTCACGCAAAACAATTCCCTATTAGAGATGTATCTATCAAAGTCATGAATGCTAGTGATAAGTAAAATATGACACTAGTCAGTTTAGCTTGTGATTCTATATTCGGGTTTACTTATATCAGATTTATGCATCAATTCAAGTAAAACAGTGTTGCCTTTAGGAATTTGTACCTTCTTCAACCCTGAAAATGAAGGAACTGTTTTGCAATTCTGAGGGAAATCTAAAAATTAAGCTACTGTACAGGAGTTGCATAGCAAAATAGAATTTCAGGGAGCACAGACCAGGAAAAAAGGCCAATGAATTTACCTGAGATTCCTCTGTACAGTGATTTACAGTATATTCCTCTGTACCGTATTAGTCTTAGTAAATGATTTAATGAGGTCCTTGGACCCAAGATACAAAGTAAAAGCTGTTATTCTGTTCCAAAATTACAATCTGTTCTGTTACTACTTTGCTTTCAGCTTCCCTGTGTCCCTTCTTCTTTCTATGTACAGTTTTTCATTGTTAGGCTAAAGTGCAGGTTCTGCTTAACCTGATCTCACTAAGAAAGTTGTGCCAAGTCAGCCCTTTCAGCTTTCATGTCTTTGCCCAAGCTCATGAGCAGATTGGTTTGATTGTATTTCTCCCCCAGGGATTTTGCTTACAATGGAGGCCTAAAGATCTCATTTCTGAGGGGCATCATTGCAAAGATCGTTGCTGCCTGACACAGCTGTTATAGGACACCAAGGAAATCACACCATGAAAATAATACTGCCACCTTTGGGTATGTAACATATATATCATTCACACAGGGTTACAGGCATGATGGAATGGCACATGGGGGTAATTTTAAAGTCCACCTAGACTGTAAAATGTGCCCTCTCCAGAAAGCAGGGGAGATCTGCATTTGTATGCCTTGTGGCTGGGTAGAATGGGAAAGGCAGAAAACAATAAAATGGAAAAATAATAGCCCTCTTTTTAAAAAAAATGAACTTTATACCCCATATGGAAATGGATCATTACACTGCCCTCACTGGGGCCTCTCTTTGCTCTGTTTGCTCTGAAGTCATCTACTTCAGATGAGGGAAAGGAGCAGGGAAAGGACTGGGTTAGCTAAGCTAGCTCCATGCTGTCTTGGGAGCATTATTAATCTCATAATAATATCACCTGCAAGTCATCCCTCAGTATAAGAGGGGGGGAGCTAAAACAGACAAAGGGAAAAAGGATCACTAGCACAAGATTGAGACAAGAAATGAAAGAGGATCAAGAGGCAGAAAAACCACAAAAGGAGAGAAATAGTAAAATATGAGAAGTCAGAAAGGGTGCAAAGATAGGCACAAGAAAACAAACACAGTTTTACACCAGATTAAAGAGCTCATCACGTGGCAAAGGGCCTCCAATTTTTGGCACCTTTTTGATGACAGTAGAATTACTGTGTCACATCAGTGCTGAGCTGCAAAGAGTCATCTCACACCAACTTTTAATCACTGACACCTCAGATTCAGAATGGCGCAGCAAGAGAGCACCAAGAGGTCTGCATATCATACAGTGGCCATACAAGGACTTAATCACCTTCCTCTGGTGAATTCACAGAGCAGCTGCTCTATAAGGCCCCAGTGCTTAAGTATGAATAATATGGTTGTAGTAATACTGCTTAGTGTTGAGGAAGATTAGCATGCATGTCCTTAGCCATGAACACTAGGAGATGAAAGAACTGTTCTGCTTGACCTTTAATGCAGAGGAGAGAGAATTCTGGGGAGTAAAGTGTGACTATTTTTACATCCCATTTTATAGCCTACACAATGCTCTTCCAGCTCATGCAGCTGTGTTTGATTGTCAGAGAGAGAAGCTCTCAGACTTTACTCTAGCACTTTTTATACCTAAGGGAATGCAATGCTGGCCTCCATGGTACAAATAAATGTCTGAAAAAATATTACCAAAGATTGCTTCCTCCTCCTTTGTTTCCTCTTAAGTGATACATTTAACAAAAATATTAGGCAATAGATATACTTTCTCCCTGTTCTGGTTATCATCGATTAGGATCTCGCGGAAGTTTTGGCAGTTTAGGAAAGGAGGATGAGTCTTACATGTAAAAACCAGCCTATAGAGAAAGAAACTTTTTCCCATATTTGTGCTGGCTTTTGCACTTACACCGAAAGATATTGGCACGTCCTTTGGGCTAAAGAAGTGAATTTCTGGTCTTGGAGATAATTCATTTAGGTGGCAAAAAATAAGCTTTATCTAAATGTTTATGAGCATTGCATTTTGTTGGAAAAACTGCGGGAAAGAAACACACTGAGAATTGTTCTCTCTGTTTGTTTTATGAGTGTCATAGCATTTGTGTCATAAATACCATGTAGAAAAACAAACCAGCAACTTTTTAGTTTTGTGCATAGTAAAAATGCTGCTATGGCCTTCAGAAAACCAGAGAAACAGATGAATGGAGGTATAAAATATAATATACATCAAAAATATATCCTGTCATGATTCGAGATTTGGAATGCTCAATACCACTGTCCTGTTTTTGAAAGGACAGGTATCCGCCAGCAAAAGGCTGGAAGTTCCCTTTGAATAGAGAATGTAAACCCCTCCCCTCAAATTATTATAA
>WEIU01013801.1:183735-202512 GCA_013389925.1 Aegithalos caudatus | reverse complement strand
TTTTTTTTTTTTTTTTTTTTTTTTTTTTTGCACAGAAGGTATGTTTCAAGTTAATAAAACCTCTTTACAAAAATAAGCAATAAAGGGGGGGATTCTAGCACATAAACATAGTATCATTTTTAAAGTTTGAAAAAGTGAGTTAAATAAATAGAAGCAAATAGAAGCAGCATTCCTTATAGTATATTTATTAGTGCTATCAAGTACTGCAGATTTAAATAATAAGGTACATGGAATTTTATTCTCCACACTCAGATGTTATTTTAATCAGGTTTATAGTTACAATAGGTAAAGAATTATACAAGGTGAAATAATTTTCCCCAACAGATACAGTAATGTAACTCAGTATTTTGCAAGTATAGTTGTAGAAATTTTAAGTAAAAACCAGAATTTATTGCAAGAATATAATAAATGAAATATTTTACAATTTATGCTTCTGATTTGATTATAGAGTTTATTTTCTTGTCTTTACTACTGCACTAAACTCCCTCCTCCTTGGTGTTATTTCATTCCCTAATGTCCCCCCTGAACCTTCCACCACACATATTTGTAAAAAAATCACCCAGCTGCCTCCTGCACACAATATATTAAATACTGCAAGCTGCCATTCCATAGTCACATATACAGGGATCTGATTCTGCAGCTCCTTTCCCTCACTTGATATCATAATGAATTATCAGAGAAAAACAGAACGAACCAAACCCACTGCAGTAAATGGATAATCATCTGCTGACCTCACAGGGCTTTGAACCATTCCTCCCCAGACAGCAGGCATTCATTTCCTGCTCTCCACCTGTGCCAGGGCAATACTAAATGTATTACCCAATTCAGCTGTAGCACTTTGTAGCAAAAAAACACAAAACAAAACAAAAACAAAAACAAAACAACAACAGAAAAAAAAAAAAAAAAAAAAAAAAAAAAAAAAAAAAAAAAAAAAAAAAAAAAAAAAACAGAGAGCACAGGCAGTACTAATTAATGTACCTATATTTATTGTACCATACATAAAATACAGAAGGAAAAAAAAATTGCAGTTATCCTAATTGAAAAACAAACTTCAGATATATCTTCACTAACAATTTTTCTCAAATAATTTTTTGCCATTATTTTTCCATTACCGTGGTAAAGTTTCTGTTTAAAAAATAAAGGACTCTCATTAATTAATTATACATTTATCTTATAAATATTTGAACTACATATTGCTTTCTGTTAAAATGGTACAGATTTACTGGAAGAGAAAAAAAAGGGCAGCTACAGAAACACACTTCTTGTTGATAACAAAACCTGAGCTCTACATGCTTACAAATTATCATCTCTTGTCTAGAGCTTCCCCTATATAGCTTCAGCTGTGTTTTCCCCAACTGTTGTTTTGTTTTCATCCATGGGAGTTTTCTAGAATTCCTCTGAAACTGGACAACTGGGGGAAAAATTATTGAATGTTACTATGGTAACAAACAAAAGAAAACTAAAAAATAATTTAAGCAAACCAATGAAGCAGGGCACAGACTAAGGCACTGGTGTTTTGTCCACAAGTAAAAGCAATTCAGGGGCCTATTTAAAAGTGTTGAACTCAGAGAATATATTAATAATGTACTCTTTTATTTAGAATTGAGAAGTTTTCCTTACTCAGAAGCTGTAATGTATTATGTGTGGCATTAATTAGCATCTTTGTGTAATATGTACCCTCCTTGGAGACTATTTTAAGACAACATCAAGGTCACATTATTGTATGCTCAAAAATCAAAATCAAAACTAAAAGAAATAATGAGAAAAACAATTACAATTACAGCTTTTTCCCTCCTCACACACAAAAATAAAAGACCAATTATTCAGTCAAATGCCATTTCTTATACTTGACAGCATAAGAGGCCTGGGTTGAGACTGATCCACAGCTATTTCAAGCAGACACATTTGTATAAACAAAGATGTGAAAACTGGACTCCCTAAAAAAGCTATGAATTTTGTAATTATGATTCTGACAAGAAGCTGTCCCAGAGCTTTAATCCTGTGATGCCTCTAAAACATCTTCCCATTTGCATTCAAGTTTATTCGTTGCCAGGTCTTGTCTACCTTTTTTCCCAGAGCAAATACTGTCTTTAGTTTAAAGGACACTCTCTCTTTGGTGTCTGAAGTACTATCACATAGTCATACAGAACCTTACTTTCCCTCAGTCTTTGTCCTATGAATCTAAACAGTTGGATTTGGTCTTCTTTATTTTGAACATCTACTATCCTTTCACTTAAAAGTCCTGTAGACCTTCACTTATAGTCCTGTAGACTGCAATCCTGTAGTCCTCTTGACTTGTTCCCATGTGATTCTATTCTCACTGAGCAGCAACAAAGTCCAGGTATGGTTTACCTGAACTCTGATAGGATTAATGAGTCTTTGACATAATTAGGAATAATTCTTCCAATACATTGTGGAAAATATCATCCTACCATCCATCTCTTAGGCTCTGTACCAATTCATGTGTGTTTGAAAACACCATGCTAAACTATGCTGAAAAAGGGTGTGACTGCACTATATCTTTTCATGGGAATTAGAACTGAGACTTTATCTGGTTCTCACCTCTTCCCCTTACAAAGCAGTATATTTTATCAAAATATGTCTATCAACTCAAATGACCTTTGTGAAACCCAATGTTTATCAGACATTAAAGGTCCTTTTTTATCCTACAATTAGAAACACAAAAGAGAAGGCATTTCTTTATTAACACAATGGTCACAATATGAAACTCTTACAAAGATCAAAACAAATCAAATAAAAATGTTTAATTCTAATTTTCAGGTGCTTTGTTCACTATATATTCCATATGTGATACTTGTGTCCATATGTGAATGATGATGTAGTTATAGTCAGACCCTCCTGTCTGTAGGAAAATCTCTGACAAACAAGGGAACAGAGGAAACAGAAGAGAAAAAGAGGTTCTTTTGATGGTAGGAGCTCATTAGAAGAGATAGTGGCAGACTTTTGAATAGCTGAACTGTTTCCATCATCTCAGTTGCAAAGAAAGCAAGCAAATGAAGCCTTGGGAATAATGGTCTATAAACAGCTTGCTTTCAAAGTAATTGACAACCTCGATTGCTGTGATACTTCAGTGTCAGGGGAAAGAAGCTGAAATGCTTTCAGCACTGTGTTGGAAGCCCTTTTTCCTTATTGACTGTAGGAAAGAGTCATAAGTATTTTCTGCTTGTGTTGCATGTAATTATAAAGCAGGTGCAACACAATTTACAACAGTGGGGTTTAGAAATGAAGAGTAGATTTGATAGAGTTTTCACCACAAAAGCAAATTCTTTAAATCAAGTGTATATTTACATTCCTGTAATCATAAACACTTTGATACTGAGTTAGTCTGTGAATGTACTCAGCACTTTGGTGGATACATTTCTCTTTCATAGCTGCAGTTTTAGAGTTGTGCAAAAGCTACAGAGTTAAGTATGGCCATAGACCACGCTTCAGTTTAGAAACACAGTATCTCAATGTCACCTTGAAATAGCACAGGGCTATATGGGACAATGGATCTGTATATTTGCAGTTCAGAGTTCATGTGGGTGTGAAGCTAATGGCATTAACAAAACTGGGAAAAGCATCAGCAAGCGAGCTGTAAGCCTTCCTTGCCTCAGTCAGTGTCTGTTTCACCCCTACCACTGCAGGCCAGGGCAGAGACTTCCAGATGTGTCTCTGCTGTGACAAGAGTCTCTAATGATCAACAAAGAGAAAAAGGTGATTCCAAACTCATCGTCTCATGTTTTCTCAACTAGAATTTGGTTGCAGGTGTCTAGAGAGAAAACCTAAATGAATAATAGCAAAGCATTTCTTGGCTATAGGAAATAAAAGCTCAAAAATATAAACTACTGCACCTCGGTATCAGAACTATGATATGATTAAACATATATAATATTTTTTTTCTTTTAAATTAGTGTCCTAGATATAGAGAACACAACAAGTCAATGAAAATTGCAAATAGCAGCTCAAAGATGCAAAGATGGGTCCAGTACCAGATCAAACAACACACTAGCACACAGCTGTCAGCAGAGGTGAAGGCATTTACTCCACCAGAGCTGGCACAGCTCACAAATGATGAGCATAAAAGCCAAGGAGCTGCTCTGCCAGCCCAACCTGTGAAAGCCACAGCAACAACTGAGGAAGAACCAATGGGCACATAATGAAGGAGGAGCAGAGCAGCTCACAGCAATTCCCTGGGCCAGAGCATGCTCCTGCCAGCAGATTGCTCTGAGCACGGAGGAGCAGGGGTGTTGCTATCCTGTACAGACACCCACCGTACTGACTCATCAATGAGGCCCTACAGATGTATGAAGGTGTATCTTCAAAGACATCCTTGAGTGGCTTTTCCACCTGTTTCTGAATTTAAGATCTTTTAGGGACATGCTGACTCTCCTGTGCAGCTACTCCAGCCGGCAAATAATAAGAAGAAAAACCCTATTGCAATGTTTCATGATTACTTCAATGCTCTTTTAGTAGGAAGAGATGGCTTTCCAAGGATGAACTTGACTCCTTTTTCAAAACAGGCAGTTCTTTAATTTGTCATCCAAACCCCTCCTAAAGCCAGGGGAAAAAAAAAAAATTATGGCTATTGGGTGATTTGTGTTTTGAATATGCAAAATTATAAAATTCTTCCACTTCTACCAGGAGAGACAATTAAAAGAAGGCTAATTTGATTTTTTTTGTTTGTTTTCTTTTGTCATCTGCTAATGAGCCTTGAATGGATTCATAGAATCATACAGAATAGTCCCAGAGTAGCATTGATATTACCTTGAAGCCGAATGCAGTCTTAGTAACATTTACCTTATACTTGTTTGCATTGCAATATTTACCACAGAAATAGGATTTTAATTCAACTCAGATCTGCTTCATCTGTGTTGCTTATCCATATGTCTGGCAAGTTGAGAGACATAATGGTAACTAATCTAAATGACATATGTACCACTGATTTACTAATCTAATTTTATATTAATGCAAGGAAAAAGTGATCTTAGCATGTGTGTCAGATGAAGCAGGATTGATGAGTACTGTGTAAAAATCTAGAACTAAGTTGTCTTAATTGATCAATTAATTTTTTGGGTCTTCTCATTATTTAACACTTAGACTCCATCCAGGGTAGGAAAAAAGGAATAAAAGCTGAAAAAAACCCTGAGTATGTGCATATATATATATATATATATATATATATATACCTATATGTATATATCTCAAGAGAAAGAGTTCTCCTAAAGGGAGATGCAAAAAGCACTAATTAAATTATATAAGTGATACAACACAACTCTGCAGCTTCATAATTTGGTTATAATATTGCAGAAGGTTTTGCTGAATGTGAAAAAAGAAACAGTCATTCATAGATGTTTCACTGAGCAAGAAAATGCTCTTGATCAGAGGAATGGCACACACTGAGACTTTCCTCCTGTAGCGTGGGCTGCTAAATACTAATCTATTCCCATAGAGATGAAAACTGAGGATGAAGACCAAAGCTAATCCTGCCTAGATTTTGACCTCTGGCTCTAGGAAGAATAGTCACTTAAGGCAGGAAAAGGAAATGCTACTATTCAGTATATTTTTTTCCGTGTTTATGTGCAAAACCATTTTTCACCCTGAATAAAATGCTTATTCAGCTCTTTGCCCCTGAAATCTTTTCCCACACCTTTTCTTTGTACATACTTCAGCTAAGTGGTTCTCTGTTTTATCTAGCCTAGGCATAAATCTGTTTTCTGAGGGTGGCATGTCTGGTATTCATAGGGAAACATTCTGGTCTTTCAAAATTCAAAGCACATGTTTCTCTCTAAGTGCAGTATTTGGAGTATGTACTTAAAATTATATCTTATTTCTTTACACCCATAACATGAGACAGTTAAATCCTATTCCTATTACTCAGTTTTGTTATACCTAGTCTGTACTACATCAATCCTATTGTTTAAAACCAAGGTGTGAACAGAGAGGAGGATTCAAGCATTTGTTCCATCTTTCAGGTTATACATATAATCATTGAACCATTTAGGCTGGAAAAGAACTCTAAGATCATTGAGTCCAACTCTAACCCCAGCAGCACCATGTTCACCAGTAACCCATATCCCTAGGTGTCACATCGACACATTTTTGAAAACTTCCAGAGGTGATGACCGCTTCCCTGGGCAGCCTGCTCTAGAGCTTGAGAGCTCTTTTGGTGAAGCATATCTCAATATGCAATCTAAAATCTCCCCAGGTCATTTGAGGCCATTTCCTCTTGATCTGTCACTTGTTACTTCGGAAAAGAGGTGGACTTCCACAATCTCCTTTCAGGTAGTTGTAGAGAGAGATAAGGTCTCCCCTCAGCTTTCTTTCCTCCAGGCTAAACAACCCCAGATCCCTCAACTGACGCTAGTCTACAGATGATTTTTGTGATGCACAGACAGTCACGTCTTCTCTACCACTTTCCATACAGTCCTCCCCTCCCTAGTCAGTCTGTCTTGATAAAAAAAAATTACTCCAGAACTAATTTAGAGAGGAATATGGACCTGCTGCTTTAGTAAGGCAGTGGACCTACTTACATTTAATGTGATAAAACTCAGTTCACTGATGTGCTGACTTTCACTGCAGAAAATCCATCACTTCCAAGGTCATTTATCAGTAGAGGCAGAACCAAATGAGCATTTTCACTGCTTCTTTTGCCCTGTTACAAGAATCTGGAAATGTGGGTCAGATGGATGTACCAGTGTCCTGCAAAATGTCATACAGGGCAGCTGCTCCAGTTCAGCCTTGCAGAAGCCTGTGCTGAAAACCTAAGTGATGTCATTTGTTTCTCTGAAGGCTCAGAGAGATGCTTTACAGAGCTGGTAGCTACCTGCTGCAAAGTGCCCAAATCATAACACAGTACAAACTTATTTCAGTGAGAACCTCAGATGTACACAGCACTACCTCCCAAATTCTTTTAGTCTGCCAAAGATGCGAGATGCTGTTAAGGCAGAGAATAATGCAAAGCTGTTCCAGGCAAAGCCATAACAGATTAGAGTGAGTTATGGAAGTGTTTTCTAATGTATATCCTTCATATTTTTAACCCTCTGTTCTTGCAAATGCCTTCTTCATTTTGCCTCAAGCTTTCTGGATAAAATAGGATCAGATTTGTGAAATTCAGAGAGTTTTTGTTGGTTAGCTAGAAATGAAGGATGAGCCAAAATCTGGCATGAAATTGAAAACTGTTCTCTCAGTGATAAGGAACAATGTTAGAGGCCTCGGATGAAATACTTGACCTAACAGCCTTTCCATCTCTAATGTCATTGATTAAAGTGATCATTAGCAATTTTCTTAATTATGCATAATATTTCTAGTTATCTGATTTCTCACTTTGTCCCCATCAAGTACTTGCAGATCAATTTCATCTCTTCTTTGTTTATTCCTTGGTTTTAATATAAAAGATTAAAGATATAATTACCTTCATTGCATGTCTATAGAGCACCAGTTTCCAAATTGGCCTTCAATCCACATGAAAAGAAGTCTAAGATTTTATAATACCTTCAGCTTCACCTCTGCCAATTATTTAATTCAACAACAACACAGCATTTGAAAAGAACATTAATATAAGTAATAAATTATTGGCAAATGGAGAGGATAAGAGAAAAGATCATGTTAGGTTTTTCTAACTTCAGTAATCTGAAAGGATTTGACATGTACAGCTCATGAATAACCTTTATACAGTTACTGGTCAGGGAAGGCAAGGGCTGAACCACTGTGGCTATCAAGATGAGGGAAACAGTGTGGTGCAGACATCCCCAAGCCAACAGCAATCTGAGCCCCTTGGCTCACACACAATGGCCACTGACATTCCAGATTATTATTCCTCCTACAGAGTGCAAGTCTCAAGCCAAAGCTGCCCTGACTCAGTGGCAAGAGACTCTCCAGCCCCTTGTTTCTGCGGTATGCTCTCTTCTAAAGTTGCAAGGACAGGTTGGACAGAGAATGGGAAGGAAGGACAACTAACTGGGGCCAAACATTAAGGAGCATTCTTTCCTAAAGAACAGATAAAATTAACATCATTCTTTTAAATAAACTAGTAAATGAATAAAATTCATAAATTAGCACGTAGTGTGGGAAAGTTTGCTGTACCAAATTGGTAAATATCCATGGGCTTAACAAACTCTAGCAGAAATGCTACCCTTTGTCAGCCTTTGCATTTGCCTAGAAAAAGTAATGGGATTTTGTCCGACCCACCTATTCAAATAAACTCTATTTTAGATATGTTTCAGTACTCAATTCTCTATAGTCCTCAAAATCCCCACATGGCATGGATGCCATGAGCTATGTTTGTTTTACCTAGAACAGCTGGTGCCTGCTGTGTGGGGATATTCTCTCTAAGCTGGATGCTAACACTGAGCCACATTGCTTTTACAGTTAAGTACAGATACATGTCATCAGCCTGCTGCCTAATATTCTCTGCTCAGCTTTGGCCATTCCTTTAGGGACACTTATATTCATTGATGGATACAGTGATGCCTTAAATGGATGTTTCTCAGACATCGCTTTGCTCTGATCTCACTATTTAGAAAACAGCATTATCTGTCCCAATTTCATCAGCAGATAAACGAGTCATTTTCCCAAGATTTTGTCACTTGTTCATAAATAGGTATATGCCTTCAGTGGGGAAGCTGAGATGATGTATAACCAACTTTTACTTCACTGGACAGAACCACTTCACTTTTCTCCAGCTATTTTTCATCAAAATCTTACATAACCATTTTCACCCTGTCATTTTACAGATGTGAAGACATTGGTTTTAACAAAATGCCTTTTCTATTCTCCTGGCAGCTACAATACAACATTGTTTTGTCCTTGATCATAAACAATGACCATAATTTATCCTATGATGTTCTCATTTTGATCTGAAATTTAGTTGATATTTGAGCAATATTATGAAAATACTAAATGCAACAATGATGGGAGATTTCCGTTTCATGGTATTGCTCCCCTTTGAATACTGTACCTGCAGTGAAAAAGGATTTGTCCTCATGTTACCTTAAGACACATTGTTAGTAAGGAAATAAGTGACATGAAATTTAATAAAAAGATTTGAAAGTGCTTCTGTGCAAATTTTGTTTTTTTCTATTTTCACCACATGAGGAATTTTCTAAGGCACTCCTAACCCCTCTCTCTTCACACAGTAAAACTTGACATTGTACTGTTCCACTAATACATTAGATTAAATTTGAAGAAGAAAAGGGTAAATCTTCCCAGAAAAATCATCAGATGTGAAAGTGAGAAAGATTTTGTCTAACGAGGATTCCTCTCCCTCTTCTTTTTGCAAGTGTTAGGCCTGTGCTAAACAAATGCACTAAGAATCTTTAGCTAAAGAAATGTCTAACACTTCTTATAATTGAAGGTCCTAAGTGCTTCAAGACTGAGATCTTAGAAGAACTTTGGGGAATACCTTATTAATTTAATACATCAGTATTTTCTGCTTGATCTGCGGGTTTTTGTACTTTCTTTCTTTGGGTTGGGTTGGGTTTTTTCTTTTGTTTTCCCTTTTACTGCTGCTAACATTGATGACAAATGTAGCTGATAAGGAGAATGGATATTATAATAAAAACTAGAACTGCTGCTAGAATGACAGCTATAGCAAGGACTTTTTCAAAGTACTTGTCATACTAAAACTGTCTTTATATTTTCTTCTAAACTGGTATTAAAGTACTAAATAATTCCAACCACTCCATCATGAAGCAGGAATTGGATATGAGAAAACAGATGAAAATGAAAAACTATCTTGCCACTCTTGAGTTAATCTCTCATAGAAATAAATGGGTGCATCTCATGTTCAGCAAAGAGGAAGGTAACGGACAAGGGAAACCCATCTTTTTCATTGTGCATCAATGCCTAAGTTTCTTGTAAAATAATAATAAAAGTAGAGATACCTAAGGGAGAAAATGGTAATCTCCCAGCACACTTAATATGTTTCTAAAATAACAGCCTCCTTACAAGCCACTCTGCACTAGCACCACCCTGCTCACAAATAGCCTGGAGGACACTATCCAGGCAGAAGTATAACATGGTGGAGTTTATGGAGACAAAGTTTTCTTCCTTTATCCCAGCCCACACAATCCTAGTTGAGGTAAATCAATGGAAAAGGATATTTTTCTTCTCTCTTCAGAGAAAAAAAAAAAGAATAACATTACTATTACTAGCCTACTTTATAGGACATCCCTGAAATCCCTGATCTGTTTTTCCATAGTTTATTTGGACCTGAACCACATCAGTTATCTGTATTTAAACCCTTTTTGGGGTAATGTCTTTATGAAAGTGAAGATGTGTATTTTAGTCTCACCACAATCATTTAGCCACTGAGTGACCTTAACAATTGATTATCTGCCATTTTTGTGGTGTCTGTCCTTGAACGAAGTACCAAACAACCAAACTTCAAAGAAAAAAAGCTCAGCTCTAAAAAAAAGAAAATATAAGCTAATTACTAAAATGCTACTGTGTTCTACTGAGGTGTTGCTAAGTCTCCTTCTCAATCTGTTCTGAAATGCACTAATTGCATTTATCTCCACAATCTGCCAGGTATTTGTTTAGTGATACTGCATTTTTATTACCATTTACAACTGTAACCTGTGGAAATGTTACTAAGAACAAACCCAATTCCTCATTAATACTAGCAAAAAAAGGCAGATTACTTTTCAAGGTTTTATTTATGCTATTTGGGAATTTACAAGTATTATAAATGCATATCTGCATTTAACAATCCAATTCCTACACACATACAGCTGTGCAGTAGAAGAGGGAAGCTATGACACTACATCAGCTTGCTTGTTTGCTAAGAAGCAAAAATATCCAGGGACTTCAAATGGGAAAGAAATCTATAAATGACAGCCATGAGAGAAAGCTAGAGCAATAGCTCCCTGCCTCCCTCATTTCAGCAGCACTAGAACAGCTGAGATTGAACAGCCTTTGGGTGAGCCTGTGCTTTAAGACTATCAGGAAAAAAACCCTCAGAAACTAAATGCACTCAGCACTAAAAGAAATTCAGAGACTACTTGGCTATTTCAAAGCGGCACATGCCACTCTGCTCAGTTTAATGGAGACCCCATACAAAAAGACAGGCTGGGAAGCCTGCCAAGTGAGGCTTGAAGAAGACAAAACTGTTATATGAAAGAAACCAAGAAAAGCACTATCATAAAAGGGATTCAAATGTCACTTGTACATAGTTTGTTACTCACATATTGCAAGTAGATTCCACAAATTATCTTATATAGAAAACAATCCAAGTCAGTAGGATATTTTCTCAGCCTTTCAGATTAAAAGATTTATACATTAGAAATGCATAATGTCAGATAATTCAGCATTTCTATTTCCTTCCTCAGCTGTCTTTCTCTTGGTGCTCTGTTCTTCAGGCACATGTAGCCTAGTGTGGGCTTTGTCTGCAAGGATTCATCACATGTGAACTCGTCAAATCTGTTATGGAAGAGACAATTCTCCATGAAAGAGCAGGAGCACCAAAAAAGGAAACCTCTCAAAATTTAACTTTTTCTTTCCATAAACCCATGAAAGCATAATTCAAACAGATGATGAAGCAAAATTTAAATTAGTAAAGACACCGTATATGGAGCCTCATTGATAGTGGGTATTGGAGAAATGCAGATGTTTACAGTAAGTGTTAAAAAGTGTTTCTGAACCAAGGGGATGTGTGGGAGTGGGCTTAAAAGTAAGTGAAATTTCTATATTTTCAAAAATAGAGAAAAAAACAAGATTAGGCAGCTTCCAAACCTGAACTGTACTAGAAGAAAGGCTGCTGTTTACATCTGATTAATAAACACTTCAGAGTTCACTGAAGGAACTGGCTGCAACCTATTGCTCTTCATCAATTGTTTTCCAGTTACATATGGATGTGATTGAAGAAATTCCTAATTTCCTGTAATTTTGGAAAAGCTTGTTTTCCAAAGGATCATCAGCTTGATGGGAGGATAGGATGCATTATTTATTTTCCTTCTTAACCCATCACTGTGGTCTCAGGTCACATATATAAACATCTGAGAAGATAATCTCTAAGCTTCCCTGTATCCAAGTCTTTCAATCACTGGGCTGTCAGCTGTACTCTTTCCCAAAAAACAGGATAATTGCTATTCTTTTTATATCCATATCATCTCAAAAATGCCTCCCTACTTTTGTCACACAATTCTCCATATTTTCGTAACCACTCTCCTATTTCAGTAGCAATTTCATACTTCCTGACCTGCCTTTCTTCTTAGTGCAGCCAAGATGCTACCTTGACCCTGCTTGGCTTCTTTTTCCAGTCTCCCCAGGAGATTCACATATGTCCACAGTATTTTCCTTGGAAATTAGCACAATGGTTTAATTCCCATGGTGTCACATGAGAAATTATTGCTTTCAAGTCTCCACAGAATTTATGTTACCTACTGATATTCCCATGTTGAGACCCTTAAATTGTTTAATACTTTCATATGCCCTTTGGACCTTTCTTCTGCAAACCCTGTGCTGACAGAACTGTGTTTGAAATGAGACCCCAGTTCTGTGACCAAGTCTGCTTCTTCTGTTCAGGTGTCATCATGGAACCCATTCCTTTCCACTGTGTTACTATTCCTTCACCTCCATTTTTGCACTGTTTCACATTTACCTCATTAGATATTTAGTAGGTAAATTAATTAAAAAANAAATTAGATTACTTTGTAGAAGAACCAGACTGCATGTCAGTAAAATTTCTCAAGAAGTCCTGTAGAACTTCTACCAGCCATTGGTCCACAGATGTGATAATCTCTTCAGCACAAAGGTTTGTTCTTTTATTATATTGTACTATACTAGTATAATACATATATATTATTCTATAGTACATATATTTTTATATTCTATATCCTATATTCTGTATTATGTAGTACATATTATATATTATGTATGTAATTTTATATCATACATTATTATATAATATATATTGTAATACAGAAGTTAGAGATATCACAGAAAACAAAAGATGAAGCCCAAGTAATGGCTTGAGATTCAGGGGCTTTCAAATTAATTCAGATTCTACCTGAATGTAGAACTGTCTATGTGCCCAGATAAGTGATTTATGTTTCTGTGGAGCTCTGTGATAGAACACTGAGTTTCCCTAGTATTACTGTTCTGCCATCTCTACCATTAGCACTGTAAACTACTCAGGGCAGAGTCCCACTCACCCTACATATGACGTCTGCAGCAAAGAAATTCCAAATTCTTCTGGGCTCCTGGGCTTTAACATATTATAGCCATTTCATTAAGAGTTTACTAGTTGCTGGTAATGCTCAAAAATGCTTTTCTTTCTTTTTTTCCCCTTTCCCACAGACATAGGCACACACACCCCATTCACACAGGCTTTCTTTGGCTGCTATCACCACTACACATTGACCTTTGAAATATGGAAATAAAAGTGCTCAGAAATAAAAGCTGGCAGCAACAGCAGCCCAACTGTCGTCATTTAAAATCTGAAACAAGTGGGGCCATAGTTTGCAAGCAGTCTTCATAATTACTTGAAGCAGTTGTCACTCTGGCTCTAGTTTGTTCATTACACCCCAAACAAACAGCTGATATTTGTTAAAGCACATAAGCCACTCTGTTGAGGCAGGGTTCTTTATTGTGAGGAACCCTGCAGCTGCAAGTCACACGCAGTTCATAGTATTTCCTGGTTTCCCTTTGCTTTATTTGCTTCCTTGCATTCCCTTTACAGCAATGGCTTTTTTATCAGAGAGAGAGAGTTAAAAAGCCAAACACAATAAGGTAAACATTAGCTGACATAAAGCTTGATATGTTTAAGGTTTATGACCCAAATCTGGTTCCCATTAAACAAATACTTTTGCTGTCGTAAAGAATGCTTTGCAATAAGAAAATCATGGATGGAATTTGAGACTTTTGCTCTCCAATGAAACAACTGCCACTTAGAGTTCAACACCCTCCCTCTGCAGTCGCCTGAAAGGGAAGAAAATGGATGGCATCAAACTGAGCAGAATTAGATGGTTTGGGGGAATTTCCTTTCTTTGCTTTGTATTCTGAAAATGGAGGCTGTTCTGTAATAGTTTACAATCAATTGGCTGATGGTTGTGATCTCCTCTGATGGTGAAAGATTCCCTGGGTGAAAGATTCCCTTTCAGTCTGCAGTTGGCAGGGCTCCATGGCTGCTGATGGCGATGAAGGAATGGAGAAGGTGTGCAGAAAGCAGAATTGGTTTCCTCTGTGTTGTATGAGGGAATAAATCCTGTCTGATAAGAGTTTTTGAGCTTACTCTAGCAACACAAGCTTGAAAAAATAAAAACAATAAAAGTGCTCCAGTAGGCCAAAGAAGCTGACACAGTCTTGTACAAGACTAAACCTAAAATAAGTTGTGTGAACAGAGATCTCAGCTTGGTCATCTTCACCACAACAGTCACTGAAGGAAATAATAAA
The DNA here is from genome assembly GCA_013389925.1 of Aegithalos caudatus. Taxonomy (NCBI): domain Eukaryota; kingdom Metazoa; phylum Chordata; class Aves; order Passeriformes; family Aegithalidae; genus Aegithalos; species Aegithalos caudatus. Next base: position 188,118 of record WEIU01013801.1, on the reverse strand, counting down.
ATTTCTTTTACAGTAGAGAAGAAAAAAAAACAAAACAATGAAATATTTTAAATATTGTATAATTCATTTTGGTAGCATGTCTTAATCCCTATCTCATTACTTTCAAGGAATTTTTATATGCAAAACCCCTGTTTGGCAGTCTTTCAGATGATATGGAAGATGTTACTGATTGTCCTTAATGGAGGGGAAGAATAACTGAGATGTTGTTACTTCAACACTTTAAAATGTGCATAAGAGAGTCAAGGTAAGAAAAGACCTGAAAAGGGAGAAAAATCTGATTTGTTTCTATCCTGTTTAGTTGTAGATCCAAGTTCATTGGTGTGGAAACACAAGTCCAGCACATTGTCTAGTCTGACATCTGTACATCCAGCAAATAAGTACCAAAGCTGAGCTATTTGAAATAACACTTTTATCTAGACAGACAGAATGCATTCTTAGACTGCTATTCAATCTTTCTGTTAAACATGGGACAATGAAAAAGAAAGAAGGAAAGTGAGAGGCAGTGCAGGTGGGCTTGTAGGTGGGGATGTTAAAGTCATTTATCTAAGAACTTCAGGAAGGCCAGGGAAGGAGGTAAAGGTTCATGTGTTCTCCTCACAGGAAAGGGGTAAAAAAAGTAAAGCTCAATGGAGTGAAACTGGGTAGGAGGCAGGGCACATTATATGAAGTTTTCCATTCAGTCACTTCCAGTCTTCTGCTTAAAATCTATAAATATGCAGTATGTGTAACAAGTTATGTTTTCATTTCTTACAATTTAGGCCTTTACTTTCTCATTATCATTATCTTTCCTACATAGTGGCATATATAGCTTACTCTCAACAGAGCTTACTTTGCCTTCCTGCTCATGTTTGAGTCTGACTTTTCTACTTTGCATATAAGGGGTCAAGTTAGACCTCTGCTATTTTGACAAGCACCAGAAAAACCAAGGGTCTGGGAAAAAAAAGGGAATGAACAATCCCTAATCTCAACCTATAGTATTTGCCACAAATACTAAACCATATTTGCTAAGTGGAGATATGTCTATAATACATCCTTAAGAAGGGGCTAGGAGAACTTCCTAGGTCACAGCTCTCAGCTCTGATAGGTGTTCTGGCCACTGCCTTACTCCACACTGAGATAAATGCCAAGGTATGAAATGCCATCTTCCATGCTTGTACTTCCGGGGAAAAAAAAAGAAAAAAAAGAAAAAAAAAAAAAAAAAGAATCATGGGGCAAGAAGGGGAATTTTAAAGTGTACAACCAATTCCCAGTCTACAGTGTTAGGGACAGGACTGCAGGGAGTATCTGTGCCTTCCGGCTCTGCAGGCTGGATATGATCATTGTGACCTTGTCTCTGACGGCACCAAGCCAGTGCCGCAGTGGGTTATCTGCCAGTACACTCAGAGACAAATTGCTTTTGTCTTGATGGCAGTTTTCTGTAATTCTGCTCAACCAAAAGAGGGTTTTTATTCCATTTCTACATAAGTTAAACCATGCCCAACAGTAAGCATGCTGCAAGGATGCAGAAATAGCATTAGCATGGGATAAACTTGCAAAACTATTTTATTTGTTTCACAGTTCTGTCCCAAGTATCAGTGGATTGTTTGTGGGAAGGGTGAGGTAGAAACATGATGCTCCAGTAGATAACTCAAGCTGAGTAATTTATTACAAGGCATGAGTTTCCATCCTGTGCTTCCTTGTTTTCTTATATACATAAATATAGCAAGTTTCATTGGAGCTTTGGCAAGCCTGGCAAATCTTTCCAGCAGAAGATTTTCAAATTATTTTCCTTAGCAGCTCTGCCAATAAGTGCACCCACTGAAAAGATAGCAGAATGCTTGCAAGGAAAGGGTGACAGCAGAGTAGCAATCTCCTAAAATCCTTCTCCAGACATGACCTTCAATGATCAGAAAACATTTTATGCTGGGAAATTCTAAAAGCAGGGGATACAGCTGACGAAGATCAAGGGGGACTTGGCAGTGCAAAGAGCTGCCAAAAGGGAGAGGTACTGGGCATAGAACTGATGACCAAGCTGAATCTTCTATAGAAAGTTTAGATTTATTGATTGAAACACTGAGGCAGTACTATAATGATATAGAAATACATTTTAAACAATAGTGTTAAGCATTAATAAAGACTCTATATCTCAACTGGGAAGCACTGTTTCTAGAAAAACTGTCAAATTTCTTTCCTTTCAGTAGGTGTTTCCTTTGTCTCACTAATTAACCTGTCTGTTCATACTGTGACAAACACCGTAAAGCTGTTGTTATCTCTAGCTGGACTGAGGGCAGTCAAAAGCCAAAGTAAAAAGCATCTTAATAAAACAATACTGAAACCAGTGTGTATTGAACTCTTAGTATCTTAAATACATTTTAAGAGGCAAAGTTTCAGAAGCAAGTATCTAACGGGGATTTTTTTGTTTGTTTCCCCCATTTTCTCATTTTCCCTCTGTTTCCTGAATATACTGTATTGTTTAAATATCTCACAAGTTAGACAGTGTTGTCCCTCAATTTAAGTCCTGGCAAAAGAGCATTAGAAAAAATGACAAGACTGTCATTCAAGCAAAAAGGTCATGCCAATGGCTTGTTACTTCATTTTCATGACAAAGATTACATATGACATTTAATACCCAACATCTTTCAGGAAATACAGTGAAGTGCTCCACCATTTTGAACTTTTATGGGGTCTTTATTTCTGATTGGCTCATCCATTCCTCTCTTTCCAGGCATTATGGCCCTATCAATCAAGGAAATAGAGATTACAGTCCACTCTGAAACAACGTGTATTTAAAGGAGGAACCATCAGGCCCCACATCTTCTGCAGCTTAAAGTTGTTATAAATAGGTCACTGGAAAATGTTTCCTTTCAATTTTTCTTCTCCAGCCGATTGCAACAAATTATACAGTTATATAAATAATAAAGTCTTCAGGATTGGCAGATGTACTGTGTCCACAGCACCTAACAACATCCCTAGGCAACGGGTTTGCATGAGGAACGGATTTGGCACAATTAAACCAAGAATGCTCACTGAGGGGCAGCGGCTTTTGTTCATTTCCAGATCAAACTTTGTGCTGCAGTAGATTTCTTTCTCTTTTGTTCTCACTCCCTTTCTGGCCTCTCTGTGTGTATTTTGGGGAGAGGGCAGGAAAAATTGAAACACTTTGAAAATATCCACCTGCAAAAAGTATTAATTAGTTACACCTAGTTCTTTGGTGGCAATTTTCAAGTGGATATCTCAAAGCACTTCCCAGAAGTGGCAAGGGGTATTTTTAGGAATTCAGAGTCAGGAATGGAATACAATGTTCCCCATTTCCCATGCTGAGTGGTACTCCCTAGGAACCAAAATCATTACTGAAATTGCACTGATAAAAACATGCATTTGGGTTTGTAGGAAGGTAACAGGAAACAATGAGGAACACCACAGAGACCACCTGCTTCTCCTTTATTCACTGTGGCTGTATTTCCTCACAAAAGAAACACTGAGTTGTAAACTGCAATTCAGAGCAATGACAAATAGATCAAGGGATTTATGGTCAGTAGTGACTAGCATCATCTCTGAATTGTGCTCTGTGGTGACCAAATTCTTAGCCATGACACTGAAGATACAGTGAAGTACCATTGAAGCTGCCAGCAGTCAGTGCTCTGTTCAAGCAGCTCAGCAAACAAATTGGATTACAGAGGAGGAAAGGAGCAGGAAGATGGGAAATGGACATATAAGAACTTCAGGGAAGGGATTTTCAAAAATATACAGACAGCTACAAAGAGAGCCTGACTGAAAACCATCAATCTGAAATAGGGGGAAGAAAAGAAACCCCAGGGTTTTCATCATTGCCTATGCAAAGTCAAGAGCATGTACACGCCACGGATACAACCTTGCTGTGAGGGCTGCATTTGGTCTTAAGTGTAGTCATCTATTACATGTTGGACTCAGCACCTCGTGAGGTTTGAGGATACACAGTTAGCTGTATGAGCACACTATTGTGTTGTGTGGGAACCAGCGACAGTTACAAGGAAGGCAGGACCAAGAGAGTGAAGGAGGAGCTCTCTTTTGCTCTCCCTCCGCTGCTCATTCTTTGCTAGTCTCTCCCAGACAATGCCAATACTGTTTATTGTGTCTGCTTTCCATCTGAGTTAGGGTGAAGGTTCTCTAAGAATTGCCTTTGAAATTTGAAATTTACTAGAAAACTTGTTCTTCAATCTCTTTATGGAAACTTGTTAGCTTGGATTAAATTTTCAGCAGGAAACATTTTTGGAATTCAGATTGTTGAGGGTTCAAGAGTTTTAAGAGTTCAACAGCCAAAATACCCTGCAGAGGGCACTTAGCTGAGATTTTGGAGGTTTTAGCTCAAGTGTGTTATCCCTGCTCCAAAAAGAGAGTCTTTAACTTAAAATATGGGGTACTGGC
>WEIU01013801.1:157138-179420 GCA_013389925.1 Aegithalos caudatus | reverse complement strand
ACCTGTCTGATTAGATAGCAGCTCTGCAGAAAATATTCTGGAGGATCATAGTGGACAAGCTGAACATGAATGAGTGGATTATTATTGCAGCAGGAAGACAAGCAAGAAGTCAAAGGAAGTATTTATTTCTTTTTATTTATCACTTATTAGCTTGTATCTGGAATGTTCTGTATGGCTTGGGACCCTTTCATACAAAGCAAACCAGAGAAAGTTTTCTGAAGGTATAGAGAATGGCTCTAAAGCGTAGAAGAAAGACGCAAAAGGAACTGGAATTGTTTAGCTGGAGAAAAAAAGGCATAAAGAGGACTTTCCTCCACCACCTAAAAGGGATCGTAGAGGGCAATTCTCAGAGGTGCACAATATAAGGACAAAATGCAGTGAATGATCACACACTTCAAAAATGGACATTTCAATAAGGGTAGTGGAGCACTGGGTGAGGGGCCCTGCAAATAGGGCCTTTCTTTGAGATCCAAAGTATTCACCTGTACAAGACCCTGAGTAAGCTGACCTAACTTAAGTTAGCCCTGCCCTGAGTGGGGAGATGGACTAGAGGATTACCTTCTGACCTACATTTTTCTGTGGTTCTATGATACAAAATACTATATGCCTAAAGAGCCTAAAGCCTGTATCACACACAAACTCAGCTTCACTACCCTGGTGTATAGTTTATGTCCCAGCAGTAGAACTCTTCTCACAACCAGTATGTGGTGATTATTTTGGAAAAAAGCAACACATATGGAGTCGTTGTAGCACTTCAAAGGCACTTTGAATTCACAAATCTTATCTTGCAGGAAATATTCTAACCCCTGAGTAACTCACCTCAGTTCAAAAGAGAGCTGCTCTGTAATCCATTTTCTGAAGCCACTGTTGAAATAAGCCAACATACAAGAAAAAATATAAGAATTGTACAGGTACAAGAACAAGCAAGTAGGGACTGACTCTATGGTCAATTGATTAAGACACTGACGTAAGTTAAAAAAGAACTGGTGACAATTAGAAAAGGGTAAGATGAGAAGGTGTCTGCCCCCTGCACATTCACGTGTTTTATATGTGAGAAGCATCAATTAAATTATCCAGGGAAAACAGAAAAACACCTACATCTTCTCTTCCAGGTCAGATAATTTTTGCATCTGCTCACCAGTCAATAATAAGGGAAAGAGACAGAAAGAAAGTGAGAACTTACGCCGAAGACACGGAAGAATTGAATTCTGTCCCTTTTTCCAGCTGTAGACTATCGATGTGATACAAGGTCTGTCCCTTGAATCAGCATTTCACAGGCAGTGAGCCATAACAGGAGTCCTTTGCTTGACCCCTGAGATCTAGTACAGAGAGCACTGGTCCATTTCCAGTGTCACTGGAGCCAGTGTGATCTGTGTTGTGGATATAGGCTACAGCTATTTACTGCTCCCAGGACCACTCTCTGACCAACTGCACGGAGTGCATCTGTCCATTCTCAGCATCCAGAAGAGCATTGACTTCTCCATAGTTTCTCCTGGGACTAGTTCCTGGCCTAGCTTGAAGCCTGTGCTCAGGAATTGCCAGAGGAATTGGTATGAGCCAAAACTATGTCAGGAACTGTTTTAAGAATTCAGAGCATGGTTTGAGTGATCACTAGAGCATAAGGCTTATGGCTACACATGGAAAAATAAGAAAAAGTAAAATATTGAGTAAAGGTTGTGATGCAAATGCTGTCCTCCTCAGTTAGTAAACGTGCCTTTCCTCTGCTACCCTTCCAAGTTAGGCCTTCAAATGTTCCCTCTTTCTTTTCTGAGCTGTTTAGTAGGTGTGTGAGATAAGATCTCTGTGCGTTGGTGATCAAAATCAGTACAATACCCCATTAACCCTCCTGCCTTTCTTTATCCGTTGCAGCATTTTAAACTTCTATTCCAAACTCTTTGTGCAAGGACTCACTTCATTTCACATTTTATAGCATGAAATCCAGTCAGGCCCCAACCCAGGCTAGAACTGTTTTATAATTAAGATTGTCAAAAGTGATAACATTTTTTAACAACTGTGTGTATTTTTAGGGCAGATGTCTTGCTTTAAATTATTCCATTCTTTAATTTACACTTGGTTTTGTTTCTCAGTTCATGAAGTCTGTCATATATTTTTAATGCTGATTTAGATCATCAAACGGGAAAAAAATCTTGCAGCTCCCTAGTTCAGGGGATCTAGATAGTGACTGAAGTATCTCTGAGATGTCTCTAATTTGTACCATTTTAGTAACAATTCCTGTGAAACAAAAGGAGCCATCCAGAAACACCAGAAACAGCATGAGACTAACAGACCTCAAGCTTTTATGCTGCTTCCTGGTTTTCCCAGAATATATTCTTCTTGGAGCCGGCACAGGCCCTGGTACAATGGATTACTTCATACCTGTGTTATGGCTCCTTTGTGCTAACCTGCAGTGAGAAAACTGACGGGACACACTATGTTGAATAAAGGGCTATATTTTATTTCTCTGTAAAAGCTATATTTGCCTGTAACTGTAGACTGATCAAAACTCAGACACTGAGCATCCTTGCTTCAGCTCCACATTTTCACATACCAACTAGGATGCCTGAGAGACCCAGCACACATGTCCCCAGTGTCTTGTGTACCACAATAGAAGCACATTCTTCCCTCAAGCAGAAATGCCCCATTCTAAAAGAAGAATCTTGCATGTGAATGGCAAAATAGAAAACCCTTTTGTCATTAAAAAATGCCAAATTTTTGACAAAAGGAATTTTCAAAAAATTGTTTGGGAAAAAGCCTCAATCATCCAGATTGCCAGCTGCTGTGAAATCAACAGAGGTGTGAGCTAAGTAGCTGGGGAGCCATCAATTCAGAATCAGGAATATGTCAGCCTCAGAAGCTGGGCAAATCCAGGGAGCCTTGAGAAGAAGAAGCCAGGCAGCTCAGGAGACCTAGCTGACAGGAGGCATTGGCTTCTTTATTGGCAGATTTTTTTCAGTTAAAAAAAACACCTTTCAGCATGTTTTTTACACAATCTAATCCTCATAAACCCACCAGAGAAACAACTAAGTCACTCTAACTGTGCCAGATGTGATCAGTCAGAGTGGTAGAGAGGAAGGCTGAGGGAGCTGCTATGTCTCAAGGAAAGCAAAATATGGCTAATAGGTCTTGAGTGCTCTTTGCTATTTACAGTGTTGCAGAGAAATCACTTCTCAATAGCAGATATTTTTCCCCAGAGACTAAAAAGACCACAGTATAAAGTGGGATGACCTACCTGGTTCCACTTGGCAGCAGAGGCTAGGTACAACTGCACTCATGTGGGAGGTGGCCTTGCTGCAGTTTAGGGTATTCACAGCTCAGGGCAGAGGTGAATGAAGGGGTGCATAAGAGCTGAGCATTTGTAATTCTGTTCCAGTTAATGAGCTTATGAGTTTTTGTGTCCATCTTTCCTTCACAGAAGTTCCCTTGCTCTGGATGTTGACTCAGAGCTGCTGCAAAGTCAAAGCACTCTTTAACCCTATGAACAGTGTGTGCCTGTAAGTCTGACCACAGGAGGATATTTTTTTCTTAGACTGTACAGAAGCCAAACCAGTTTTGTTGGAATCAAAGAGCCCAAACTTTGTTGTTACTGTAAATTGGCAAGAAGACAGATTGTTCATTGCATTGTTTCAGTGGGACAGGACACAGGTTTACCATGTATGACCACAACTTGAGCAAGTCCTTTAAGGCTTGACTTCACATTCCTTCCTTCTGTTTTGCTCTTCATCCTGCTTTCTTCTTTCTCCCTGGCCCCTGATTCTCTCTAGACATCATCTTGTACTCCACAAATGGGTCTTTATCTCCATCTCAGACTGTCTCAGTTCTTACTATGGTTGCAGCCTCTATGAATTCACATTATCCCCCATTTTAAGCCAAGAGAAGGCCTGAAGCTCAAAAAATCAATAGGGAAGTGCAAGAAAAGTAGCACAATCCAGACCTAGCCACAGGCAGCTCCTTTTATCTTCCTGAGATGAAATGTTATTTCTGTAGAGAGTGCCTTTTCATTTGGAATCCATCTTTTCAATGATGAAATAACACTCCTAAAAGCACAGCATCAGAGAGGATGTTTCTTTGGGGATACAGTGATAATAATCAGCAAGTGACAGAGAATAATCTCAGTAAGCATTTAGTAAGGTAGGAAGCACAATACCTATTCAGCCTTTGATTGGGAAGAAAACTTCAAACTGGGATTAAGGTGACTCTCTAGCATCCATGACATCTCTAAAAAAGGCAACCAGCTTCTGGGCCATAAAAGAGCTGCCGTCAGAAATTCAGAGACTCCAAAAGGCGCTGCACATTTTTCCTCCAGAAACACTAATCTTGGACAAAATATTAGTATGCAGTTAATTCTAATTATTTTCCTCAGAGTTAGTAGCATTCCATTTCCATCTCCAAATCAAGAAGATATCTATTCTTTGAATCAATGATCTCTCTCTCTCAGACTTTCATATTTCTGAAGGATCCCATGACAATAATGAGATCCACAGACTTAAATTCTTTGAATTCAAGTGGCTTTGCCCCAAAGTGTGCACAATCCCCCATTGTCGTTAACATGATGAGTCATAATAAGAACCTAAAATTTTGGGAAACCAAAATTCCACTTTTCCCCCTTTCTTAAATAAATGAGAGGAGCACAGCTAAAAATAAAATGAATTTTTAAATGTTTTACTGTAAATAAACAGTGCTGCCTCAGCTGCCATTAAGCATTCTGCCTCATTTTCAGAGTTGCAGCACACCTGGGTGACTTATGTTTCCTTTTAACTTCCTTGCAATTCCTGGAAAATAATATGTCTCATTATGTTCTACAAAACAGTAGCATTTCTGTAAGATGCCCCAAAGTATCTAATCATCACAATACTTTCCTTTTTTCTTCACTAAAAGGCACAGAAGATATTTAGCTTTTAAAGGGACAGTTGGCATTCAAAATTTAAAGTGCTTCTATTATTTCTGCTAAGATGATTAATAGGAAACAACAGTTGCCTGGCATATTGCATTTAAAACTGTCATATGGAACACATTCTCAATTACTGTGAAACAAACAGTAGACAGGGAATATACCATTAAATACATTTCAGTCACAGAAAGAGCTGGTAAAATTTAAGACAGGTAGTCATGTAAAGTTCAGATAATACTGGCATCATGGGGCCAGGTTGTGGGCCTGTGCTGTACATTAATATGTAAGAGAGGCCTTCAGCGTCAGATGCACAGCAAATGGGATACGTTTAAATGAGACACTGAAGGGAATTAGCTGCAGAAAATTAATGCCAGGCGAGCCCGTTCTAAACACAACATGCCCAAATGCATTGTATGAAAAACAATAAAGCTGGAAGTGGATATTCATTCATAACGAATTCATGTTAAATTACAGGGTTGCATATGTGATCTCTACCCTCAGCCATCACACACAGCCATACATACACTCACACACACACAGGGAGCCATGTAGTTCAAATGCATATGTAAAAACATGCCACTCACTTTCTCCTCACCAAACATGGTAAATAGGTCATAATAACGAAAGCAGATACACAAGAAAGCACATGAACAGCTGTGCATGCCAGATATCCAAAAAGCATAGGAGTGTGGAGATAAAGCACTAGTCTGCGTTACCACAAAACCAAATTAAAAGGCAATGAAATTACACCTAGGATTTCACAATTTATCATTTGATATTCTAGTCCAATAAAGTAATATGTATGTGCATGTGTGTGTGTCTGTCTGCCTGTATGGTTAGAGACATTTCTAGATACCCCAGATCATATTATCCCCATAGATACAGTATTTAATTTATCTTTACTCATCTATATTTCAATTTATAGTGATACTTCTTTAACAAGAAAAGTAATGCCACTGCTACCATTAATAAAGTAACTGTGAAATATCTAGTTGTCTGTACATGAAACAAAATTTCTAACTGAAAAAGTTTCTGTTGCTCTATTGTAAGTAAGATGAAAAAGAATGCACTATCAGAGACATAAGAGCTATAACCAGAATCACTGGCTGTGGACACTGATTGACAAGATGTGGTTAAGAAAAACTGTGAATTGCATAGATTTATAAGGAATTTAAGAAGTGGAATTTCAGTCTAGAAAATGGAAATTCTTAATTGCAGAAATTTGTGACAATTTTATGACCTCAGATATAGTATTATAACATTAAAACGTATGGAACATTTATCACCATATTCAGAAATAGTTGAATTTTCTTTGTTTATCAGTTGTGAATACATCTTCCTAGCTACTCAGCATCCAAATATATTGGAAGTGTACTGCAGAAACACAAAGGATATATGCTAGGACTTATTATCCCATTGTCTAATGTGGGGAAATAAGCTCCAAGTTTGAAGATGATTTCAAGGATTTTTGTGCGTAGGATACATGTACATGTATACCTCTTAATGTTAAAGTTCAATATCTGCCATTAATGAGACAGATTGTGTGATAAATATACACTTTGATCACTGTGAAGACAATTTCAGGGTTTTTAACACATTATATTAAAAGACATGTGAAAGTACAAATATACTAATGCTCTAGAATTTAAAAATAGCAATTTAATATCAGGAGGTTTACCATTTTGGCATAGGACAGAAGGAGAGGATGAGATAGCATTTAATGACAGAGTTATTAGACAGATCTACAGTTAAGATACATAAACAATTCATCTCCACACCAGAGATGTCTTCCTGAAGATCTACTGCATGTCTTCCCTCTGTGACGAACATGTTACATGCCATTATTTCAATGATAATTGCAGTGGAGACCAGATAGAGGAGCTCAGAGAGCCTACTGTGCAATGGAAAATAGTTTGTCCTATTCAAAATCGTTAGTGCTTGACGTGGTAAAGGCTAAATACCATGAAGAACAGTGAATGGCTTTCAGTCTTTAGTGCTGATAAGTCTATTGTTCACTTTTGGAATTACAACTAACCCATTCATGTTAAACCTAGATATGCGTCAATCCATTGCTATATATAAAGGAGGATGCTATGACACTTAGACCAACAGGAGAAAAAGACCAAAGAGCATTTAATCCATTTGGCCCTCAAAAGAAGTTCTTCACTGGATAGGAAAATTAGTGAGCCTGTGTAAGGAGCATTTCTGAGTATTGTTCATTTTTTTTTTTTTCCTTTGGGACAAAGAACAGATTTGAAATCATTTATTACACTAGAGGTTTGTTTGGGACTACTGAAAGTGAAGTGGTAAATAAGTGCGGGAGAGACAGGCCTCTTTTCATCTAGGAACAGGCAAGACTGGAGAGCAGCACTTCATGATGGAGATCAGCCACATAAGGACAACAAACCAGATCTGCAGGCTGGCTGAAATTAAAAACTGCAGTCTCTGGTTTGCCACAAGCCAGGGCTGGACATTTACATGTAACACAGCATCCACTGTGAATGAGAGTGGTGATCAGATGATACATCTGCCTCTCTGAAGGAAACACATTACTGTATTGCCTAAGAACTAAGCAGTTTTTTTTTTAATTTTTTTTTTTTAATCTAGGCCCATCTGCTGTAGTCTAGTTAAAAAATTGAGTGGACATGAAAATTGTATAGCCTTGTAGATAACTTTGGAAAGACACAAGACAGATATGAGAGGTATAAAGCTAAAGGAGTTAATCACTTGAAGATCAGGACTGCTGTTTGGCAAAACAATTCATTTTTAACCAAACCTTGTCTATTCCTGTACCAGTGTCCCTGCCCCAGCTTCACCATTTCTCAAAGGAGTCCTAGAGCCTTTCTCTGCCTTTGTCTCTCTGCTCCTGATTTATGCCCTAGGACACTCAGGTCAATACACATCCATAGACATTTTCCTTTTTAAAATGCTACTGAATAAAATCTAGTTCTTTCTGGTCACTCAAACAGACTACTAAATATCATTCCCCACTCCCAAAAAACTTTCCTTGTTTGTTTTCTGTGTGACACCCTAATCAGCTTCATCACATGATCCAAGTCTTTTGTTTATGACCACTTGGGGAAGCTGTTTAGGATGCTGCTCTGTATCCAGGTTGCCATCTCTTTGTACCCATGGGCTGCCATGTGAGCTGGTGATCATCCCCTCTTTGAATTTGTGTCCCCTCTTAATATGTAATGCAGAGAAGGCAAATGATACTCAGGGCTGAAAGGAGGGCTGCAGCTCGCAGCAGCTGCACACAATAGACATCCTAATAGAAAATAGAAATTATAGAAAACCAACATCATCTCTTCATTTTCAAGTACAACAATAGAGAGAGATTCAGTTTACATTAACAGAATGTGAATAGCACTGTTACAGCAGTGTGATGCACATGGTTCCTGCCTCAGCTACATTATGAAAACATTGTCATTCTTATGAAGCTCCTGTGAGGTGTTAGCTAATTTTATCAGTGTAAAGGAAGAACTAACTGATATCAAGAGATATATTTCAGGCTTATTATCCCCAGAAAAATATATTAGAGGAAGAAGGTTATTTTTGGTGTGTTCATCAGGCATTATGAATCTGAAGAGCACAAAGTCTGGATTTCAGAGAATTTGAAACTTTAAGTTCTAAAAATCTGGTAAATTCGAAGTTCTAGGCAAGTTTCTTTTCAGTTCTTAGATGTGGGGTTTTTACAGTAGCAGTAAAAAATTGCCAGTTCTGTTTTTTATGTCTACAGTTCACTCTGAGCTAGGATAGGTGCTTTTAGACTATGCTTGCTTTCTTCAGTTCCATATTCTGGGGATTTTCCTGAATTACCACCAGCATGTATATTCATAGGTGACTCCCATAAAGTAACTGCTGACCTTTAAATTACTTACTGTGCTCAAGACTGCAATTGGAACTTCATACTCCTTCCATTCCTGTCTTACCAGTCATTAAGGTCTTTCACTCAGCCCCATACACTAGATCCTGTGTTATGAGTTTTATGTTCTGTTACCTCTTGCATATTTAATTTCAAATCCAAAAGGCCCCTTTAATACATAGTTTGTATTTCATAACACTACGGGAAATTTCTTTTCAACTTTTATTTTCCAGCTGGAGAGTATTTCCTATAGGATTATTTGTATTTTTGTTTTCAGGTTGTACATAACAAGACATCATGACACGTCTGCTCTTCATAGTTCTCAGCAAGTGTTTTAATCAAAATAAACATGATATCCTGCAAGAAAAAGTCCTAGGAAAAGGAGACAACAAAGGACAGCTGTGACCTGGATGGAAAACATCTTGTGAGGGAATTCCTCTTGCAGCCTTAAGTGTCCCTCAACAGTCTTTGGACTGCTGCCCTCAACTGGACCTCTATGCTTTATGTCTCTGTTGCCTCAGCTCTAATCCTAGGGGTGGATTGAGCATAACTGAAGGATCTCCAGCTCTGGCCAAGTCAACAAGGGGTCAATGGAAAATTCTTTTTATTGCCCAAGCCTTGCCTCTGCAGGCCCTTTACAGCCAAACCTCAACTGGGTGACTTGGCTTTGTATCCCTGCTAACCCTGATGATAAATCTACCCCAAGGAGTGATCAGACTTCTCAGGGAAATTTACCTTTGGTGCACAAACCCTCTCTTGGAAACCCCTTTTTAGTACTTCTTAACTTGATTAATAGGCTTTGTTATTCTCCTAACTCCAAAAATTCAAGTATGGCTACAAAGGGGAAGCCTAGGGAAATTATTTCTTTTTGCTTGTTTTGGCTGCAGCTGGGTTTGTCTGGTGTTAGTTTTGTGTAAAGTTGATGTGGAGTTGCAATAAGCTGCTAAAGGTAAGTCTGGGTATCACAAATATTTTTTCCCTTTTCATTTTGTTGATGGGACAAGTGATCTTGAGTAAAGGATTCAGCCACTTGCAGTGTTACAGCTAATGCAAGATGTGAGACAAAACCTAAGGGTCCAGTTTGAGCAGGGACCTAGAAAAGAGATGCCTATGGAAATTTTGGGCAGAGAAAGGGCCAAAGCTGGAGGCCCTTATGTAAAGCCCATGTTTTGGCTGTTGTTAGTACTAGGGTTAAGTTTAAGGTTTAGGGGAAAGACAGAGCCAGGTCCAGTTGTGGTGAGGTCTCAAATAGGTTGCCAAGACAAGAGCTGAGCAACAAGAAGAATTATTTTCAGGGCCAGTCCTGAAGACCTTGTGCTAGAACTCAGCCAACAGCAACTTTCATCTTTTATATGTTTAAAAGTGTGAAGATTTAAAATACTAAAAAGTGACAAAAAGACTCAGTAGATCTTAACACCAATACAGGGAATAAAGCATCAATCTTCAAGAGAAATATAAACTTCCCTATGGTTATAAATAAAAGTTAGGTGTAGAACATTCTGCTGGATTGAACTATCTTGCCTGCAGTGAAACAAGAGATGAAGCTGAGAAGCAGAAGGCTTGGTGTTGTAGCTGTGATAGCTGGGAGGAAAGAGAGAGAAGGACAGAGAGGAGGGCAGTGTGGAAGAGCAGAACTGTTGCTTTAGGATGCACCAAATAATTTCAGCCACATTGTCTCTGGCATGTTAGGGATGGCCAGTTGCCAGTCCAAGAACATCCCCACACTCCTATTGATTCTTGCTCCCCTTTCCCATGCCTCTGTCATTTCTGGGCCATTGCAGCCTCCTAACTCAACAAGAAGGGAGAGTTGTTTTCTACGGGTTAGAGCATGAGACAGGGCAAGGCCAGAGTAAAACCAGCATGTCCCATGGAAGAGCGGGAGGCACAGTGAGACCCAGGATGCAGGAGGATGACTGCAGAACGTGCTGCTCAGCACAGCAGTATGTGAGACCAGGGGTCCCAACCCAGCAGACTGCCTGCTACTCTCACCATTTCTCTCTTTCCAGTCTGTCACTTGGAGAGATAACTGAATACTGGGTCTTTTTGGAGATCTCTAGCAGAGCTGAGCTCTTCTTGGGCTGCACAGCTACTTCATAAGCCCTCACTTGATAAAACACCCGAGAGCCTCAGCCAGAAGTGGTTGAAGCTATGGATAGAGAGAAGATGGCTGGAAAATGTGATTTCCATCTTCTGGAAAGGTCATGTTTGAGGAAAAAGGATCATTTGGGAAGGCACACAAGGCAAAAGAAAAAAAAATGTCATGGAGAAAGAGCTATGAAAATTATATCTATTTGAAAATTAGAGCCTTTCACGTTGCTGAGAGGTGAAAGGCTCTAATTTGCATAGGTGCTTCTGCTTTTCTTGGCAACATCTTTTCAGACTAGCTACATGGATCTATCTGTCTGTCATCTCCATGTTGCTGGAGGAAAGTAAGATTTGCTTTTTCCACTGAGGAAACTCCCCCTTTCACTTCAGCAGGGAGGACAGTTCCTGTGGATGAATCGCTGCTGCAGGGGCTGTGCTGTCTCTGCCCTTAGGGGCGACTTCCCTGGTGCACATCCGTCCATGGCCATACCCCTGCTGTTCTCCACCTGCTGCCCAGCCCTGGCTTCCTCACTGCAGGGAGAAGATTGTGGAGGGAGAAATGGGGAGAAGAAGGGAATGAGGAGAAGGAAAAGTATGAAAGCATGCCTGCCTAAGTTTTAACCTGCTACAGGAGGTGACCACAGAATTAGAAATTTTTCTTGGATCCAGCTATACAGACCTAGGCAAAAAGAGTTAAGGATTTTGATGGTGAGACTCCCACATTCATAGACAGGGTACTTCTTGAACTGCACTCTGCCTCTCTTCACAGATATCTGTGCCTGATGACAGCAGCCTTGACCCCTTTAATTCGAAATTGTTTACAAGGAGAAATTATATTTGGACAGTATTTATACTTCTTGTAAATGACCTCAGCAACTGGCAATAGTGTCCATAGGATATGACCAATGAACACAGAAATAAATACTCCCTTGGACAAATGTTAAAAACTCTGGGTTATGGCATTTTAGAGGCAACCTTATTGAATACAAAAAATGTTAACGGTGACTTAAAAAGGCTGAAGTTCTGGAACATCTGAGCCTGTAGTTATTTGTCACATAAACTATGAATAGGGACAAATGAACTAAAAGTCCTTCTGTTTCATTTTCCTTTATATATAGCTTTTTCCACTGGAAGAATACACTTCAGGCTCTTAATCACTTCTCCAATATCACAGTGTCAGTTTTATTTAGCAAAGTGATACATATGTCAGCAACAAGACTGTGGACATATTTACATTTTATTTTTCTGTTTAGCTAGGTGGGTTTTTTAATCCCAAGGGTTCCCTGATGGATGAAGATATTTTTATTTGGAGACTAGTACTGATTGTTTGGATAGAAACCAACTAGCTCTGCTGGAATGCATTTTTAAACTTTTCTCTTTTTATAGAAGGTATGTTTTTTGTTTTTTTACAGCTCATGCATTGTACTGATTATGCTGCGCACTGAGTCCTGTAGACAAAGACCACACTGCTATGCAACTGAAGAACTGTATCATAACACATACATGCAAGGGATCGATTATAGCCTCAGAGGAAGTGATTGTTTTGACATTTTCTAGGTTCTCACTTCCTCTGTTTGCAATCTTGAATAAAATCCCTGTTAACAGATCAGGCTTAATACAATTTCTTATATTTTTCTTTTGTGATCAATTAAAAGGAAAAATAAACTGTACTGTATGCAATAATTTCCTCTTCCCTATGCATATTGCCACCAGAGACACACTCATATTTTTCAACCCTAAAAACAGAGTACTCCATCACTTTATCTATTGGACTAAGCATGTCGCTGGGTATCCCGACCCCAGGGTGAACTCTGACTTTCCCTTCCTTCTCTGCATATCCTTGGGAGATGACAGACTGAGCTTCCTTCACATCTTTAACTGTGGCAACCAGCACTTTAGACTGGGTCTCTGGGTGAATATATTACAGCTTCTGATGAAATCTTCCCCTTTTTTCTGGCTGACTGATGTGGCGGGGCCAGCTGAGTTTGCCACACATCAGAAATTTTCCTTTTGCTGTCCCAGCCAGCGCCAGACTAGCACATGGAGAAAATATGGGAATTGGAGCCACTTCACTGCCTCACCAAAAACTCCCCAGACTCACACACCCTCCTCCCTGGCCTCCAGATGCACCAGTGACTTGCTGGGACCTACACAGTCCTCCATCCTGCTCACAAGCCAGATGGGATGTGCACACTCTCTCAAAAGAAATCCCACCAACTAATCAAACCCCTGCTTCCACACCAGTGACCTGGGAATCTATTGCATCTCCCCACATCACAGATTGTTTGCCTCTTTCAGAAAACACTGCCTATAGATGTGACCACAGGCTATAGATTTAAACAACTCAGATTCTTACAGAGAAACTCATTATTCAACTCAGGCCACACTGAGCAGGAATTAAAAAAAAAAAATGTGTAAGCTTAATACTCCTATTCATTTTGTTATTTCTCACTCCCCTTGGGGCAGCGTAGTTGTGGACACATTGTTGTGTTTTGATCACCTGTACTATATGAAGCTGCTCCCTCCCAAGCTCTACCTTTATCTCACTTTACTTCAGACTTTCTAAACTGAATTGATATATGTTTCAGTTTGATCCTTAGCCTGTTTGGATGCATGGCACCCAGAATTAACATTCTCCCAGTCATTTGCTTGACCATTGTTTAACTTTTTTACGTTATGCCCGAAAGGTGCCTTATCTCCATGCCATTGTCTCACTTCCTCCTTGACAGAACTTGCAGTTCCATTTGGTTCAAGTTAATCTTGGCAGGCACAAATACATCCCAAAATTAAATGAGGCATACCATCCAACCCACCTTAAGCAAACTAGTTTAAGTTCCATATTCAATCAGCAGAGCAAGATGCCTTTGGAGGCCTGCTGGAGGTTTCTGGTTCATCTTATTGAAGCACATTTGAAGGACAGTGTTCACCAAATCATATGTGGACTGGTTGGAAAGTGGCAAATGCCTCGTTTTTAGCTGCCTACTTCACTTCTGCAGAGGGACACTGAAAGGTACAGAGAAGAATGTGCTACTTACCCCTTACACCCATGCCAGTGTTTAGGTTCATGAACACCATGATAAGGCAATTTTTTTACACTTCTACGTTAAGATATTTTTCATCTCTTCTTTTAATCTGAGCCACCATGAAGCCAGACAGGCAGAAGTCCTGCAGCCATCTGGAAAACACACAAAAAATGATCATTGTTTTATGCTAGTAACTAGAACACTTTTCAGGCTGATATGGACAACACTGCACCTTGACAGAAAAGCTGTGAGATACTTTAACCTTAGATTTCTTTCCTAAATATTAAAACCATAGGAAACGTCATCATACAAAAAAGTGGACTGCCACCACTTCCTACGGTGAGGTTTGTGATACTGCTGACCACACCTCGTCTCATTCAGGCTTCCTCTGGAATCTTAGGAAGGCTTTGTGTGCCCATCCATGTTTACACCAGGATCACAGCAGAGCATATGCAGGAAGATTAACTTCCATTTCACAGCACATGGGGACAGGCACAATGAACTACCAAAGGAAAGAGGCAGACACTGACAGGCTGCCTACAGGGATAGGCAGTCCAGTGGAGCAGGCAGTCTGGATTACTGTCTAGACCTGCTAGGCTACAGGTCACCATGAATACAAAATTCAGATGGAGAGGATCACACCAGTTTAATCCATAAAACACTGCAGATATCTTAATTGTCCTATGCATTTGGCAAAAAAAGGGAAGTTATCGTCTCAAAGTATGGGAACAGACTATTACAGCCAATGCTGAATCTTTTCAGCTGGGTTTCTGAGGGACAGAAAAATTATTTTCATAAAATGGTCTGTTTCTAGTTATCTTCCTGAGGCTGTCAGACTTTGGTTTCCAGGCAGCTGTTGCTGCTGCTGCTGCTTTTCCTTTGGCAGTATTTTTTAACCCAGCTATTTAAAATGTTTATCTGCACTTCTTTTGTGCAGGGTACTAACATTTCTCTGAAGAACATAAGTATGAGACAAGAAACAATGACTTCTAGCAGCTCATATCTCTGCTAAACTTTTCTGAAATTGTATGGGAACAAGAAAAGACACATCTCTAGCCCAAGGCCTTCTCCCTTCTGAATTCAAAACCTGTCATAAACAATAAAAGCATTAAATTTTTTTTGTAATGAAGAGGTGAGCATATGCTTTGTAACTTAGAGCATAAGGCAATATATATGTATATATGACCATGTACACTCAGAGGTTATCAACGTTCCCTGTGAAGCTTCAGATTTATGCAATTTATCACCTAAGTGAATTCAACAAAAGTTTAGCAGGAAAGCAAGGAGTTACTAGTTGGTCAGCAATATTTTAAGAGCTAAATAGACACCAAGAAAAGTCAGAGTTTACTACAGTAGTGCAAGCAGAACTAAAAATATACCATTAGGTCACAAATACAAAATTGCTGAGAGTCAATAGCCTGAGGTAGGCAGCAGGATGCAGAACACCAACCACTGTACATGACACACACTAATAGCTGTGGAGAAGCTGTCCAATAAAATAGACCAGTGACTCAGAGTCCAGGAGATTTAATCTGACACCATTCCAGGGATATCAGCATATGACTTCAAACACTGCATTAAGCGATAGAAAGCTTAATAGCTGCTTTCTGGTTTAGTACAATGCCTGGTGATAATATTCCTGAATTTAGAACTCATAAAATATCTGTCGCCTCCAGCAGCAATATCTCAGTACTTTACTGAGATCAAATCCTTTACTGAAGTGTGTCAAATAAGTCAGAGGCAGATGACAGTACATGAGAAGGGACACCACCTCCATAAAAGCATTTATAAGGAACAAAATATACAAGGCCAGAAGAGATATATGGGAGCACAGATACTCATGACTCTAAAAGACATTTTCAAGCCTCCTAAATCTCTGGTCATATATTCTATCCAATACTTTCAGAAACTAAAATGAAAACCAGACTAGCAAACAGGTAGATGAGGAAAGCTGAATAAAGCCACCAAGTATACAGGAGAAAATGGAATGCCACTGATTTGGATCTACTACCTTCCTTCAGTGAAATAGTAAGGCAGTAAAGAGAGCCTCACTGGCCAGTTCCTGTAAACTGGCTTGTTTGAACAGGAGATTTTCCTAGTAGAGTAAGGAGTCTCATCTCATCTCACTTCCAGATCTTTTTTATCTTCAGGTGATGGTGCTATGCAGCAGCAAACAAGAAATTCAAGTAATACTGTTCCTTTATTTGGACACAAAACCTTTATCTAAAAAATGGTTGAGACTATTAATCTTTGGAGCCTGAGCTCCAGCAAGAAATTAATTTTGCTTTACTGCCCATCTTTGTATGAAAACTACTTAGGATTTGAATATTTACAGCAGTAATGGCCTTTGAAGTTCAGCCCTTAAAAACATTAAGTTATGGAAAATGGTTACCCTGAAAATATGAGAACAACAGACCTTACCTATTCATTATGTATATTCTGTCTAACAGCTACAGGACAAACCTCACCCAGCTCTGTTTGACTGAGGTCAAATGTAATAAAAAGACTGATAATAAATATGGAATTGGTATAGAAGAATCTGAGCTGAAGTTCTCCTTGCATGAATAAACTGAAATCAAGACTACACACTACACCCATAGAATTTGGAAGTAGAAAGTTGAGATCCATGAAGATTATTCTGTTACAATTCAACAATCTTTTATACTTTTAAACAAGGCCCTACAAAACAAGGTCACAAAGGATATTACTTATTGTTTGTTAAAGCTGCTATTTCCTTGTATATGGTACTGCAGGGTGGAGTACAACTATTTTCTGCAAATCAACCAAGAAAGCTATCAGAATACAATGAAATTCAAATGTGTATTCTTATCAGATCCTTCCCTAAGAGCTAAATATTTTCATTTTGACTGCATTATGTCAGATAATTTAATTCCAAGAGAAAACATTTTATTACTCAGTAATCACTATGGATTTTGTCTCCGAGTAGTCTGCTATTCTGTAATTTTTATACTGTATTCCATACTGAAATGCTGGGATATGCTCTCAGTTTTTTGTTACACCATAAACATCTGAAATTATGCCATCTCACCACTAGGTGAGCTGGCTATTCTAGACTTGGGGCTATGCTATAGGCATATTTCTTAGGCAAATTTCTTGGGGTAGCAACCTTCCTTCTTTCACTTCTCCAGCCAGAAGACTGACTGCTCTGGAAACTCTCACTGGCACTCTCCAGCCTTCTGCTCCTGAGAGACGGGTGGAAGCAGTGTCCACTTGTATCAGATCATTGGTTTCCTTTTCCTCCCTGGACACATCCAAAACCCAGACCACTGGAAATACGTAGACACTTGTTAGCTATTTTCAGGTCTCTTACTTTGCTGTAACCTCCCTAGACGAGCTCCCTTGACCTCTGCTGGTTTTTCCAGTTCTTGCTCCATTGACTGCCCTCTAAGCCTGAGCTGGTCACCCCAGATACAGAAAGAAGGAGAGAGCAAAATTCATTCTAATCTGCTGAGAAAATTTAGGATAGCCTTGGCTAGACTGACCCCAGGTGATACGGTCTGTAAATGCAATCTGGACATTTTCTATTCCAACAGTCGCATGAATTCTGTAAATAGGAGTGCACAGAAAATTCTGAATGCGGTCATTTAAACTGGCACCTATTATACATATATAAACTGAATTAATTTAATTATCATGCTCTTAAGTACGGAGATGTTTCAGTATATATTTCCCACTTCAACAGGCCATGAGTGCTGCAGCACAGAAGCAGCAGTTAGTTATATGGTTATGACCATACACATTAAGGTGTGTGGGCCAGGGCACAGAGGCATGGATAGACATATGTCTTATGTGAAAGAATGCATTGAAAATTATATAGATTCATGGAACTTCCAAGAAACCAATTTAGTCCTCTTCTATATTATTTTTATGAAAAATTTAGTGATAGAAAGATTTAAGACATTCTTTAGTCCCTTTGTCTAAATTTTTCCTACAGTTTAATATTTAGTAACTTGCCCTGTTTCATTCAACATCTTCTTGCATCTTAAGCATCAAAGCTGCTACCTCTTCCCTTAGAGAAATATTCCATAACTTGAAGTTTCTCACTTGTCAGGAAATTTTCTCACACCAGCTTGCATGCTTCCTGTACTAATTTTTTCCATTTCTGCTGGCAGTATCCTCATCTACTACTTCTAGCAGAAGCAGGAATGAACTTTGTCATTACTACTCTTGTACTATTCCAGTAGCTATGGGATGCTGCCCCCAGTATTGGTGTAATCTAACAAAGATTCCTGCCCCAAAGTAGTTAAACACATGCATTAATGTTTCTCATGAGAATTTATTAGACATGAAACATTTCCCTTCCTTTTCACTGACACATAGATACAGCCAATGTTTGTTTTTTGAAATGCACAAGAAGTGTACCTTTTGGGTAAAACTTTGTGTAAAGTTTGTAAGTGTAAAACTTAACTGAGAAAATCAGTTTACCAAAACACAACATGGTTGTAAATTGTAAAAGCAACAATAGCAGCTGGACTTTGGTGAATACAGCAAATTGCCATGAAAAGTAAGGTATTTCAGATGGTCAAAACTGAGCAATAATTCCATGGGGTTTACTGTGTTTCAGTTCTGAATTTTAAAAAATGAAAACTTTGACTTTTCTTTAAAGATAATGTTATAGAAAACTTGCCACATGTAACTGGAATATTGTCATTTTCTAAAGTCATAACCTTTTGTTCTGTCATATCTTTTTTTTTTTCCTTGGTGTAATGCCATGATTCATAATGCTATGTACTGGTTTTAAAGTGTTATTTTAATTTCAAAAGAAAAATCTAAATTATTCCATTATTTGGTCTGTTTTGTATGAGTATGGACATATCTCAATGCAAGAATTTGTTGTCATTGTAACAGCATTTTCCCTATTGCAAAATTTTCAACTACCATTTTTTAACGCATAAGCCATTCTCCTTCCAATCAACATTTCAAGATTAACAGGAGTAGAGAATTTTGTTGTTTTCCTGAAGAAATGTTGCTTAAATTGCCCATTGGTCAGGTATATGATTCAGTGCCTAGAACTGAATCAGGGAATTTTTTACATTGTTTGTACAGTTCGCCAGTAACTTGGGTGTGAACAACTAAAGAAATCCATTAACTCCCTGTAAGTGCTGCATTAATTCTTATGGGTGTGTACTCTTCAAATATATGAGATGAAAAATCATGATTCCTTGAGTAATATTTTTCAGATAGCTTGCTTTTGACTATACTTTCCATTGTGTAATTTAATCTTAAAAGTTTTTACAAAGTGATGTGGTTCAGAACTCAGAAAATAAATTCTTAAACAAAATATTGAAGGGCATGAAGGGTGCTGCTTTATCTGCTGTTCTTAATTGTTCAAAGCAAAACAATTGAACAGAGTGATATGGAATCCAGAAGCTGATCACAGAAATGTAGTGGCCAGTTGTTCTATATGGAGATCCTCAGCATGGATTGCCTAAGAATTTTTACTATATTTTTGCAATAAACATTTACAAGGTTAAATTTGGAGAATTTGTGCATCAGGCTTATACTGATAACCTTTTCTTTTTTTTTTTTTTTTTTTTTTTTTTTTTTTTTTTTTTTTTTTTTTTTTTTTTTTTTCCCAGCTCATATATATGTGGTCTTTTGAAAGAAGACTGTGGAACTACACCAAAGGGTAACTACTTATCTAACCTGCATCTAGGGGAATGTCAGAGGCAAATGCTGGAGTGAAACCATTGAGGCTCAGCAAAGGGACACGGCTGTCACAAGGATGTGATACCATCTTAACGTCAAACACTGCCAGTCATGGGAAAAAAATCTCCTCAGTTCAGCCCGACTTTGATCCCTGCATTTCTGCAGAGGGCCTGCCCCAGCGCTGCATGCCAAGTACAAGCCTGACTAGACTCCTTCAAAGAGATCCTTATGTAGGATGGGGCCTCCTGTGCTGGGTTAAAATCACCTTCTGAATTACCTTACCCTAAGAGCATTCATTTGAAATAGTATGATTACAAGAAAAGCTGCTTCAGGAATACTGGATTGCCGGGGGTTTCCTAAGGGCAGACTTTTAAGATGAAACTGTAAAACAGTAAAAGGTTATTGAGCAGTAAAAGATTATGGAAATCTACACCATCAAAAAATAAACTAGTTTCAAAATACTTTACTAATTCTTTTACTCAAGGACATAATAGATATGAGTCCTTTTATAGATCTTTTTCTCTGGGCAGCACATGCTTTGTAAACTTTCAGCTGGACTAGATTAATGGGAATAGAAAAGAAGGACAAATCCTTGTCTCTGATTCAGAAGGATCATCACACATATTTAATTCCAAACACCTGATTCCCTCTAATTCAAACCTTAAAGCATGAAGGATCAATAGTTCATTCGTGACTGATTGTTGGCAGTAATACTGCAAAACAGACAGCTTTTATGTCATGAAAGTAATATATGGTATCAATATATCTCTCTCAGATATACTAGAGACCTTATGTGAAGATTTTGGATTCTACCTCATGAAACTAAAGTGTGAGAGCATGGTGATACAGAGTATCCACATGAAATGGCACTGCAGTATCAAATAGACACCAGCAGGTTTGCAGCCAAAAATTACAATGAAAAGAGAGAATGTTTAAATTTCAAGATAATGTGGAAAACACAAATCAATAACTGTAACATAAGAAAAAGGAGGGTAGATACACTGAAATCCAGGGAAAACCAGAGCCGCAAGTGAGAAGGTAGGAGGAAATAATTAAATTGTGTATGAGTGTTTTTTCCAGAATATGCCAGGAAGTAAACTGTGGGTACTGGAGAAAATATTGAGTCAGGTATTAATTGAACAATTCAGAAACAAGTTTGGAACATTCATGGAAAATTAAATGTATCAAAGAGGTAAAAAGAAAACTCTAAACGCATCCAATCCAAGAAATCAATAAGAGATATCAAAATCTCACAAAGAAATATGGGAGAGATAACACTTCAGGCTAGGAGAAGGTGATGTGGTATAAAGATGACCTGAGAAGAGGTCAGAAAAATTCAGAAAATTCACTGATGGAAAACACAAAGAAGTCACATTATGCCAAAACAATGAAGGCTCTAATGCACTGTCCAAGTCCTCTCTAGACACAGGACACAGAGCAAGACTTAACTACTGGCAGACAATATTCACAAAGCTGAGGAAAACTTCATCCCAGTACAGAAATCTGCCTTTGAGGTTCCAGTCTTTAATTTCTTTGTGGATGTCCAGAACAATATCAGAAGTGGTGGCTGACTCAGACAAACTCTCGGTTGAGTGTGGTATTCTAATTTTAAACATTGTGTTATTCATTCTGTGATCACATCATGACATCACACATGAAATCTTGTTTATCACAATTTTATTGCACTGGGAATTTTTGATGTGTGGCTTCATAGTGTGAAATTCATTCATTCGTATTAGGCTGCCTGAAATGCTTTATGTATGGTCACGTAGACTCCTTCTTGACCAGGGAGAAAATAAACAGATCATTCATTTAATCTACTTCAGACATCTCTAGAAAAGACAAAACATATTCCACATGTGTCAGCAATGCTCCATTAACTGCAAAAAGGGCTATAGGTTAGTACCTCAGAGGGAGATTTCTCTCACTTTGAATGGAAGTAGCTTAGAAAAGTGCCAGCACTATGTGAATTAAGTGAATTTTCTAACAACAACAATTCATTACAAGAAAATTAAATGTGACTTGCCTATAGGTAACATGGGGGACAATCAGATTTCATCCCAATTAGAAAGGGAGCACAGTTTAATTGAATTTATTGACTAACAGAGAGCTGAAAAGGGTGTTTCTAAGTCCATCTGTTAAGAATTGCTTATCAAGTTGAAAACAAGTAAGAAAATATTTTTCTTCAAGATATGATCACTGCTTTTCACAGAGATCAGAAACAACATGAATTGGAAAAAGGAGATAAATCTGCTAGGACAGACATCCTGGCCCAAGCAGTGCCATGCAGACAATGAGGTATGCAGCCAAAGCCAGGCAGGTGGTGAGGGAGGGTCTCCTTAGCCAGAAACTAATCAAAATCCATCATAAGTATCATGACCATTTCCAACTTAATATTCAGTGTGCATTAATCTGTGTGTCATCCTGAAGATGTTATTTCACTCCACTGAATGCCTTCCCTCTACTTGGCAGGCATCAAAGGCCATAATAGGAAATTTGCAGAATTGAACCTGATCCTGTTCAGAGAAAAGTAACTATCAGAGAGTGTGTACAGTTACCATTTCTGCAGTTACTTCTGTATTTGCCAAAATTAATAAAACTACTAGTCTGGGTGTCTAACAAAAGATACATCACAGTTTGGTGATGTGGTACGTCATACTGGAAATTTCAGATTCTTGCAGGAGGCACTGGTTCCTAACAACAAGACAATCTCTAACCCACAGGCCATGAACTGCATGATGCTTCATTTAA
>WEIU01013801.1:134415-157102 GCA_013389925.1 Aegithalos caudatus | reverse complement strand
AAAAAAAAAAAAATCCACAACTGTGTTTAGCAGCATGCTTCAAAGAAAATTGGGAAGCAGCAGCAAAATATTTTGTATGATCCCATCTGTGAAGAGCAAAGTCCACATTTTAATCCTCTCCTTCCTCTTTCCACTCTTCTGCTAAAAGGAAAAAAAAAAAAAAAAAAAAAAACCACGACAAAAGCTAGCTAGNAAAAAAAAAAAACCAAAGAAGAAGAGAGAGAAGAGGGGAAAAGACTTAATGCCAGAAAATCATTTTGAAGTACTTCTTCTCTTGATTAAGAGTTCTCAGTTTGGCAAGACCTAAATCAAGATACTTCAAAAAGGGTTCAAAATAAAGAGCAGCTGAATGAAAATGTATGAGATGACAGAAAGAATAAACAATAATAAATGTGCATATGTTTAAGTCATCTTAAAGCAATTGCAGCAATGTGTTAAATGCCCAGAAATACACATTAAAATAGTATCATAATTCCCTAAGGGAAAAAAAGCTACTTAAATCTTAAGTAATTCTTGTTTAGACTAAACTGCATCCATTCTTCCCTTTGTGTTATGACTTCAGGAGCTTTCCCATCCTCTCTGTTTGGTTATGTACAATGGGAAAACCACTACTGTTCTTGCTCAGATTTTCTGTGGTGTCAGTGGGTTTCTGGGGGTAAATATACTGGCAACATAGCCAAAACAAGAACTTCTCCACAAGTTATAACTCATATGGAGGGGATGAAGAAACAAGGGCTTATACATACCTTCTGTTTGCTGGCATTTGTTTTCCTCCAGTTGAAAAGTGGTTGTTTTTTTCTGATAAAAGTTTGGAGAATATGATTAAGGGAAACTATTCACAATTCGCTGCATGATGCTTTGGGTTTGAAGAGAACACCAATGGAAACAGATGTAAAAGGGAAATACAGGACAAAACTCAGGAAGATAATAGGCAGCAGAAAGCACTATGAGAATAATAACATGACAGCATCAGTTTTGGTTTCCATTTTCAAATTCTCCATGTTTTGGTACCTATGGAAATAATCTAATAACTAGACTTCGCTAACAAAGTTACCACATATTTTAATCAGGAATATCTCAGCTTTAAAATAACCATGTGTCCTATGTTCCATTTATTTTCTTTCAAATGAAAAACCTTGAAAAATAATTTTAAAAAAACACAACTCTTACAAACTATTTTAAATGGATATTATTAAGATAGATGGCTCTCTTTGGCACAGTGACTTTGCACTACCTGTGTTTCCATTGTGGCACTGTAAACACTTTTGAAGAGCACCACCATAGCTGTATTTTAATAAGGTGACAGAATTATGGCTTCCTCTCTGTTGAATTTTTTCAAGCTTTCAAACTCTAAGAACCCTTGCAGTAAATAGTTACCAGGTAGCTAAGAAGTTGAGCTTAGTATTTGGCTCTGGTATTATCTAACAGGCTATCATTATCAGTCACTAATGCCTTTCATGAAATGGATAAAAGGTCCTGGATATCACTCATGTGGCTCTTCTAAAATGCCCTGAAGTTTTGTGTTTTGGTTTGGTTTTGTTTTATCTCTGAGTGTGACAAAATGTGGCAGACAGGAGGGCACCACAGAATACTTCTTAATCATTTCACATATGTTGAACACAAGGTGTTTAAAAGATAAGACAGGAAACCAATGCATATATAGATGCTTTTGTCTTACCCTATGCCAGAAAGTGTAGCACATTTACTAATGCTGCAGCTCTACACAGGCAGCCAAGTGCAATTTATTTGATCCTGTATTTACATAGCTACAGCTAATAAGGAAGCATACTGGATATATTTGAAAACATGAGGTGAGAATTTTGTAATGAAAGCCAGTTTTGCTTTCTGAACTTGAACAAGCAACAGGGAGTTCTAAGTGTGGGATACAGCACTGTCTGTTTTGGTGTATTATGCTTCACAATGTACCAACTTAAAATATACCCTCCTTGTTTATTCTCAAGCAATAAGAAGTTCATGAAGCAATGGATGGGACTCTGTAGGCTGGATGAAATTAGATTGTATCTCATATTGTCTCTCCTCTTACTCTCTGGTACCTCTAGCCTAGCAACTTTTATAAAATAAAGGTGAAATCAGTCATCTGTTGTCTGCAGCTATAAACCATCTCTTTTGCTTACCCTGCACTGCTAGATGACCTTTAGTCATCTCCAGTCCAAGGCAAAAACATCAGCCGCCTGAGATCAGCTGAAGAAGTAAGGAGTCCTAATTAAGTAAACACCTAATCCCTTCTCACATTTTTCTGCATACCCAGTAGAGACAAATCTAATGATGTTGTAGGATAATGGGATCTGCTTTTAACTGTTGTCTATTGTTAGTACAGATTAGGCTGCCTACTACAATGTGAAGGTACTCCTGTTGAGTAGCCCTGTAGATAGTCAAGCACATATCTCAGCAAACCAGGAGTGCAGCCAAATGAAGAAGCATCTTCCCAGAGCAGGCAAATGACCTAAACAGCCAAATAACTGCAACTCAGAGAAGCAAAAGCTACTATCTGTGAGTCTACCCAGGCCTAACTGGAACACACTGGCACTTTTCTTAGTCTGCTACCCATCTGCCAATTCTGCAAAGTTCTAATTCGACTCCCATGTTCACAGGTGTGCTCGTGGCCCTTCTCAGCTTTACAAAGCTCCTTTCCCAGCTTGTCCTCCTTTCTACCTGCCCTGCAGTGAAGCTAGAAACTCCCAGGAGTGTCCCAACACCTCTTAGATCAGTGTTCAGATAATTTTTGCCCTTCCTGATACTGCCAACAATGGGGATGAATCTCTCTCTACATGGTCAGTTTGAAGCTTATCTGGGAGAATATAGTTAGAAAAGGCAGTTTCTTGTTTAAAAAACTCATCACAATACTTAGGAAAATAGGCTCCTACTGCCTTGAAACTACAAGAGCTTAGTGTTTACCAATTACATGTTTCCCCAAACCACATTTGACTTATGGCTGCATTCTCTTTGCCTCAGTTACGTCCTTCCTTAACCTTCTCGTTGCCTTCTCCCCACCCGGTGCCATCTCTTGTCCTCACTGTCTTCAGGAGTTCCTTCTCACTAATTTATCAACCTTCCTAACCAAACCTCAGCCTCTCTAATACAGTTGAAACCAAATCTAAAAAGTTTTTCCAACCCCACTGCAGCACAGAGATCCCATCTTTCTTTTGTGGTCATTCTGGAGTTATGCCCCTTTCTTGCTCCACCTGCCAACTCTGTCTGCACGAGGGGAATGTCTGCAGAGGAATGCTCCTCTGGGACAGGGCAATCATGTACCCAGCTAAGCCACTGTAAGGACAGCAGCACCACCAACCTATTGTAGCTGTGCTGGGAATTTCACCAGCTCCAAGAAACCCTTACCTGGTAAGACTCTGTCTACTCTGTTTGTCCTCTGCACAGAGGCCACAGCCTTGTAGCATCAAAAGGAATTGGTACATACATCAGTATGGGGCATTAAAAACACCTTTCCAGGTTTCTGAAAATCTAAAGGGAGACAATTATTTAACAAAAGCCCTTCCCCTCTGGCTCAGCCTGTAAACACAGTAATTTCCATATTATTCTGTTAAAGAAAAAGACTTCTACTCTTACATTTGTGAGTAGTTTTCTGCTTTCTATGAGACACATTCATAAAGCTTAAATAGGCCTCTGAATATCTCATGAGTATCCATGACTTCTGATAAAATAACATTTAAAGAATATAATAATATTCTCAGCACTGCAGGAAAATGCTAGGTCCTTCATGTTTATATTAAATATTTGTTTTTATTGGCTGAGTTTTAATGAATGAGTTAAAAGACTAGGAGATAAATGGATAATTTTTTTTCTTTAAATCTGGAAAAGTATTTTAGAAACATTCTCATACCATTATATTAGTCCCAAAATGTATCTAGCAGGATGTGAAAGGTGAACAGTATTACTAAATATAAAGAAAGCATGAAGAAGGTGAGGTGTGTACAGCTGAGATTAGTTTTGGAAGGAAAATTAACTTTCCAAGTTTGCATTCTGTCAGAAATAATTTCTTACAAAAGAAAGTGTGCTTCTCACTGCCAAGAGACCAACATTATGTGTAAAGAGGAATCCATCAAGTACAGTGCTTGCAGCTGTGAATACTATTGCTGGATGAATGACCATACACATAGCTGTAGGTCTCACTGGACTCATCATGTTGCTCCCTATTTGTAACAGTAAATCAAATTCTTTGTCCAAAAAGAGTCACCACTTACTGCTAAATGGAGTCATATGATTGTTTCTTAGCCACATGGTACTGACTTCTGTTCACTAAATGGCTGACCTACATTCAGGAGACATGCCTGAGAAGATCACTGCACTTCGAATTCCACAATGAAAATCAACAAGAAAGCTTTTTAAGAACAGAATGTGAGAGAGCAAGCTTATACATGAAAGAAATGCAAGACACTTGAGATATTTTTGTCCAAGTTCTACATCAACACTGCCATATATTTCATTAAATTGTCGTAGACATCAATTTTTTAAGCTTTTACCATCTTCTCCCTGTCTACAGAAAGAGAGGGAGGGAATTGTCAGTTCTTCAATATTTTACATTCAGTTTTCTCTTATTATGTAAGCAACTCACTGGCCTTCTTTCTCTGGGACTCCATGACCTCTTTTTCTCCCCTTTCTAATAACTGGCCCATGGGATAAATACTTCTCATTCCTAGGCTTTGCTCCATGACATCATATTTACGTATTTCAAGACTGTCTTCACATCACCAGCTCTATAGAAGTGTAGTGGTCTTGGGCTTGAAATGTCTTTTTAAACAATTCCAGAACAAAAGCAACTTTTTAAATGAAACATGCTTTCCTTTGTGCAGTATGGTTCTCTACAGGGTTGACCACAAGTAGACCAAAATACAATTCAGCAATACATTATTCAAAGCATATTCACCTGACATAGATTTTCAGCTTTAATATGATCTCTCCATGATCTACAAATAAATATTTTCAGACTCCTTTTTCAGTTCCCTAAATGTCAGCTCCTCAGAAACACAGGTTTTCCAAGCATCCGTTCAGCCTCCATTTTCAGCAGTGGCTTTAGCGGCTTACCCAGAATCTCTTCCTGCTAACTTTGCAGGTAATATTTTCTGAGGTCTTTATCATTCCAGAAATTAAAAAAAAAATCTGTAAGTCAGATGCACAGCTTCAAAACAGACTAAAAATCATCTTTTTCTTCTGCAAAACTACTAAAAGGAAAATAATCTATAACCTCTCACTATCTCCCAACTGTAACAAATCTGATGAGCTCATTAGGTTAATATCAGAAATACTATTTTGCTTTAAAATATTTGTGAATATATGAGGATGATAGAAATTATCATTTAATGTTTTCTGATTAAAAGGGTTTATTGCAATATCAATGTAAAACTGAAGTCTGTACCCTGGAATACCAGTTACAATGCAATTCATTGTAAACATCTATTTCTAAAACAGATAAAATCAGGAGCCAGGAAATGTCAGGATGGAAACTTGTCAAATACACACAACTAGGTTAATATGCCTTTGGATAGTGCAATAAATTGTAAGTGGAATGCATTTTTTTTAGTAAACATAGCATTCAGCTAGAATTTGAAATTGTTATTCTCAAAACGTTGGTTTAAAATGCACAAAAAATAACAATCAAAGTGCTAATCCATGTATGCGAAACAATTTGGATACTCTGACATCAATATTTTTCTCCTTAACTACAAAAGATCTCTGAAATTTGGAATAAACACCCCAACCCAAACCACACAAAACAAACAAAAATATACTTGTAGGGTAGTCTTCGGAAGGAGGAAAACAGGGACTCATGGAGAACACTCAAATAATGGTGCTAAATCTAGGAATTCTTTAGGTGCTTGCCAATGGCTGATGGCGATAGATAAACAAATAGAAAAGACCTGATGGAGGCACCAGACTCATTTTGCTACCCTTCTGCAGAATACTGTAAACCAGTTTTTTTCTGGTGGCTCCAGATTTAAATATCAGATTGCCATGATATATATTTACTGAAATACCTGAAATAATTACTAAAATATAAACCAGAGCAGCTTAGAAATTCAGTAAAGCTATACAAGCTCTGAACATGCAACACTTTTGTGAACCCATCATTTGATATTTGTCATTGTACACTACGGCGGCTTCCCTCTGCCTTCTATTACTTTAGTGCTTCTTATATTATTAACTCCCACTTTTTCTGATTCATACTTTATTTCCTGAAACATAATTTTTTTTTCTAAACATCTTTTTCAGTCAAAGAACTTTCTGCATCTGTTCTCCATCTCTAGCATTATAAAGGTGTCCCCTTGAAAGGCTCCATTTACTTCAATAATCCACTCCTTCTTCCCCTGAGGTGCTTCTACCCTTTTTGAAATATCCTCCAAAGTGATGTGCTGTGAAATGAAACATTCCAAATGAGATTTCAAAGCCACTGTAAATCTATCCAAATATAATGCCTTTTTTTCTGGTGTTTTGAGTTTGGGTTTTTTTAGTATTGAGGTCTGCATTCAAGCTTGGAAATGTAAACAGGAAAAAAAAAGTTTAAATCTACCTCCACCTCTTAGCTGTTTCTAAGAATAGTTTGTTCTCAATAAGCAGATAAATGTGAACCTGCTTACTGTTCCACCTCTAGTCACTAATCCAAGGCTCTGTCCCAGTTGTCTCAACAATTTAAGACAGACAAACTATATTGAACTGAAATTTAATTTCACTTTCTTATATATTTGTATATGTATTTCTATGTATTACAGGTAGAATGAGAAGGAAATTTAACAAGAGTAGTAAATTAATCCATGTCTAGTTTCTGATAGTCTTAGAGAGGTGGGGTGTGATTTTAAATGCCTTGTATACTGAACTTTTAAGTCTCTCTCCTAAATTTCCACTCACAGTTCCATATTTTGGAAGACTCTGTCCCTTTCAAAAACTTTCTTCACCCAGAGTATTTCCTAGTTTGCACAATAAATCTCACAGAAGTCCTGCAAAAAAAGAAAAAATCTCTGAGCATTTCAGAAGGGTAAATGAATTTCAGAGAACTAAGAGGAGGTGTTTTAGTTTGACATCTTGTGGATCACTTCCACTGAAACATGTAAAGTTATAAGAAATTATAAGTGATTCATCTTCTTGTATATGCTTATTTGCACTAATTTTAGGAGAAATATTAAAATCACTTTTTATACATACACAATAGATACTTGCTGTATATTTTACATTTGGATATAGTAGCAAGTGAAACTATAGCAGTATGTGTCAGGTTGGATGGGGATTTCTGCAATGTGGTCTAGTGGAAGGTGTCCCTGCCCATGGGCAGGAGGTTAGAATTAGATGATCTTTTAAGTTTCTTCCACCCAAATCATTCTGTGATTCTATGATATGTATTATATGTATACATAGAAACGGCAAAATGTATTGTGCACTTTATTCAAAACAGCTTTATACAGATTAGAGAACATGCTGCTCTTGCCATAATTTCAAAACCAAATTTTTTCTTGATGTTTCATTTTCTTGAAATTTTAGAAGCAGAAAACCCATCAAAGAATGTGATAATGGAAAATGAAACTTAGTATGGCTTTCACTGTAAAATAGTTCCTGTCATAAAAAAACTGTGTTAACCACTAGAAAAATTTTAAATAGTCTTCACTGTAGACCATATGCTGGAAAAAGACTATATACACATAAGAAATTGACTTCCTAATTGTTTACCATCTTAATTCACCCATTTTCTGATAATTAGCAGCTGTTATCTGACAGACACCGTTTCCTACACGTGCTTTTGCTCAGTGTTAGTATGAGAAAAGTTTGCTGAAGGCAGGACTATTTTTGGCCCAGTAACATTATGTTGCTATGTGCTCTCAGATTACTGGGCAGATAGGCACACAATGAAGTCAAACAGCTGATCTGTAAAACTGAGAACACTGTGTGGTTTCCTCCACTGGTGCTTGTTTGTGTATAAATATGCACAAATTGTGGGTAAGGAAAGGTTATTTTTCTCTAGATAGGCTTGTCAGAGAAAAGACCCACATCCTGCATCCTGTTAAAACCCTCTGTTAAAGTGCAGTCAGAACCCTTTAGCAAGTTCTGTGAAATCACTCCATAAAATGGTGCCTGTAACAGTTTGTACCTTCTATACTACTGAGTAATTTAAAGTTGATCTTAGTTAAGATAGAAGGAACGTGTGTCAGTTCTTTGATGGTTGCCGTCACAGCAAAGCTGATGGCTGCAAATACAGTATCACTTTCAGTTCAGGTCAGATGGGGGATTCTTCCAAGGTCTTTGCTAAAAACTAGAGAACTACCTTCTGTCTAAGACTGGACTCAGTACTTTTCACCCATTCTTTCCTTCCCTTGACCCAAGCTGTCTCTGCAGGTTAGTTAGAATAATCACCTAAACTTGAGCCTACATATTTTATTAACTAATGTAGCACCCCCTAAGGCAGTGAAACACACTGATGGGCCTGATGAGCAAGGAAGCTGTGATACTTAGGAGAGTTGGCCTGTACCATCAACATGGAGAGCTCCAGCTCTTACCACAGTAGGCAGTACAAGAGCCTTGATAAACAGACACGGAAAAGACAAAAAGCTCTGTATTAGATATTGAGATAGGTGAGTTTTCTCAACTGTATGCTTGCCTTATGATGATGCACTTTCTGGGTTATTTATGCACCACTAATGCAGATAAAAGTTCTACATCCTGTCTCAGTTACAGCTACACTTACAGAAATAAATATTTGTGCCGTTACCTAATGCAGGGATCCTGTGGAAGCAGGTGCCTCTGCATGCTGCACTGTCCAAAGACACTTCTGCAGAGAAGGCAGGAAAACCATGCATGTTGGGAACACAGGCCACGGTGCTCTTGCACAAGAAGCAGGTCTGGAGGAGGCAGTCAACTCTGGCTTTCCCTGTTTGCCTTTTCTGCTGGGATTTTCGGGACAACATAGCACACCAGTAAGATGTTTTGCATTCCACTAGAGTAAAGGTAGCTTTTTATAGTGTGCAAGTGAAACTGTATGAAGATATGTGAGAAGGGCATCTGAGTTACAAAAGACTCCAAACACAGCAAGGCCTGCCATACTGCATGTGAGGGGGTGACCCATTAGTGTCCACCTTTCTCCCATAGAAACCCTCCCAGTAGGAGCCTGCTGGGCACTAACAAACATTGTCATTGAGCAACAGCTTTGTTGATCACTGTTTGGTTCCCAATCCAACATGCTATAGCCTCATGTGGTAGTAGAGATGTTCTCTCCAGTCACAGGGATGGGGAAGCATGGGAATCTGCTCCACTCCTCTAGTAATGCCAGATTCTTCAGTTTGTAACACATATTGCGTCATTTAAAAAACTCCATTAAAGGAATGAAAAAAGCTGTGACCCCACTTTCTCCATAACTCCTTTAGGACATGTAGTTTGGCTACGTATGTATTCCTCCTCTGGATTAGACCACTCTATTTTGTAACTGCTGTAATTTGCTTTGAGTTTTGTGAAGGAATTTAAGACCTGTTTTTTAAAATTCTGACTACAAAAGGGATACATGATGATAAACTTTGGTCCTGCTGCAATACAGTGTTTCACTTTTTCTTCCTGCAGATTAATGAGGTCAATTAAAACACAAGTTTCAGGCTCTTTCTTCCAATGAATCTAATCCAAGCCATGATATATGACTTAATTCAGTGAAGCCCTTCATGTAATAACTGGATTCATCCTAGCAGGAGAGTTCCCCAAAGATATTTTTTTGCCTCACATGAATGGTGTTGCTCAGAAAAGAAGGTACTAGTCTTCATTTTAGAGGCATGTTTCTTGGGTTTTGGTATTAGTTCTCTGAATGGAACATATTTTGTATACCGGTTAAGATAAGATTGGAAATGCCATCATTTTATTGAGGGTGTGAAAGGGAAAATACAAGCTTTGAAATTATTCATTATTCAAACATATCTCTTGGGCATATTAAAAAAAAAATAATCTTAGTTCAGACTTGAAACAGGAGGGGAAACCCCTGAGAAGACAGAAAAGGAGAACCTGACATTTACTTAGGACTCTGCAACTGGGCTCTTTCTCAGGAAAATGCTATTCAAGCTGGAGAACCATAGGGTTCAGCTGTTCAGCTTCACCAGTTACAGAAGGCTACCAAGGACAGTTGTGTGGTCTATACCTGTCTGCAAGTCCCTAACTTCGGATATCATTTGGAAATTTGCTGATTAACCCCTGAAGCTTCCTTTTTTCTTTTGTTTTCCCCATCCTTTCTAGACTTTTAAATCCTTTCTAGTGCTATTTGTAGAAGCCATCAACTGAAGACAGCAAATCCACTCTATGAAAGCCTCCTTTCCTTTCTGCAGTGTTAAACAAGACCAGTGGAAGAAAGCAATGATCAGGGACCTGCTTCTGCAGTACAAGAATATCAGTCATTAGAGAAAATGAAAATATGATATAGTAAAAAGCAGATCACCAAAAGCAGATGAGCCTAAGGGAGAAAAATACCACTTTGATCTAAAATACTTTTTAATGACAGTCATTCCCAATGTGATGGAAGAGTTTAGTCTCTCACCATCATTTTATTATGTTTCAGTTAAAAGCATGCAAATACAAGTCTGTTCAAGTACATGCTAAACAAAAATCACACCTACATTTTAAAAAGTGAAAAATCCTGAAGAAAAAGAGAGCTGTATATTTCATTTTAATGATTACACTTCGAATACACTTTTTGATTGGTTGGTATCAGGGAAATTAGTGATGGACTAGAAAAATTTCCCTGATAATGTGAACCTCAGAAGTGTTGGAAATGTAGAAAGAATTTTGATATTATGTATGAAATTTCTGGATGACTTTGGAGACTTACATAGTAAAAAAGAAGAGATACTTCGTAGAATCTGTGGTTTTGGTGTAGAGCACAATCACCAGCTACACACAAACGAGCACTCTCTTTTGACCATAATGAGGTAAATGAAGCTGCAAAGAGCATTAGGCAAAATGACACTAGTTAGAACAGCATGGGGGAAATCAACACACCTGGCTTTGAGAAGAGTTGATTGTAAGAAGTGGATTACATGACATGATTGCCTGAAATAGCAGGGGCTTGTGTTCCAAGAAACATAGATCTGCTTGTGGAAATCAAAGTAAAAACAAGACTGAGAAGACAAGGGCTACTTAACTTATTGAAAATATACCTTGGAGCAAGATGTTAATTATTATGTCTGCAGTATCCTGAAAGCTATTATTTATTCAGCCATTTTTTTGGAATCAAGAAGCATGGACTCAGACAGTCCTTTGTCTGTACACAGCAGTTTTGCTTCATTTTCTGTAATCACTGAGAATCTTTACTGACACTGAATTAGAAGGTTCAGGAACAGGGAGAAAAAAGAAAAAAATATGCTTGCTTGCTTTGTTGATAACTGGATAAAGCCAAAAAAGGATATTCATAAGACAGGTAGTAAAAGGGTGACCTCCAGGCCTGAAATTATTCAGAAGCAGTGGGCACTGGCAAGGCAAATGCCGCTCATTTATCGCAAAGCTGTGCACTTCCAAGCAGGATCTGGTGATAAGCCTGTGCTATCACAGCAGATCTGTGTGTTATCTGCTGCAGAAGGGTGTACCACTCTCCAGTGTAAGTGCTGCCTGGCAATACACAATCAAGCCTTGTGACACATATTCAAAAAGGATATACCAATTACCTTAATGGAAAGAAAACTGTTTCCATACATGATTGAGCTCTCATGCTATTTGTATACAGGGCCTAGAGAGTGTGAAATGAGTCATAGGGACCTTCTTTTTTAGAAGACTGTTGAATAAGTTATTAGATAGGCAGCTATACTAAGGCCAGTGAATTGGCCTGAAGGAATAGGAAAACACAAAGAGAAAGAATGAAGGGATGAAGAGAGAGAGCAGTTGCTCACACAATGCTGTCCTGCTTCCAGGCAAATAGACTTTCTAGTGTCTTAAATTTCTTCCTCTAGTAACAGACTGATGGCTGTACTGAACTTTAAAGGCTTTCATTAGTTGCTAAGTTATGCTGAGACCAACCACAGTGCAGCTATTCAATAGAGATATTGCATTATTTTGTTGCTAGACTGCTTAACATCTCAGTATCAGAAACAAAAAGCCCCAAAGACCAAGCACAAATTAGAGCTGTTAATCTTTAGGACAGCTGATCTTTCTAAATATTCTGGAACAGACATCTTTCTTCCTGCTACTAGTAGAGATTGGTTCTTAAATAGTCCCTCTTGTATCAGTGAAAACTATATGACTATTTCCTTTAAAGAAGCATTTTTTCAAAACTGTTTCAAGCCCAGCCACATGGAATTAGCTGACATTTGTTCATTCTTGAGGATTTGCCTCTCCTAACAAAGATTTTTTTTGCCCAAGATTACTGACCAGCCAGCTATGCAGCCATTCAGAAGCATGCAAGACTGTGCAGGGATAGGGAAGATTGAAGCACCTGTGGGCAGCTGGGAGATTACATCCATTTAAAAGGATGATGTCTGCACCAAGAGGAGATCTTCTCTTCGAGAGTTTTGTTCAAGCTACCAAACAAAATTATTTCTTTTAAATTAAATAGTATGAGTCATGCTTGCACCATATCAAAGGTGGTATGATTTTAATGCAGTCTGTCTCCCAATCCATGTATGCCTACTTCAGCAAAAGCAGCAGCAAACATGAGATGATTATCTTGCTGTTCCCCCGTTCCCCGTCAGTCTTGATCAACAGGAAAATAACTTGTGGCCTAGCATAAATAAGGGTATATCAAAATATGGTCACTGAAAGTGGAATACATGGTGCTTTCAACATGGAGGTAGATTCTGCTTCAATTATATTTGCTGTTGTCTATTAAAAGCTACCTGACAAACACACAGATTTCTCTGGCCCTTCCTCCCCCCAAAGCTCTTCCCTCCAGTATCTGTTTTACTGAAATCTCTTCACATTATAAATGCCACCTCAGAGTTCTTTTTAATTACTGCAGTAAATCATAAAAAGATTTTTTTTTTCTTAAATTACTGTTTTCAAGCTTATTTGTGGCAAGAGATGGGACAGGGACTTCTGATTGAATTTTACCACGAGGAAGTATGCAAGGCTACTGAAATAATAGAAAATGCCACATTCAATGCACAATGAATCTCAACACTCCATCATGGACTATGGACAATATGGCAACCATTTCCCTGGGTAGATATTAGCTAAATGCATCTATCACCAACCTCATAATCAGAGTTTTCTGGTCCATGGCTGAGTGATCTAGTCTTCATCTAATTTTTTGGCAAGAAAGAGCTAGGGAAATAAGAGAGACTGGAAAGCCACATGAAATTATGAAATAGAGTGTATGTCATTGACAAAAATCAAATTATGATTATTATATCCAGTAGTAGCTTCTATTTTCCCTCCACGGTCTTTACTGGGACCAATCATATTTAATATCTTTATCAACAACATAGACAGTGGGACTACATGCACCTTCAGCAAGTTTGAAGATGCCACCAAATCTGGGTGGTGCTGTTGATTCACTGGAGGAAAAGTATGCCATCCAGAAGGACCTTGACAGATTTGGGAAAAGCTCCCATGCAAACCTCTCAAAGTTCAACAGGGCCAAGTACAAGGTCCTGCATGTGGGTTGTGGCAATCCCCAGTATCAGTACAGACTGGGAGCTGAATGGATTGAGAGCATCCCTGAGGAGAAGAGCTTGGGGTATGGGCAGGTGAAATATCCAACATGAGATGCTAATGTGCTCTTGCAGCCCAGAAAGCCAAGCTTACCTGGGCTGCATCAAAAGTAATGTGGCTGCCAGGCTGAGAGAGGGGACTCCGCTCCTCTACTCTGGTCCCATAAAATCCCATCTGTAGTACTGTACCCAGCTCTGGGGTCCCCAGGATTAGAAAGGTGTAGATCTGTCAGAAAGGGCCCAGGGAAGGGTCATGAAAGTTTTCAGAGGGGTGGAACACCTCTCCTATAAAGTAAAGCTGAGAGAGTTGGGGTTGTTGATCCTAGAGGAGGGAAGGCTCTGAGGAGACCTTACAGCAGTCCTTCAGCACATGAAGCCTTATAACAAAATGGAGATGTTTTACCAAGGCCTGTAATGATAGTAAAAGGGGGAAAAGTTTTAAACAAAAAGAGGGTAGATTTAGTTTCGACATAAGAAAGAAATTCTTTTATGATAACAGGGATGAGGCATTGGAACAGGCTACCCATAGAAGCTGTGGATGTCTCATCCCTTGCATTGTTCAAGGCCAGTTTGGATGGGGCTTTGAGCAACCAGATCTGGTGAAAAATAACCAAGGCTGTGGGGTTAGACTAGATAAACCTTAAAGGTGTCTTCCAACCCAAACCCATCTCTGACTGTACAATTCCATGATTCTGTGATTCCACACTATTATTACAAATTGTTCCAGGATCTCAGCTCCTGGTGTGACATCTGATAGGCTGCTGTATCTGATCAAGTGTTCCACAAGAAGGAATTATTTACAAAATAACACACTAGAAATTTGTCAAAAGTCACTAGTTAAATTCAGTTCTTCTTTGCACCCAGCCATGCCTGACAAGATTTTGAAGGATTTTAATTAATTTATTATATTTATTCATTTTCCTATATCTATGTTAGAAATTCAAATAACATCGGCCTGAGATGAAGAGTTTTGATTTAAAAAGGAACAGCTAGGACAGCTTTATTCAGTATCTTACTCTATTTCATATGTCTACTGAAACATTTCTTCCTTCAAACACCATAATTTATTTCTTTCTTATTCTTTCAGCACCTCCAATTTTTATCAATAATCTCACTGGAAATGTTATTACTGCAGAACTTCCTGCTGAGATCATGTTAGGAAGCAAAGGGAGTGTCACAGAGGAATATGCTCTCATATTTTTGGTATCACCTTTCTCATTTTAATTTCCTCTCTACTTGTATGGGAGGAAGGGGAGAGTCCAGAGTCCAGCATTTGAAACACTTACTAGATTATCTTCCTGTCATTCTCTGCTAATACAAGATTCTTCCCTTTGTGCCATCAGCTAGTGTTTTGACAAGTCATCAAAGACCCAAACAAACATTCTTCTCAGGGAGACTCATATCTCACTATTGCAAAGGCTTGTTTCATGCTCAGCCAAAACTGTCCTTTTCAAGGCCTTCCATGTAGTTCTATGAAATAGCAACACCCAGACTACTTTCCTTCCTTGGAATTTAGCAGTCTTCAGTCATACAGAGATTTTTTGTGTGTCAGAAAGCAGTTTGTTCTGTGAGCATCATGCACAATTGTTGCATCATATAGTTTGTCCAGAAACAAAGTTTTAGGCCAAAATGTCAAAATCTTTATAGCCAGCTAAAAAAAGCCTTTAAGAACAAAAATGTCCAGGCAACCTTAGCTACTGGCTTTGTTACAAACTTCATCTCCACAGGAATAAAGGGTTGTGAGAGCTTGTATTTGCACAGAACTTTGAAGATAAAGGTGTTGAAAGTTATTTTCTATGAACATATGTGATGGCTAGGTAGATGAACACTGGACAGAAGCCTCTAGAGCTGAGAAGCCACTGTCTGAACTTACAGAGCAATAGCTGTTTGTTACACAAGACAGGATTTCAGCAATATCCGCAGGGCCTTCTTTTCTTGTTTGTGTTCCAATTCAAGTCTGTATATGAAACTTTTAAAAGCACACAAACAAACATGTATATGCATGTATGGGCATTTCTTACTATTATTTTCCAAGCCTATCCTTCTGAAGAAAAACAATACTAAAATGGACATAATATTGGGAGCCTATGGAATTTAGTAACTTAAACTGAACAACATCCCAACAATTTTTTGATTACTTTCAAACATTTCTCTTTAAATTAATAAATTCAAACTCAATTTCAACTCAGAATGAATTTCCATGGCAAGTCATGGAAATAGATAATTTCAGTATAATCTGCATATTTCTAACCCTTTCTCACATAACAAGAGGGAAGGTGAAAGTATTTCAAAATCAATATAGTTACATTTACTGTCACTAATTCCATAGTCTTTCATCATTAGTGCAATAATAATTTTAAAAATAATAATCTAGTACTTGAAATGTAGCTTTCCAGCTAATTTTCTAGCAACTTTCTAGGAATCATGCTAAATACTTCTTGCAAAAAAACCCCAAACATGTAGAGATCTTTATTTCAGAGTTACATTATTTTAATTCCTGTTAATATCTTCTTTAGAAGATAAGAGCCAGTTCCTCATTGGAAGAGCTAGTGTTTCAGAAGTTAACTTCTAGCAAGGATACTTCCCTTCTTCTCAGCTACTACACAGCAAAGAAAAAAAAAAAAATCCTTAGTACATTTCTCATTTTATTTCCAAATCAAAAAATAGGTTTAATGTGGTTATTCCTGTAAAAGGAATGTTTTTCTAATATTGTGAATTTTTTTTTAATTTAATGTATGAGAGAAGAGTAAAAGCTCCTGGTTTGCATCACTCCTACACATCTGATAGTAAATTCCCAGCCATGAGCCATATGTGGTACAACAAAGCAATCAGGCCACATGATTACTGTGAATCTTAACTTGCGGCACCAAAGGAAGTGTGGGGCTTTCCAGATGGCTACTGCAATGCAAGGAACATTTTAGAGTGATGAACTATTATTTCTGTCAATTCAGACAGCAGAGATGGCAAACAGAAACTTCATAAGGAGCAAAAGCTTCTGACACAAAGCAATGCAACATGCAGACAGGTGAGCAAATAGAAAAGGTTTAAATACATTAGGAAAAGGATAGGATAGACTGCAGAGAGTGAGTTTACAACTTCTTCAGTCCCCTGTCCACACATCATTGATATAATAGAAACCATCACAGCTAAGTTTGTGTCCTCTTACAAATTCCCTGTTGTAACGTTCTTCTGCTTAGAACTGTCCTCGTCTGTTAGGGTGTATTTTTACCCACATTTACTTGTGCAAGTTAGAACAGATATTCAGTGTAATACCATTAGAGATATCATAAAGCTGAATGAAATTTTTATGATGAATTAATTTTATGAGAAAATTCCAATCACCCAAAACCAGAAGGTAGTGTGCAAGGTTGTTAAGCCTCACAGCCTCTTGGCAAGCATTGTGTCATCACCACATTTGAAAGGACTTTGAGCATCTGTGAGCCTCATGTTAGAACTGCCTCAGGGAGCTGAGGACTTTCCAAGGTTGTCATGTGCAGCTTTCTAGACTTCTGTACCCTTTCCAATGGCAACAAATCCCTGGATCTCAAACCCTCCTGAACCTTTTGCTTCTCTGGACAATGTTGAAAACCCTGACTAATGCCAAAGCTCAAATGTCTGTCTCTTGTGCTCATTGATCTTGGCTCTTACATGATGTGAGGACTCATAATCTCCTGGTTGTCTTATTGACTTTGTTTGACAAACCAAGAGATGCAGTGCTTGGCTTTTCACTTGCACTTTCACTACTGACTTGCTAAGCAAGATTCTAGTTTTCCACATGTAGGCATCTTAATTTTTTGTTTCAAAATGGATCACTCTTGGTCAGCAGGTCTGCACTGTTGG
Source organism: Aegithalos caudatus (assembly GCA_013389925.1). Taxonomy (NCBI): domain Eukaryota; kingdom Metazoa; phylum Chordata; class Aves; order Passeriformes; family Aegithalidae; genus Aegithalos; species Aegithalos caudatus. The sequence continues at coordinate 139,634 of WEIU01013801.1, read as the reverse complement.
GGTGAGGACAGCTTAGCTCTATCTTCAGATGTAACAGTCCAAGCCTCTAAGGGCAAAATCAGCCTCTCTGTTCACTTAATCAAACCATCTTCTGTGTTAAAGATCTGCTAGAAAAAGATGCTTCTGACAGAAAATATTATATCTATATATTTTGCCAAGAGAAGTTACACCAATTTATCCTTGATGTCTCTGTCAACCTTGTATTTTATGATTCAATATGGTTTTCTCTTTGTACTGATATTTTAAGTTTGGAGGGGTTTTAGGTCATAATGATGTTATGCCAGCTCATTATGGTATGCCAGCTAATCTCAGGAAACTCATGCTTTCTACACAGTGGTAAGACTTCAGCTACCCCTATCTTCTATTTCAATTTTGTGGGAAGAAAACATCAATATATGATGATTAACCAAACGAATAAATGTCGGCTTTAGGCTTCACCACCAAGAAGTTTATGTGACACTGCTGAATGATCCTACACCTCATTCTCCCTGGCCCAAAGTTAACTTGCATCTGCAGTGAAAACTAGATGAGTACAAAAAAGGAACAGCTGTTTCCCAGTTATGTGAGTAGGAGCACGTGCTGCAGCGGGTAGTCAGAACAGCAACACTATACTTCCTAATTCCAATAAATTCACCTGTGAATAGAGTGCTACAGAGATACTCCATTATCCCTGCTGGAATGGGGGAGACTGTGAGAGAAAAACATGTAATTATTAATTCTTTAAGATTAAACCAACAAAATTTGCTGTTTCGCAATTGGAAATCAAAACAGAAAGACCTCTGAAAACTCCAGGAACCTGCATATCCCCAGCAGCCTCATCTAGAACAAGCCTCATGCTCTGCTGCAACATAGTTGGGAGACCTTACCATTACCACCCTATTGCAGATCACTAAACAAAACCAGTTAGCTCCCAATTTCCCCCATTTTTTTTGAGTGATTCTCTTTCAATGTTTAAAATGGCCTGCTCAGACATCAAAAGAGTAGTAACAGAATCCAAAATAACTCTAAGAGAAGTTAAATTGTTTATTGCTAAGGTTGGTTGCAACTGCTAGTTCTGCACCAGCTACTCTAGTAATTGTATTTATTAACTTTAAAATTATATTTTCTATTTTTTCTATTTTGTGTCTTCCCTTTGACTTAAGTGCAGATCAACGTGAAAAAAAGAAATGTATAAACTCTGGGTATGCAAATCACACTACTTTAAAACAGTTACAAAATTTCTTGCTGAGAGAGATAAGACTTAATGAAAATTATATATTTAACTAAACTGATTGTATTTGCATGCAGATAATAAGCTGAAACACACCACTGTACCTGCTTGCACACTCACAGCAAGGTCATTTTCATAGCTGAGTACCTGCTGTGTCTTATGTGACACACTGCATTTATTTGAATGAGTACAGCATTTTCCTCTGACAGAACGTTCTCAAGGGAGCATTCCCTGACTTCTGACAGTTTCCTTCTTATACTTACTTGGTGTTATAGTTGCAGAGAAAGCTCATGTACACTCTAATACTATTTCCAACAGAAGTTCAGCTCCTTCTAGAATTGCATCTCACCTGGTCAGGGCTGGACACTTGTCTTCATTGAACTCAATTCCAGCTTTGCCCAGACCTTGGCTGGAACAATAACATCAGAGAAAGGACCACCCATAGTCTGCAATACATATTAAATTATGTTCTGTAATACATATTAAATGATGTTATAAGAATAATTGCAGACAAATTAGAAGGTCCAGACACTCCAATATGAACAGCATAGTAGTTAGTATGAACATATGAACAATGTATGAACATACATTAGTAGTGTCAAGCAGTAGACAGGCCACGTAGAGTGGGAGAGAACCAGATCAATACAGAAGTGCACATCCCAGATATCACCCTCATTTCCAGTAGTCAGAGGCTGAGTAGCTCTTACAGAATGATATGCATTACCCATTTTTTGTCTAATAATTATAATTCTGAAAATTCATGCTACTATTTTTTTTCCTTATTTAGTACTGAACAGGTCTGTGACATCCACTGTCAGCCTATATTTACTGACATATCTGAGAAAAGCATATCCTTTTGATTTACTGTCTTTTAATCTCACTTATGATCTCTTCCTTCTTGTGGTGCTGGGCTAGCAGACAAAAGGTTTCAACCCTTCCTTCCAATATGCCAGTCTGGAAGACCGTAGGATCCAGCTTACCTCTAAGAACCTGGACTGCAGTCCCTAGGGCACTCCCATCCAACCTGCTTCTTCATCCCAGGGAGCAAGAGACAACTTTCTCATGCAGCAGACTTGCCTCCTGCTGTGCCTGTGCCATCCCAGCACAGACCACTAAATTCTTTCTACTACCAGCCTGTTAGAAAAGGTGAAGGGCAGTGGTTCCTGCTGACTGGGAAAGGACAGGAAAAGATGAAGGAAACACTGATCTGACCTACAGGCAGGATTTAATCATGCAAGAAAGTGTGAAGTATGGAAAATATGTCTCAACATATCACAAAGACAGAGCACACAGTAATTAGTTCAAACAAACTAAAGCAAAATTCTGCATCTTCTCAGAAGGGTTTTTCTTGAGACAGCCCTGACATAACAAAAAGCGCACTTGTGAGACACACTTCTTATGCCGTAAAAATTTCAGTGCTCCTCATGCTGACCAATATGACCAAAATAGATCAATATTGCAAATGTTGTCTCCCAAATTGCCATCATTGCTTACATATACTTCTAATATACCATTGGAAATATAACAAGTTGTAAGAACCATCTTTTTGATGCTAATTATTTCCCAGTTTGATATGAGATGTTATGCTGACACGTCTTCCTGTTATGTTACTAGTCAGAGTATCTTGGAAGAAAAGGATGCTGCAGCACTGAGAATAGTCAATAATTCTTTTGGCTTATGAAAATCTACAAATTTCAAACTTCCAATAACCAATACTTGGCACGTACATCACCTTTCAATTAGTCATTTCAACTAACAGAGAGAATCCTTTAGATTTTAAAGATGCTATAAAACTCCTGCTGAATACACAAATGCATTTTATAACTATCAAGCAAAATTATTATAGATGGTTAACCACAAAATACTATGGCTCTTTTGAATGCAATAATTTAATGACTGCTCTGCTACTAAATTCCTCAACTTCTCCCAGTAGAATAGTTCAGATTGCAGTTGTTTTTGATGGGTTTAACATTACTATGATACTATTTTTCTTCATTTTCTATTTGTAGAAATATAAGTATATTGTCTTAAATTTTCTTACATGTGAAGAATCTGATATAATGAAATGCTCTTGCATAGAATCCAATATAAGAAAAAAATTGCTATCAAACAAACATTGGGATCTGCCTTGAGTTTTAACTATAGTACTAGTATTACTAGATTATGCTTTCATAGTGAGACATATGTGAGCTTTGCTGCCTTCTACTATTTAATTTGAATTTACTGGAAGTACTACTATACTTTGTCTTAGGTATGTATCTGCACACTTGACAGAGTGAGGATTTTGTTGCTAGTACGTCTTACCATTATGACAGGAAAAGAATGATTGATGGTCTCTGCTGAATCCCAGAGTCCAAGGGAGGACATGGCTGAAGGACAAGATTACCTACGTGATGACCACCCATATTCAGAGATATTGACTGAAATCCTGGAAGCAAAGGACAGAGTGTTTCTCCAGCAACTTTACAAGACAAAAAATAATCTATCTGTAGCAAGAGATCTAAAACTTTTTTATTGTGAAGTAGCTCTGTGCACACTGAAGACAAAAAGAGACAAAAATGCTGTTTAGTGATACAAGTCAAAGGCAAAGTGTTCCCACAGCAAATGGACAGAGGTAGAAAACATTGCTTGACATTTTCCAGCTTCATTTCTCCTGCACCACAAGCCTTAAATGAAGTAAGTTCAGGCAAGAAATGGGTTACTGCACTCCCAGCTGTTCACACAAAAGGACACTTTGTACCTGTTCCCAGTGAATGAAAGTTTGCTTTGTGTAAAAGCAGTTCATCACCCCAGCCTTGGAGTCCAGGGGTGCGGTGGAGCACAAAGCCCAGGCACGTTCTGGCTGGAATCAGCGTGCTACCATGGAAGAGGAAGGCTGAAGGGCAGGTCTGCTGCAATCAAGATTCATTACCTTTGACGTGTAAACATGCCGCCACCTGAAGTTGATGTCATAACAAATGCAAACAGCAGGGATAGTCTGCTAAATATAAACAAGAAAATGTGTATTTTTCACTTTAATCCCAGTTCTATTTAGTTTACTGTATTTGCTTAAGGCTGGAGTAATTTTCCTATCTTCCACTGAGATATTATTCAGAAAAACCTGCAGATATTATCCAGAAAAAAATGATCCTATATAATTATAAAGCAGTGTACTCCATGCCTCCTTTGATGTTCTCTTAGATCTACATCTCCTAAACTGTGATTTGTTTCAGGCATTGCATTAGGTTTGTGCCAGGCCCTCAGCCAGGGTAAATGATGTAGGTCTGTGGGATCTCAGGGGAGCCCCAGAAGTCCATGCCAGTGGAGAGTATCTGGGCTGTCTTGGAAAAGTCAATTCTTAGGTGACGCAGTTATGGCAAAGGCATGGACTGTGGCTAGAGCTGAGAAAACATGAAGTTAGAGTAGTATTTTTATAATTAAAAAAAATTTAAAAATAGATTTTAAACCAAAGAAGTCACATAATTAAAAGAGCAGCTTCTCCTCTTCTCACATCAGCTGGTGACCCAGCAGTTTAAATGCTTCTCCTCCCCACAGGGGTCACAAACAGGGCACATGGGCCATGCCTCTGGGCCAGCACACAGCAGCTACATAGATCTGGTTTTCCTCTACACATTCACCCCCTCACGTTCAGAATACCACCTTCCCGCCCCGCTCTAATCCTTGAGTCTTTACTTTAGAGCTTATAATAAATTAATAGACAGTAGAAGAAAATCCCTGTGGGAGAAGCAATTGTGGTCTTACTATAAAAGCTTAAATTTCCCACCTGCCACTTGACCAGCAAAAAGCTTGGATTCCCCACTCCAGTTCAGGTTATGTAAAACTATTCAAATCCTGAGTGATAGTAGTTATGAATACAGCTGTTGGACTCTCTAACTGTGGGAGGCAGGAACAAATGCTATGGAGTCCAGTAAGAGCTCTCTTTCCATTTACCCTTCCTCCCACAGATCCTTACAATGCCTTTGCATTCTTTTGCTTTCCTTTTGTTTTTCTCTCTCTCTTTTTTTTTTTT
>WEIU01013801.1:78075-119525 GCA_013389925.1 Aegithalos caudatus | reverse complement strand
AAAAAAAAAACAAACCACTGTGAGGCTGAAAACCTGCTTTCTTTTAAAATCTCTTGTTTTCAGGTGCTTGTTTCTCTAACAGCTGCATGAGTTTGAGTTTTTCCAGACAAAGTCATTGTTCTATAGGTAAGCAATTATTTTCAAATGTAGGCACAAAAGCATTACAGAACTATTATCTGAGAGGTGAGAGGAGTTGCAAACACCTCTTTCTGACAATAAAAAGTTATCTGTTCTCCCATTGACCTATTCTATATCTGAGCTGACTGATTTTTGGCACTCAGCATGTTTAGTTTATACATACTTAAGCTCCTAAAATGTACCACAGGAAGGCTAAGGTACAGTTTGAAAAGAAGTATTTATGGGCTATGTGTTCAGGCGACAGCAAGATCACAGATACCAAGGGAAGAGCTCTGATAAAGCAGGCAGAGTACTGGAATGCTTGAGCTGTAGTGTGCTGAGCTGGCTAGGATGGATTTAACTTTCCCCACAGCAGCCCTCATAGTGCTGTGCTCTGTGTTGATGCCACAAATGAGTTGATAACTCAGTGGCACAACACCAAGGCTGTCTTTCCAACATTCCCCTCTCACCAGTAATCCAGGGGTGGTCAAAATTTTGGTAGTAAACACAGCCAGGACAGGTGACCCAAGCTGAAGGAAGGAATATTTCATATGGCAGCTGCACAGAAATAAAAGCTGAGGGAAAGGCAGGAGGTGAGAGGGAGGGCAGTCATTATTACTATGTGTACTGAAGTCCTGCTTCTCAAAAATTGTGAAGTAGAGAATAAATCTTTTTTGTGACTTTTGTCTTTGTTTTCTTAAATTTCCTTTTTGTGGGAAAACACCTCGAGTATTTCCATCTTATTTTCTTATCCCAGCTATACTGCTGAGGAGGAAAGAGATAGTGCCTTTGTGGACACCTAATTATCTACAATAACACTCCAGTCCCTCCCTGCTCGTATTTTATTCCTTTCTCAAGGCGACATCACCTAGGGGAAAAGTACTCTGATAAGTAAGTTCTCCCAACTTCAGAGATACAGAGATTGTATTTCCAGCTGAAAGCCTGGGTTACTAGGGAGGCTGGAATTAAAACATGTTTCAGCCTGTACATCACAGGACTATGTGCCATGGGGCAAGCTCCATTTTGATTTGGTACAGCGTAAAGAGATTCCTATCACAGTGCCCCACATAAACATCAAAAAAAAAGATCACATTTCTAACCCCACAGCAAGGAGCAGACATTATTTTCCATGATTTACTTATGGGTTAAAAAAGTCAACAGAAGTATTACAAAATGTTCAGTTCTGTTCAAAAATACCTACTAGCTATACATTAAGCAACCTTCCAAATACATGATAAGTTCTGGGAATGTCAACCAAAGAGTGTGCAGACTGGTTGGCAACTTGCCTTTGAGTCAAAAATAGCAAGTGTGTTTGTTGAGCAAGGCCATTACAGTAGTTCAGAACTTGTGGCCGCTGCATGTTGCTGAGTCTGCAATTTCACAGCAATACAAATATCAACAGGCTGGCCATGCAGCACAGAGTCCATTTTCTGGAAGGATATATTCAAGACTGATTTATTAGAAATTTCATCAGGAGCAAAGTTAGGATTTCTCCACTACAGTTCTTTTGAAGTGCAAATGTGAACAAAATTACACCATATTGCAAAACTAATATGTTTTATCCAAAGCTTTGCATATGATTTTGATTTTTAAATGCACAAGTCTGAACACATTCTTTGGAATGTTTGTTTGGTTTTTTTCCCAGCTGGAAATACACTCAGATCTAAGTACATCAAAAGATAAAGTAGCTCCACTAAAGCTTTTTCAGGGAAAAGACATAGCAATCCCAGCTATTGAAAGAAACTGGCAATTTACATGAGATGAGGTGTATTTGGCAGCAGCAAAGTACATTTCTGGCCCTCTGTAATATCTCTGTATCTTACAGTCATTGCTGAACTTTATTATTACAACAATATTATGAAGAATGGCCTTATTTTTCTAGCACAGTGTGTATTTTATGTGTATAGAAACTGATAAAAAGATCTCAAAATGGGTTTTGGGGGTGATGAAGGAAATCAGCATTGTCCTTTGGTTAATTCCATGAACAGAATCTGCTCAATTACTTATTGGGAACTATTAATCACTGTACCTAGATAGCTGTAAAAATACCTAAAATCTGTCATCTAGTCAGGAATCACCACAGGATCATCTTTTTACCATCTCCACCCTTTGCTTTCTTGAGCCTCTGGAAATAACCAGAAGAAATTTTTTAACAAGATATAGACTCAAAGTGGGTTTTTTCTGTAATCTAGCTATAGCTATCTACAAAATCACTTAAAATGAAACAATATACTGTAGGTATATGTCATTTCTATTGTAATATTTTGAAGTTTCTGTAGGATCCTGTTATGATTCCATTCTATTTTTATATTTCCACAGAAGCCCAAATATCAAACACTGCCATTTCCAAAAATTGTACATTCCTGACACTCATTACCACAACATCATTGTCTCGTCCAAGCAGCAGTCAAGTGACTGATATCTTTCCTTTCAGTTCCTCATTCTACTACTGCCTGTTCCAGATTTCTTTACCACCTAAGCTTATTATATTAGGTTCTCAAATTAACAGGTACCCTGATAAGTGTTTTCTGCAAGTGAAAATCTAAGTGCAACATGCTTTCCCACATGCTCTTAAATGTGAGTTTTACTGTAACTCATAAACCTGTGTGTTTTAAAACACACAAAATCTCATAGCATATTTAAAAGAAGATTTAAAGGAAGGTTTGAGGGCTGGCAGGGAAGGGATGAAAGTCAGGAGAGAAACAAGAGGGAGTCCCTGGGTGCTGCTGGTAGAGCTGGTGGTGCTGTCAGTCCTGCTCGTGGGACTTACACACACTGTGGCAATGTACCATTGCCTTTTCAGCTTGTGTTGATTTAGCTTATTAAGTAAAACTGCCAGACAAGGGAGGGGTGGGTTTCCTGCCAACATTTAGACGATAGCTCTGTCCTCACTGAACCACAAATAGTACCATCCAAGGACAATGCTGAGGAAATATGATGTACAGGAAATAAAAAACAGAATGCTTCAAGATTTCAGTTTGAGGCTGAGACAAGTTTCAGGAGTATGAGTTGATATTTAGTTAAGAAGGGAGCAGGAAGTAAAAAGAAAGCAGTGGTTAAAATAAAAATATCAATCTAAAATTGCTATAAGTTGATGTTTTTAAGGTGTTGGGGTTGATGGTTTTTTCCATTTTTAAAAGCTAAACATGAAAGTTCTTCTTCAAACAGCCAGCCATCTGGCTCCTCCTGGATTTTAATGCAGCTCCTGAAATCTGATCTGAATTATTATAGGCAATAGTGTTCTTTGAAGTTAGCAAGCACATAAACACAAAAGCTTTATCAATAGGGCCATTCATACAGCAGTAAGTGATTGTAAACTTATCCAGCCACAGCCTGTCCCAGCACAAAAACCAATCCCAATAAAGTGTCTAATTTTGAGGATGGGATCCCACTCTCTGAGCACACACAGTCTCCAGTTACACATGTGATGTGGGGGGCACTAAATAGAAACAAGAGTGGAATTGACCCTGTGACCTCTAGGACAAGCTGCAGGGTTGTTACACAGGCATCTGCGGCCTCAGCAGCTCAGTGATTGTAGAACAACAGTGTGCTGAAGCTTAAAAAGACCTGAAAACAAAGTTCTTGTTGTGCTGTTCAATAGCTATGCAGTGTCAAAGAGCCTGTCAGGGTCTCTTTCACAGGATGATTTGTGGTCTTTAATTTTATCCCTCTGCCCAGCACAACATAGCAACAGACTCTTCTAGCTCTGTCTTGTGAGAGACATCCTACCCACAACTTCCTTCCTACAGTCCAGATTAGCAACAATTTCTGTCAACTTCAACATAGTTCAGAAATTGTGTTTAATAATATAGAGTAATACTGAAGAATATAGAGCAATATAGAATGCTATGAAGTGTTTGATTAATCTCTGGGGTATGGTATAACATCAGAAAACCCTGCAGGTTTCCCGAAAATCACCAGGACATTGTTAGGCAGTAAGACCTCCCTCAGCTCCACTTTCCTGATCTTCCAGTTCCCATTTAGCCTGTCGGGATTGTCACCTGGCAGAGATATTCTCAGATAGAGTCATCAGCTCAACATCCTAATATTTCCATCAGAATATCTTTTCTTCCAGCTATACCTCCACCTCTGGAGATGTCACGGTGTGAAGAACAGTCACAACCTCATTAAAGCACAAAGCCGATTAGACATCCCCTGTCTGAGAGCAGTATTTTCTGTCATGACCAGGCAGGGCCCAATTTACATAAAACTGTGGCAGTTGCAGGATCACATGCTGGATTTTCATACAACTTTTTCTGTAAAATTGCATTTTCCCAGCAATTGCAATGTAAGTTTCTAACATGACAGGCATTCTTACCTTTAGCTTTGCCCTTAAAAATTGTCAGCAGGATATAGTTCATTATTTATTAGTATTGTTCTCCACTCTTGCTGTTCCCATCTCATATCGCAGTCTAATTCAGGAATCTTTTTCTATGAGGCACTTTATTATTTTGATAATATTCTTCAACTGCTTGATGGCTGGAATAGGTACTAGTAGTTAGAGATCTAAATCTGTATTTTCTTCCGAATTATCTAAACTCAATCTCATATCATACATTAACTTTTCCTGAAAATTCTGTCTAGCTACTTAAATCTGAATATACAAGGCAATGATTTCTCTTACTGGAAAACTGGTAACAGTTTAGAACAACTCCAACATTCATTTTACCTCTAGCTAACAAATAAATTGATTAGATTTTTAGTTCAATAGACCAATGTTCCTCTGCCAAAAAAAGAGGCTCCTTCAAATTGTTTGAATTATATTTCTGTCATAGAAAGCATACAGTTTCCAGGCTCTTGCTGTAATTTTGAAACTGATACAAAATATTCCCAACTTTGCACATGGCATTTTCCTATTATTATATTAGTTTCGTATGACAAGCTAGCATATTTTTCTGTCTCATATTTTCTTCTGTGCAAGATTGTCCCGGTTCCAGCCAAGCAGGGTTGGATGTTGCTGTAGATGTGAAGGGATATGGATAGCACCTGGATGTTATTCTATACCACTTCACATCTTTTCTGGTGGGCGAAGGGGTCTCCTCCAGGTCTACAGTGGTGTGGTGTGGCAAGGTGGAGGGAGTGGTTGGGTTTTGTCTTCAATTGAGGAGGTTCCATGTGAATCGTTTGCAGCTTTCTTGCACGCTCTTCATTAGCACTCTTGTTCTCAGTGTTCATTTTCTTATCTCTGCTGTTTCCAGTAAGTTGTGCTTATCTCAACCCTTGATTTTTACTTTGTCTGCCTCCAATTCTCCTCTCCATCCTGCCCCAAGGAAAAGGGGACAGGGAAGGGGGAGCAAGCAAGTTGCACATGGTTTGGAGAGTCTCAATGGGAGCACTTAACTGGGGAGTACCATTCCTAAACCACAACAAAGATGTGCAAAATGAAAGTCACAACTAAGATAAATGGGTCTGTCCTCAGCAACATGACTCCACAGAGGTCCTAGGACAGCTTCAAGGTGAACAGGAGTGAGCACTGTCTAGCAACCCCAAGGCTCATGGCCCAGTGGCAGCAGCTCTCACCCACCTTTTTCACAAAAACTCCTGTGTCATAATACACTTCTACTCAGGACCTGGGTCCTGGCTCATTTTTCATGTTCATTAACATTACAGGGAGCCATACCCCAAGCTGTGGATTTGCACTGAGACAGAGTCCTCTGCCTGAGGACGCAAGATTGTTTACAGTATTTCTGAATCGGACAGCTCAAATTTTGTACAAATGCAGCCAATATTTCTCAGATGTTGGCCCTCTGGGTCCTGGAATGTATCGTGAACCATGTTTGTGGGACAACCAGCATGAGAATGGTCTCTACACAAGATGAGGATTCAGGAAAGTACCATAACAAACACAGAAACAGGTAGTGATCATGGTGCATTAAGGCATTTTCCTCACCACTACAAGAAACAGTGATGGTAAAAATCTATTTTAGAAATAGTAGAAATAGTAGAAATAGTAGAAATAGTAGAATTGCCCACAGAGCTGGCTCAGATGTCAAGATGCAAGGGGTGGGGAGGAAAGAGCAATTGTCACTTCTGTTCCCAGTTAGGCAGAGGAGTTTGCATTCAGTCTGTCCCCCTGGTGATTTATAAAGGTTTTTGTAAACAGAACCAACAGATTTGTGGTTAACATCCACCAATATTATTTCTTCCTTTTCTGCATTTGTTGTAAAGATGTATGTGCTCCCCTCAGCAATTCATGTAACTGAGAAATAAAAGCTATTTATTTGATATGTAAAACTTTCCAAAGAAGAAATACCCATCAAGCCCAAGCACAGCCACTAGTACATGATACATTATTCTCTTCTTCCATGAAAGCCTTTTAAAGGTGTGTGAATTTCCAAAGGCATGGCCAATGCTCAGTCAGTCCAGTAGCTCTCCAGAGAATGCCATGCACAAAACACTTGCTGGACAAAGCCCATAATGTTGGCAAACAATCAGAAATGAAACCAGACAGCTACCACTGTTTCATCTGCTTTGTCTTTTCTTCCAGTGAGCATTTGTGGGGAGTGTGATACATACATACACATTTGCATATATGGGCATTTAGGGGACTCTGTGAGCAGGGGGACACAGGTAGCTGCTTTTGCACGGGCTGATGGGATGTCCATGCCAGGAGCATCTGCCCAGAGCAGTGGGGAGAAGTTAGAGAGCCCCTGCCTTGGCAGTCCTATCCTGCGACCAGAGTGTGACCAGAGGTCAGACTTGTTGGGAAGTTTCCTGTTCTTTAAACTCTGGCTTTTGTTTCCTGTGGTTCAACAGACCAGCAGTGGCCAGGACCAGGATGGCCTCAGAGAAGGCAAGCCCATGTGCAATCACCAGCAATTAGTTCAGAGATGGATTGACATCAAATACAAACACCACCATTTCTTACCATGTATTATTATGGGCTTAACAGCATCAGTTCTTATGCATGTGAGCAAAGAAAGACTCAACAGTCTAGCCTGAAACTCCTTACCAAGGAGATTGCCTCACTATTGCATTTGGGAGATGTGTATTTGAGGATTTACCTTTTTGAGGATGCCCTTGGTCTGGCACCAGACCCACTGGCACAGACCACCCAGGCCTTGCAGGAGGGTTTGGGGGTAGCAATGAGGCAAGACAGAATCTAACAGACCAATATTAGACCCATGCCAAAACAGCTGGGGGTCTGCTTGGGTCCTTGCAGTCATGCTCCTCTTGCAAACTCTGTTTTCTCTAGAAGGAGGATACCACTAAATCAATCATGCAACAACAACAGCAGAGACCTGTCATCACGTCTTCCTGAAGAACTGATTGGAAGGTATGAGTCACAATCCCTTTCACCAGGCTTCAGAGATGAGGGCTAAGGAAGGGCAAAGTCAGTCATGCCATAAACCAGTGCAAATCTATTAGGTGGTAGAAAATACCATGAGGAAAATTTGGCCAGACCTTCCAACCTGAAGTCAAAACACAAATATATACATTAATCTCAAAATTAAAATGCCTCAGAATCTTATGTAAAGGCTCTTATAGATGCTACAGACATAAGATCATAAGATTTTGATTGACATCTCTAGGGATTGATCATTATATGCCTTGTAAACAACCTACAATAGTGTCTTATAATTCAGTCAAGTCTGCAGGCCCAGGAAGTTGTTTAGTTTTTAAATGGCCTTCTGAAAAATCAGTGCTGATGAATGCTGTGATTCTTGTGACTGAAACAAAAGCTAGGCATTTCAAAGATTTTAGGAATGCCCCAATGTTGCCAGTATGCCACGTAGCTTCATTTTCTGAGACAATATTGATCTTTCAGTCTGTATTTATGGCGCTAGAAATGGAATTTATATACAATGGAAATGCTTTGCTGTTGATTTCACCTCTGGCACAAAATCTAGTCAGCAGTATTTCTGGAAAGTCTTAAACAAATAACAGAAAGAGTCTGCTTGATACTTATTGCCACTATTAATCAAGACTGAATTCTAGCTAAGTAGTACAAATGGTATGAGAGCAGACATGGCAGTGTAGAGGTATCTGTAAAAATTGTGTCTGATTGCAAAAGAGGGATAACTCCAAGCAATTTCTGTTCCCATCATACCTTCCAAATTTAATCCATCTTTGGATTCCAGCACTCAGGAATAACACATTCATTTTGATCCTTTGATTCCGCTTTTTCCCCCAGTAGCTGTGCTAGCCTACAATAGCTTCGTTTTCCTGTGTAAAAGGATATGTTTTCAGACTCCATTGTGAATTTATCAGTAGGAGTTCCTCATTTTCAATACTGCTTAAGGTGAACAGCTTTCCCTTGTCATGTCCTTTTAGCACAATTGAGCTTCTTTGTTTCCAAATGAAGTACATCTATGACCCCATTTATATCCTGAGGCAGTTTTTGTGGTATTAGCAGCACTCTTCCAAGAGCACGTAGGTTCATAAGTTTATAAGATAGGTGTTTCCTAGCATTAGCCTGCAACAGTGTTGCTATAATAACATCATTTCTGCACTTATTTTTTGTGCCTTCATGTTTACATTGGAGATGGTTCAAACTTCTCCCCAAAGGAGGTGTTTTCATCCTTCCTTTCCAATCATTCACTAACTATACAGAAACATAAATGGTGTATGTCCAGTTGCCTAGGCTAATGTTGGATTTTTCAAAGTAGCTGCACTGTGACAGGAAAGCTTCTGTCTGTGATTTCAGCCTAACAATATCTGTGGTGTATGTGTGGATGTGGATGTCTTGGGTTTGAGTCTATTTAATGAGTGTGTTTAACACATCATCATGTATTTTAAAGTCTGGTAAATTGGACATGTGCAATAAGCAAACACAAATGCTCTAGGGCATTTAGATTCGGTCAACCTCTCTGATTCAGCTCCATTTCCTTGCATGGGCTGGTGTTTTTATCCCAAGAAAACTGTATTGCAACAATCATACTCCACTTTACATAAAGCTATTTAGTGAACATGAGATGTATTTTGGGTTCATTGTGGGCTTTTGAAAGTTTTTTAAAAGTTTCTTTGTGATCCATCTTTTATTTAATAATGATGAAGGCCAGAAAGCAGTGATCATCTCTAAACAACCAAAATGCTGATTCAAGATATTGAAGCCCACAGGACCATCACTTAGAAACATGTTCCCTCAAATACCTATGTAAATATTCACTAAAGTGTATTTTTCCCATTCCTCTACCAAAGGAAAATAAAAATCAACCATTGTCACGCTGCACTAATTCTGTTAGTTGAAAGAAACCACTGTATGTTGGGTGCCTTCATAGACCTGATCTGAAAGACACCTAACAGATTAATTGATGATGCCTATTATGCATATTGAAAGTTTAACTCTTGCCTTGCTTTGCCGTGTTTTTAAACCAACTAATCACAAAATTGTAATTTACTTCTTTTGTTATTATCTTTTATTTGACAGATTAGAGTATGATTTTGTCAGACAGTCTAAATCTGATCCTCTCTAACCCAAGGACCTATATTAAGATGAAAAGATGCAGAATAGGGATAATTACAGCTTCTCTTCACATTCTTCAGCTCATCACAAGTTGCCAAAAAGATGAGCCTTGTTTGGATTTCAGAAACCCAGCAAACTAACTGCCAGATATTTATGATCTATATGGATAAAAATCTTTATGAAATATAGTCTCAGTTTGGAAGTTGCTCCTTTCATGGTTGATTTACAGTGCATAGTTAATGCCTAATTATTTCATTGTGCCTTTTGCCAGGGTATGAATAATTCATGATCCTTCTTTAATAAAACAAAGAACAGGTTGATTCATGATCTTGATCCACAGCCAGAATTTTAAAAAGCATATGAATATTGGAACAGTTCAGGATTTGGAAAGATGAGAGGAAGACCAGGCCTCACAATGTATCTAGATTATCCATATCAGCATCCAGAGGTTATATGGTAAGGACTATGCTGAGTAAGAAATGGAAAGAATATACAATTGATTACTTGCAACCTAGCCATTTAGTTATTTCATCAGCCTCACAAGCTGACCATGGACTATCTTCATGGTGCAACTGGTGTTAACTGTGGACTCATTTTAGTTGGTGAGTCAGAAAGCTGACTGTGAGCAAAGGACCATGTCTAGAAGACAAATTTATTGCTCATATTGCACCCTCTACTGTCTAACTCCTGCAGCAGCTCTGGGCAAAGTCTGACTCCTTGTTGCTTTGTGTTACAGTGGACAGAGAAGTAATACAAGGGAAAAATGCCAAAGTAAAGGAAAATGCCACATACGTAACAAGTAAATCTGCATAAGATCAGAAATGAATGACGACATTTTTAGTCAAATGGCTCATTGATGAATTGTTAAGGCCAAACCTTTAATCCTGATTGCATTACTATTCCCATTTCAATGAGAGATTCTCTTTAATGAGGTCAGCAGGACATTGTCAGTAGAATGTGAGCCACAGGATCAGAATGTGCATCTGCCCTCCTAGACCTTTGGATATATATTTGAGGTTCGGATGCTTAAAGTCCATCAAGGTGTCTAAGCAGGTCTGTAGAGTACAAGGGCCTTTATTAGACATCACATCTCACTGACTATCACAGGCAAAATATATCAAGCTGTCAGGTTACGAGGATGGGTAAAAGCACTGGAATAGGTTGGACAGTGGACAGTTTTTCACCTTAGGTTACACCCCAACCAGGACCACCTTTTTATTAGAGTATATCATTGGCCCACACTGTTCCATTAATCATCCTGTTCCACCACTGCTTGCAACAGAACAGGGCACTCAACATTAAAAGCTCAGCCTGTTTCTAAATTTGTACCCAGAAGAGTTACTGATGACTCAAGAACCAGAAGAGTTCACACTTGCTCAGAGCTAGCTTACCTGGTAGATCCCAAATAGGGATATAGGGAGTGATACTAGAATTTGGACCCTGGTCTCAAACATATGAAAACATGTTATGCAATACAGAGAGAAATCCATCTCTAGAGAGGTGAGTCTTCCCACCCACACTGAGGTGTATAAAATGGCTGGAATGGTGCATGCCTGCTCGTATCTGTCATTCTTCTACAGAGGGAATCTAGATAGGGTTTGAACTATATGCTTAACTTTTTGCCAGCTCACCTGGGAAGAAAGCCCTACCCTGCAAGGCTTACAATCCAAAGGGCTATGCTAGCACAAGCATGTCATAAGAAGAAAAGGCACCAGATAAAGAATGGAAAAAACATATCTGTATACTTACAGATGTAGCTGATTGATAGGGAAAAAAAAAAAAAAAAAAAAAAAAAAAAAAAAAAAAAAAAAAAAAAAAAAAAAAGAAAGATAAAATATGGATATTCAGTCCATTGTAATTACTCATTATCACAAGAGAAAGAGGCATTTCTATCTTTACTTCTATTAAAAGAATTAAAACTTTACCAAAGGCTCTTCTGATCTCACTTTAGTTAGTATAAATATAGCACTATTCTATACATGCCAATAGAGACAAACAGGTGTGGGAGAACAAACTGCAGTGGGAGAACATGGCTTCAAGTTCAGTCTCAGGACAGCATTACAGAGGACTCAGCACCCCCAGCAATTCCAGGGCACTGTTGAGGAGATTATCAGAAGACAGAGCATGGCAGCCTACATAATCATGTTTGTGAATGTGCCCTCAGATTTAGATTTTCTCAAGATAGGGTTTAAAACAGGAGCTGATGCAGGCTTTCTTTTATTGCAGCCAGACATAGCAAAAAAAACCCCAAAGCTTGGTCCTCTCAGAAACCAAGCAAATGAGCAGTTCTGCTGCAGTTATTTCAGAAGTGTATCTCGGGAGAACTGTTAGTTTTGCATCATGCTCTGTTGTTGCTCAGGGGTACTGTGGTCATAGGAATCAGCAAAGAAGAAATTTCCTTCAGTTGCACTGTGAGGGAAGAGACATAAAGTTCCATTAAATACCAGGTCTTCAATAAAGGGTGCAACAATGGTGCCTGTTACACTGTAAGGAGCAGTTTATCCCATTTTTCCCTTAAACCTTCAATGTGGTGCACTTTCCTTTCAAGCATTTACAGAAGGGAAGTACTGTAACAGCTAAGCAAGGAGTCATACTTCAGGATGGTTGTCAGCTGATGTTTTTAAAGCAAAGATTTGTCTTTCAAGAGACTTAGCAAGAGCCAGAGCTTTAAAAAGCAGTCTGCACAAAGCACCAGACAGCATGGAGCGGGAGACAACTCTGCAATGTTTGGATTTGACAAGCAACCTTTTCCCTCTGACTTTTGTTATTTTAGGACAGTAATCTGCTGCTCTCAGATTGCTGTCCTTGGCAAAGATACAGCTCAGCCAACACATGGATATCCTCATTTATAACTGAAACACAGGGTTGGAAACTCAGAGCCTAGATTAGGAGGAACTCACCACAAAAATATCCTCTACTCTCATTATCGCTTCTGCTTCATAGCATTAGACATCAACCTTAGCCTTTCTTGATTGTTTGTTAAGCACCGAACATGTTAAAGATAGGAGAGCTCTCAGCCAGCTAATGCTTGGGAAAAGGTTAAACTTTGAATTAGAAAGAGCTATGCAGACTTCTTATCTTGTAAGAGCTTCTAAAGGTGGCTACAAATGGATCTTCTTTAGTATGTTACATGCCAGTGGAAAAGTAGTGCAAATAAACCTTTGACAGGAAAATCATGGGTTGCAAATGTTGGGGGAATTGAATACAGGTGTGATAATTAATTAATTAATTACAAGTAATCAGTTCACTTGATTACTATGTCTAATGAAAACTAACATTGAATAAAAGGGAAAACATTCACTCTACTTGTATGGTAACTTTTAGAAGGTGCTTCATGATAGGCACAAAATCAAATTTTCCACCAGAAATTGATTTGATACAAGGCACGGGGTTTCCGCACATATTGCAGTGGTATCTCCTGTCTGAGCTTGTGCAGATTATATTGTCCAGGAGTCTAATACCCACTACCCAAATCCCACAGGATCAAAAAGGATTTGTGCATAGCCTGAATCCATAAGGAAACTAAGACATTTTGGGATGGTTAAAGGAACACATTTGCCATACAAGGCACAGAAGACAGACTCAGGTACCAAGGGTAAATACGGGAAAGGCCCAAATACCAATAATCAAAGTTTAAATCCTGGCCACGTCACTGCATGCAAAGGGCACGCTGGTTTGACCAAGGTTGGGGATATAGCAATGGTTAGGAAGGATTCTGTTTCAGGACATAAAGTTGTTTTTTTTGTTTTGTTTTGGGTTTTTTTTTTGGTTTTTTTTTTTTGTGTAGTGTAAATTCAACAAGATAAGTAAGTTGAAAAAAAAAAAGCATAAAAATAATAAAGTGTAAAAATAAACTATTTCCTCAAACTGCATCTAGTAAATCAGGACAGCAGATCCCAGAAACAAAATGAGTGTTGTTTCAGTAGAGCAAAGTGACAGCGCCAACAGCAGATGCACTCCTTGGCAATGAGTTCTACAAATTCTGTAAGCAGCAGGGATGAACCTGTTTCACCAAAGATTAAGTCTACACAAAAGCATCACATTCAGCATTAGGAAAGAGGCTCATCTATTGTACTGGCAAGCAGCACCAAAGATAGGGTACCCTGGAGACAAAATGTGAGGCTACTTAGAAACACACTTGCCAGCCTGAAAAGAGAAGCAGCATAATGGTAACTAGTGAAGAAACAGCTGGGCATGGTGGCACCAGGCTGTGTCTTTCAACCCATGCTATCAACACTTGTTCATACAGCCAGTGTGTTGTGAAGTGCTTGTCGCTTTCCATTTGCCTCAGAGATATGAATAGGGTCTGATGTCAAGGGAGGCAGGTTAGGGGCTGGGGTTTGTTTTCCTTTGACACTCAACAATATTGGCAATGCTATAGTCACATGATAAGACTGGCTATGTGCAATTTATATGACAGTTGTGACTTATTGTTGATATTAGAGGAATGCCAGGAAGACCTGAGGAGATTTTGAAAAAATACAGGCCATCATAAACACAGCTTGTAAGAAACACACTTCTAGCACTTCACAATCATGCCAAATTCAATAGCAAAAAAGTGTGACTGTTGGCCAATTCTAATGTAAGCATCCATAACATTGGTAGTCAACAATCCCATCCAGTTTAATATTTTAACTATTCCATTTCCCACTTAAATGTCCTTCTCAGTTTTTATGTAAGAAGTTCACTTCTGCAGCTGTATTGAGAAAAACAAATCAGTCGTAAAAAGTTCCATTGTATGAATTATGTGCAAGTTTCAAGCTAAAAGAAAACTGAATACTTCTGTGAAAACTGCATGTGACTCTGCTCCAAGTTATCTGATGCTCATAATCCTTTCCTATTTCAATTCCCTCAAAAAGCATCTAAAAAATCCTTTTAACAGCAGTGGATGAAAAGTCATTACAACGGCCAGTGGCTTTTTAAAAAACTTACATTTTTTTTTTGTGCACAAATTGTTCCAAAGCCACATTCTATTTAATGACTCCAGCAAACTGTAAGCTTTTTAAAAATGCTTCATTGGACCTTTTCCTAGAAAGAAATCAGGCACTGCTGCAAATGATCTGAGGATAATAATTCATTAGAGAAGCTGGTTGCTGGAGACATGAGTAGCTGGATATCAAGATTTTGGTGTCCCAAAGCTGAAATAAAGCCATGTCCATGGACCACATCAGCACTCTGGGATCAGTATTCTCAAACAGAAAATGCATGAGATGGAACTTCTGACCAGCAGTGATTTTGATTCATCATTTCAGATACAGTGTATTCAAGAGTCACCAAAGATTTAACCCCAAAGGAAAGCAATTTCTACAACCTTCACTCAGGGAAATTGCTGCATTCTGCCACTGCACACTTCTTGAGCCACTTTTCACATTGAGAGCAAACCACAGTTTGTGCCACTAGCTTGTGAGCATGCAAGGAATTGATCTATTCATACAAAGATCTGACACAGCAACACTTAAGTACAAGAGCCTCTTCTCCGGCCCAGGGGAGGCTATGAGGGCAGAGAAAGCTTACTTACATGTGGAAGACAGGTGATTTTTTGTTAGACCTCAGTAGTTTTATCCTTACTATTCTGAATCAAAATAGTTGATTTCAGGGTATGTTGCAAGATTCAGTCCTTTTCCTACACTGTCAGAAGTTAGTTTTGAAATGAACAAATATGATTAGAGAAATTATGTAACTAGAATTTAGTTTACCTGTCTTGAAGCCACTGGAGAATAATGCTCTGTTTTCTTGTTTCTGAAATTACCCATTTTATCATGACCCACAAAAACTACTGCAAGGCCATATCTCCTTTTTTACCCCTTTGATATGCAAAATGCACATTACTGAAATCTTCCAAGGTTAGAAGTAAATTACTCTAGTTCATAACACTGAAGTAGCTCTTTCCAAACTTACATCTTATGAAAAACAAAGCAAGCCCACTTAAAAATTCCCGGTCATCCTGAAATATATCTGTACATAAACTTCAGATACTTTTCATGTCAGGTCTAAGAGGGAATTTTTTTCAGTGTCTATTCAGGGTAGTATCAGCAACTAGTTCTGCTAAAATAAAGGTCAGCTAATGTTTCCAATATTGTCATTTTTCAGTGGTTTCAAGTCAACCTTCATATATAGAGATAAATGCCTTTAAAACTATTTCTTTTTACAGCAGGCCCATGAGGTCCTTGCTAGAAAGAGAGAAAAAAGTTTTTTCTTATAATAAGAATAGAGAATAAAATAACATTGAGAGAAGCTTTTAATTATAAGGTTTTAATGAAAACTTAAAGCAAAAGAAAAGTTTCTTATAACATTTCTTCTGAATATAACAAAATTTGGTCAATAGTTTCAGAAAGAAGATTCCACACATATTTTTTTCACTTTAAACATCAAAAATACCTATGACAAGCAGATAGGGTACCCTATGACCTATGTATCCCCACAAACTGTGTAAGTTTCCTAATTATCCAAGCTGACTACAAAATATTTGAGGGGTGTAAGAAAAAACAGCCCCTTCCACCTCACTTTCTCTTGAATCAGGACCCAGCCCAATTTCTGAGTGCCAAGCTCTGACCTAGGTGTCCAGGTAGAGCCCACCCCTGGTGATACTGTGAGAAGTGCTGGGAGCTGTGCCTTTAGCAAGGCAGGCGCAGGACCTCTGTGAGCTGCTGGCCTGTACAAGAGCAAGTGTCTCATGGATGTGGTCCAGCCTGAGAGAGCAGACCCTGGCTCTCACACCCGCTCACTTTATTTCCTCTATTCTCTGCAGACAGACCTGAGCAGTGCTACACATGACCAACAAGTCTGCTGAAATCTCTGTGGCTGGGAGACAAAGTGTGCTCTGGTAAATGAACTGAATCGTGGTGCCTCACCTGCAGTCTGTGAGATGTCAGCACTCTGCAGCCTAACGGGCACAGTGCAACACCTCACCACAGGATCAGCTTTTCCTGCCCACTCCTTGTTCCAAGCATTTCCAGAAAGTTTAAATAGTTTAAAGAGCTGATCAGTAGATGACCACTTCACACAGCTGCCAGTGATGCACACACAGCTTCATGTTACCTATGTGTTATCAATATGTATTTGCCACAGGTAGTTTAAAAATTATCCCATCTCCCAACCCAGTGCTTGACAGGAACCCAGCTCATGGACAATGCAATCCAACTGCTCATTCATCTAAGATATATCCACTGTACTAAATACAGCAAGATTAGTTAAAGACACTGTCTTTGGTGTCTCAGTGTGTGCATCACACACCAGAGAGCAGAAAAGTAAAGCAGCCAGTTCATTCCTGATTGCATTGACATGCAATCCTCATCACAGAGTAACTCCTAGAGTCCTGTGGATGAGTAATCTACAGACTCAAATGTATGAAAAGATTTTAAGAAATTTATTCTCTGGGCCTTTTATGGCAAAATGCAAGAATTATTGTTTTGCTAGTTTATTATTGCTAGTTATTTAGGTTAGACTTAATTTCTAAGCACACATGATGCTGGTGTGAGACTGGTGTGTCTTTTAGACACATAATAGTCACTCCTACTCCCACCCTCAGACATTTTAACTTGGTCTCAGCAAGCCCTCCAATACAACACCCACATCCTCCCCCACACAGCGTGTCATAGGTTGCACCTTTACCTTTCACTTCACTGACAGATACAAATCAGACTTCAGAACACATTAGATTTTTAGTTTACAATAAAGATTTCAACTTGGCTATTGTTATTGTATTGAGACAGAAATCTTTCAGCCTAACTCACGAACCAAAATCTTCCTGTACTAAAGGATGTCAAAGCTAATCTTGTTATAGGTGAAATATACCCATGTATCAGGAGACACACATGGACTCAAGAGGGAATAGGAAGAGATTGTATTTTAGTGTTTCTTTACAAAAAATTGGTTTCATTCATTTCACTCTAATGCTGTTATTTCAAAGAACACTCTTTTCAGTGTCATATTCATTTAAGTGACAGATAAATGAATTTAATTGGAAAATTTATTCAGAGTCATTATTGGAAAGTTTCTATTTCCTCTTGAAATATTGCCTATTTCTTTAATTTACTAAGATTCTTTCACACTGATAAACAGCAGGAAAATTCATCAAGAAAAGGAAATATCTTACTATCTTAAGGCAAAGATGGAGATGTTTTACTTATTAATATCTTACAACAAATCAGACAAATTGTAAAATTTTACTTAGTGCTATAAGTATTTCAGCCACACCTAAGGAAACAGTATATAAAGTTTAATCAAGTAAAAATATTATCTTTTATCTTCTTAATATTTTGTTTTTTCTTACTGAGGTTTGCAAACATGCATTAATACCAGCACTTGCAACTAATCAGCCCACTTTCCCTGAGGGATCTATATCCAATATTAAAAGTTACGTATTTTCAGGCAAAATACTCAAAGCATTTCATAAAAGCAATAAAAATCTTTATCCCTGTTTTGCAGACTGTGCCACAGAGGAGATCTGATCATTCCATAATCATTCCATAAATCTGTTACAGAGTTAAGAGCAGAACCAACATCTCTCTGATCTCATTTCCCTCTTCCCAGTCAGTTTTTGCATCATGTAACAGGAGGAACGCAGATGATGTGCAAATCACTAAATAAACCCAAGATTACCTCACCCACATTCTGTGCATAGCAGATCTCATCTTACCAAGAATGACAAATCAGTTAGCTTTATTAAAGAGGAGAAAAGATGCCTCTGAGCATCACAGTGCTGAGGTTTTTGTACAGTTGCATATGCAAGGGCTGATCTTGGAGGTTGTTGCCCAAGGCTGATTAGAACTGGAGGTCTTTTTAATTATAGCATTTTCTAATTATAGAAAGGATAATGCTTCCACTCAAGAACAAATGCATGAGTAATTGTTCAGTGACAATGGGAAGAAAAATAAAGTACTGTGACTATTTAAAGAGGTTTATGGAAACATATTACATAATTAAAAGCACATTCAAGTGCAAATAGTTCTTCCTAAATTGCCACTCTTTCCTGCATTTTTCACACTGGAGAAGTGTGTGGCCTTGGGTTGAGGGCTGGCCATGCTGGTGATGGGCTTATCTCTTTGTCCAGAGGGAAGCAGGTGATGGGAAGTGGTATCTTCATGTCTTTAGGAAAGGCTCAATGCTTATGGAGATATCATAATATCTAAGCCAGACAGGACTGAACAAGAGGTGTGCAATTGTAGTTCCAAGTACCAGCAGAATTTTGCTTCTCCTACTAATGTAGGAGAAATGTAAATGTAAAGTGGATCTCCTTTGAGGAGGTGACCAGCAAGAGGTGCCAAATGCCTTGAGGACATGAGACAGTCATTCCTGAGAGAGCTGCTGTGCCCTGCAGGAAATGTAGGAGCAATGTGGCTCAGGAGGCTTGCTCATGTCAGCAGGGAAACTGTTCATCAGAAATACACAACCATTCTCTTGGCCTTAGCACTCTTCTGCCATCCAGCATGTCAGTGGGTTTGCTACTTTTTCACAACCTGACCTTAACTGAGGGCTCAGCTGTCTACCACCACACACAAGCTGCCATCAAAGGTGTAAGTCTGCTGTCACTCAGAGCAGCTGAGCATTAGTACCCAAATATTTTTTCTAGAAAAAATTAATTGCTTTTGCTTGTACCCACTGCCAAAAGCACTCTTTGAAACCACCAGCAGCCCTTACAGGGACAGAGGCTGGATCAAGATCTGAGACTGACAGAGAGGTGGAAAGGAGCCAGCTACCAGGAGCTTAAGCAGCACAGCTCCCAAGGGGCAATCGCATCAGAAAGACACAGAGCTCTGCTGAGCCTGTTTTAGCTGTGGAGCTGGGACTCAGCTGCTCTCTTAACAGCTCATTCTGCTAAAGCAGACCACAGCCCTCCCCATCTCTCCCTTGTGCTTCAGAAATGCAGAATTGCTGAAAGCTTGTTTCCCTAAGTCTTTTCCTCTGGCAGGATATCAGTGCACTGGCATCTCATCTAGACATTTACCCCCTCAGTGAGCAGTGATGAGGAAAGAGAGCCAAGATGTTGCCATTAAGGAACAATTTTTCCATGTAACACATATAGACCAGGAAGGTTCCATGACAGCATGTATTATCAGAACTGACCCCTAGTCATTCTTCTCTAGAGAATTTTTTCCAGCTATTTCTGTGTGTTTGCAGAGGTATGAGACTTCGGGCCCAATCATCCCTTATTAAAACCATTTGTTAAAAAATGTACCTGCAAGCAGAGGAACATCTACCAACAACTTAGGATGGAAAATACAGAAATATAACAAGCAAAGTTATACAAGTTTACATTTTTTCAGATTGAGTTAATGGAAAAAGTTATCACTTCACTATTGACATTCATCAGGATAAATGGTGGCAGGTTTTATATAGGCTATAATGTCCATCTGGAAGATGTTTGGATATTTCCAAATTTCAGGAACAATCATTTTATTTGCAAAACAAAGGAAAAGGCTAAGGATGGAAATGACTGCCTCATTCCACAAGGAAAACAATATTTTTTCAAAATGCTACAACCATGTTAAGCTCCTGCGCAGAAAAGACTCATATGTTAGCATTGGACTTAGTTCTCTTGAGGGGTTTTTTAAAGTAGTCTTGAACATATGGTTTGATATGCTTTATTTAAAAGAATTTTCTTTAAAAGACCCATCCAGATACTAAATTCCTTCAGGCATCTGAAATGCTGATCACGAGGACTGCTTGACTGCTTGGGAAAAGGTACTTGTTTGGAGGCAAATCTGATGTCTGACTCTTGTGAAATGAGGGCATTAAGATGTCTTGCACAGGATAAGCCACAAGGCATTTTTAAAAGAAACAGCTGGTTCCTTTCAACCTGGGCAGGAGGCAGTCAGAATTTCCTTTGTTTTAATAGATTTTAAAGTAGCTCTATTGTTTAGGGAAGGACTGTGAGCTACCAAATGCGTAAGCAATATTGTATCTTGTCTATGCTACACCGTCTTTGCAAAGCTACTGCAATATTAGAATTCTTTCTGTTTGGCATTTCATGTTTTATGTATGTTGTGATATCTTTTCATAGTATTAACTTAAATATTGCAAGACTGTCTCCAGGTTTAGAGAAAAAATTACCTTCTCCCTCCCTTTCCCATCAATGGATATTGTTACATTTGCTGGAATTCAGTAATTCTAGTAGGGGGTAGGGGCTTCCTCTAGTCCATTTGTGGGGCTTTCTCCCCACAGTGTATATAGAATATACTTTTATATTTCAGACAGACCAATGGACATAACTCAATTTCTGACAGTGCCTTGCTGGCTGACGAGTGGAAGGACAGACGTTCTCCCTCATGAGGCATCTCCCATATGACTCATGGGGTGCTGGAGAAATGGGCGGAATAAAATATTTTTCATGGAAAAAATATATCCTTGTAAATCAAGACAGAACGTGCCTTTGAAGGCACATGAAACTCTACAAGGATGACTAAGCTAGATTATTTAGGCAAAGTCCCTAAAATGTTCCAGTTCACTGGATTTTAGTGACTTAAGAATATAGGAACTGGAATTCTAAATGTATCCATAATGAACTCAACATAAGTCATCCTGAAATATGGTCCTAGGCACAGCTTGCCTGAAGTATAGTCCTAGGTACAGCAAACCCCAAACTACACACCTAATTGAATGAATGGAGATTTAAATGATGCTTAGCAATGGCTCAAGGAAAACTGTGACTTAACTTGTGCCAGTGTTTGACAACACATAAAGGGAGACTGAAATGGATCTCCATACACGCTTAAAACCTAAGAGCCAGGTTATAGGACAAGCTAATGCCTTCATTTCCAAATTAAACTGGCCTTCCTGAGTAGTTCCTCTATTTGCTCATCAAGAGAGTCCTAAAAACTTCTATTACAGTAAAGAGGAACCTTGACTAGAAGGAGACTGTTCCCCATCAATATGCACCATCCAAATAACTTGGAATCAGACAACTGCTTTGCCTTGAGAGGGTTCCTCTGGATATACAGAAGCCTTGGAAACATCAGGGTTAGTGCTGAACTCTCCCTTATTCTTGCTACCAAGGACTGCATCAAGCTTCTGAAACACTGCTCTCAGGAAAACAGAGAGATTGAATTCTTTCTCTTTGGCTTTTCATCCTTATGTATTACAGGTGGCAGACAGGCTTGGCAAGAGGAATGCTTCTAGGGCCTGATGGATACAGAACAACAGACCTAAGAAGCCATAAAAAGATAAATCAATGTAATCTCAATATGCCATCAAATTCAATGTTTAACATTCAGTAAAAATCAGACTCTTCAGAAATTTGGGAAAAATTTCAGAGAAGTGGGACTACTTAGAGTAATGCATTAAATATCTTGCTGACAAATCATGTATTTCATTTTTTATTACATGGCATAACCACTTTAAATTAATAAAATTGCCTGGCTGGTGAAGGTAGAATATAAGCCATTGACTTCAGTAATTGTTACAGTATTTACCCCAATACTGAGACCAAGAGAAAAAAAAATATTTTAAGTAAATAAAACAAAAATGTATATTTTTATAGCTTGCAGTTGAACATTTTAGTAGCACTTGTTTACTCTTAATACTTGCCTGGAACTCCAGAGGTAAATATCAGGGTTGTTTTTTATTTCTTAAGGCAATAATCCAATTTCACATAAGATGTAATTACCTACACCAAAGGGATGTAGATTATTACACATGAGCAATCAGTGTGAAAGTATGGCTAGTTCCAGCAGGATGATTTTTTTTTTATTATTTGAGAAGTTATAGAGGTCATGGCACTGCAATCAGATGCAGACCCACTTTCTTTTGTAGGTTTGCTTTCACACTTGCCTTTTGAATAAGAAAAAGGCTATTTTTTAGCATGGAGAGGAAAGGTAGGTGTTCTGCACGTTCTTTCCATTAATAGGGAGCAGCTCTGTATGAACAATTAAGACAAAAATAAATAAAGCCTATTTCTATCTGGGAGCGCAATCGAGTCAAACACCAAACACATAACACATAGTCAAAACAATGGTCTTTGAAGACTGGCATAAGTCCAAAAAAAAAATTACAAAGCAAAGGATATTCAAAGTTGAACAAAGTATAAAATAAAAACCTCTTGAATTCACATAACAGAATTTTTTTTAATGTAAACTTTTTCAGTCTCAACTCAAAAGTCAAGCTTTGTTTAAAATGGAGTGATGGCACAAGGGAGGTACAAAGAAGAAGCTGAGAGGTGTCATTCACATTGTTCACAAAAAAAGAAAAAAAAAAATCCCAGTTATCAGGAATAACCAGAGTGGAAAAAAACAAATATGATCATCTGAAATCACTCAAGCTTCCATGTTTATCAGTCATGATAATGCTTAGAAATTAAATGATTTTTCTACTACTACACAATAACCAATATAAAACCTAGAAGCTTAGAAAAGAAGAGGAAAATAGGAAAAACTGTTTTTTTAATAAGGAAAGTGTGCAAAAATAGTTATTAATTCCTTTAAATCCAAGAATCAAAAAAATTCAGGAAGAATGGGTTCCTGTATATCTGAAAAGCAACTTCAGATTTTGTCATACTCTTCTTATTCAATTCCTCTCCCAGTAAATCTTCCAAGACTTATGTTAATGCCAGCTGCAAAACAGCTGCTCATGAACAGCTAAGTGACCAGCCATGGCTGGTTTTATATGCTCCGTTTGATTATTTTTCCATTAAGATGGAAACAGGAAGGAAGTTCTAGGACACAGCTAAGGCTGCAGGTACTATTCAACTCAGCACATGCCACATTAGATTTTAACAGTGTTGCCCCAATACACAGGTTGAGTTTTTCTTTTTGTCTTCCCCCTTTTTTTGGGAGGGGGTTTGGTTTTTTAGTTTTTTGGGGTTTTTTGTTTGTTTGCTTTTTGGGTTTTTTGAGTTATCTTTAAGGCTAATTAGAGGCCTTTGTAAGAAGAAGAGTTTAACTTCTGAGATGACCAAAGCAAATCCTCCTGAAGAATTTACCAGTGACAACCTCTTCTCAGGTCCCCAGCACTTCAGTGGTAATGTTATAAAGGTCTCTGTTGAGATACCACACACAATGTAGTATTACAGTTAATGTCCAAACATTGACTGACATATGAATTATCTGCAAAGTCATAACAGTTTTCAGTCACATTAGCAGTACCACCTAATTTTACTTGAATTCTGATGAAGTTTGAAAAACACTGTCACTCTGGAATATTACTATCTGCTAAAGGGAGGATGTATACTGCAATATATTGTAATGAAATAAATAAGTTCCTGGTTGTAAATTTTAATAGTTGTCCTAACAGACACTGGAAAGGTGATGACTGGAATTTATTACAAATAATTATATATGCAAATTCCTGCTATATTTGAAAATACTTTATCACTTTTTGAGGCCATGTGTGCCTGAAAACCTAAAAACTGATACTTGCATTGGAATATATGTAAAAAAGCCCAAACAGAAACTAGGGTGAGAAGCTGAAAAGCTGTAATAATTTTGAAAATACAATTTTATATTGGATTTATAATTCTGAATGTCCAACTGTTCACTGGCTTATTTAAGCTTCCCCTAATCAATTTGTCTTTCCTCCAGTTACCAATATCCCAATATTTTCCCTGTGTTAACTTCCTTGCAAACTGCTTCAGCAGCATTGCATGAACACATAAATAGGACTCAAGCGGACTCTGAATATTTAACAGATACAAATTACATTGAGAGAGCTACCCCAGAGAGGGGCACTGTGCTTGGCCACTGCCCACGTCTCTCTGCATTTTAAGTCATACTTTTTCCCACAAGCTCAGTTGTTTCTTCAAGAAGTTTTATGAGTATGTTAAGGATTTGAAATAAAAGTTTTATCAGCCAAAAATTAACTACCAGCTGCTTCAAGTGTCCATGACTTACATGTTGACCAGATCTCATTTTAGCTGTTTTAGCTTCTGCATAATCTCCTATTCTCTGCTCATTTAGACTGTAAACTACTCTGAGCAAGGATTTCTCCTACTGAAAATATAATGGGGTATAAGATGAGGGCTTCAGTTTCAATCATAAGGTCTCAGGTTTAAAGCCATAAGGACTGTGTAAGTTAGAGTCACCATCTACATGAGCACACATGTGCTCATGAAGCTTGCAAAAATGTACATAAAATATTTGTCCATAAATAGACACAGATTTGTAAATCTGTGCAATAAACATATATTGTAAATATTGTAAATAAACATATAATACATATTTTTGTCATGCTATAAGTACAGAATAAAAATATTTACTTAGATTTAGAAATCTAAATCTATACTTACAATATCTGATTCCCTTTATGAGCAAAGAGAAGGAATAAGAAATATGCCAAAATAAAACCCCATCCAGCAGCATGACACTGTGGAGTGATTTTGATAAAACCATTTTTCAAAAACAAAGGTATTCTAGAGAGAGGAAAGTCAGACTGCAATGAATCGTGCAATTTTTAACAAAAGCTCAAACAGCCCCAAGACCTTCAGGATGGCACTACACCTTTACTGAATCTCAATTTCAAAATTCATCACAGTAGACTGTCACTAACACTGCATAAGGCTGTTAGTTAGTATTCCCCTAAGAGGTAATAATTTTCCACATGCTGGTGATATTAATTTAAAAATATACCTTCTACATAAAAATTCCTGTGCGCATTTGGCTTCAGAGAGTAAAAGGAGTCAGAAAATCAGTTCTTGTCTTAGTTTTTTTTTTTTTTTTTTATCAGTATGTATGCCTCATTAATGGAGTCTTTCTTAGCTGCAACAAGGGATGTTTCTAAGAAGCCTTGAACTAGAGGTTTTCACTACAAGGCGTTCAGAACTTGGTGAGGTGCCCTCAGATGTAAAGAAACTCTGAGGAAATTCGATTTTAACTGAGGATGGAGAAAAGGATGGGAACAAGATAAGAGACAAAAATAACTTTGGAGATCAGGGAAAAGGTTCTTTTAGCTAAGATGACTGCCAAAAAAGACTTTTTCTGTTCCACATGCTAACAATCCCTTTAATGAAAAGGACCCTGGCACTCTCCCTTAAAATCTAAAGCTAGCAAGGTTCACACCAGAAAGATTTATACGTACAGAAAATGTAAATTTCTTTCCCTGAAACAAGTAAGAATGTGGACATTCTTTTTCTCGTATTACAGTGCTTTCTTTGGTCATTAATTCCTTTCAAATATAAACTACCCTGAAGAACAGAAAGTGCTCCTGTTCTGAAGGAGCTAAGTACAGTGGTTTACCATATTAGCAGTCTCCAGCTGTCTACTCTCTCTGTTTGAGATAAATGCACAGCAGGTAAGACAAAAAGCAGGGCCTGGTCTGTACCAGTGCACAGCATAATGGGTTTGTGGCAATGTATTAAGACACCAGTTCATGAAAAAGAAGAGTCCAAGGCTGGAAAAGGAGTGGCAACACTCTAAAGCAGTGCACTGTGGGTGTGGTGAGAGAGCACAGGCTCTTGGCTCAGCAGCAGGTACACACTGGATCATCCCAGCATGTCTGTGTGGATCTGCTTCAGACCTTGTACACCCTGGAAGCACTGCCAGTCCCGATGCTCTCAGACATCCCTCTGCTCCTTGGAACTGAGTCAATTCACCCAGGGAAGTGTCTCCTATGGCCACGTAGGAAAGAGATTTGAAAGTACCTCGAAAAGAAGAGAAATAACCCTGAATCAGGTGAAAACCTCCATGTCATGGTGGGTTAGCTTCATCATATAGCTCTCCTAATTTTTTTCTGAAAGTAGAGATTGTGGAACACAAGTGCCACAAGCAGCAAGGAGTAGTAATTGGTATGATCAGAAGAAATGGTGTACACTGAGACATTCTGCATCAAATTGCAACCACATTGCAAACATGGAGAGCTTTTTGAGTCCTCAGGGCTAATAGTGAAGTGTTCATCACCTTGCTATAGGAAACGATCCAAAGTAGATCAACTTGCCAGTCACAGCAGCTTTGAAACCCACTGCAAGCTGAATTCTAGACTATTAATTCCACTCAAAAATCCTTACCATCTAAAATTAAGGACTAGGCTGAAAAGGAGTTATTTAGCAGCTTCCATCTTTTGGATGGAATGAAGAGGCAATGACCACCTGGAGCTCAGGCCCTGAAGGGCAGGTTGCAGTGTTACTGAGAGCCAGCAAGTGCTGCAGAGGGCTGAGGTGGGGCAAAATCCACAGCTTGCTCATTGCTGAGAACAGTGGCAAGGTTACAGACCAACTGGGGTTTTTGGTCAGGTCAGAGTCTTAAGTTACTCTGAGGGCATAAATGAAATAAATACTTAAAATATTTATAAAAAATACCAAAGCCAAAGGGAGCAAAGTGAAAAGCAGAGAGAAACAACAACATCCAGGAATCTAAGTCTGAGATAGAAGACTGTTCAGTCCTGGGGATGATATGTTTCATCATCAACCAAAATGTCAACTACTTTAGTCAGAAAAACATAATATTTCCTTTGGGAAAGCAATTCTAAATGAGTTTTGAATTATCTCATGACAACCAGAAACAACAGACAAATTCAGGACTCTAATCCTGTCTAGATTCTTTTACCATACATCCTTACTTGAAATGGATTTTAGTTGATTACTTCTTTACAAGTACCTCATTACAGCTTTGGCAGCTGGAACTACAACGCCTAATAAAGAGAGCAGTTCATTCCTTGATTTTGCCCTTCCTATTCTCCCCACATGCCCCCAAATCAATGAATAGGATTTGCCAAGTGAATTTATAAAATATACCCACCAAACATTGAAACGTTTTCTCATCCAGCTGTTCCACGTTCGTGGCAATTTGTTTGTAAGCATTTGACAATGATTTTATAAAAGAACACTGAACCCAATGATTAATGTTGCAGAAACAAGAGTGTGGATGTTTCCTACCTCAAGAAAACCTTCTACTTCTACAGAGCCCAGTAAATCTTAGTTAATGGTTTTCTNAAAAAAAAAAAAAAAGTAACTTCCCATTTGCTTTTACTGCGAGTGAAGCTCAAGGTAGCAGTGGGTAGGTGGGCTCACTTTCTGGTGCGCACACTGGGAAGGTAAAGGTAGCAGCAAGTAAAATTTAAGTCCTCTTTATTCCACTCTCCTTCTTCCCTTCAAGCTGGTTTCTTCAGCTCAGCATGAAGGCAGAGTAAAACAGGCTTAGGTATGTTTGTTGTGGCTGAAATTGTAAAAGGACTTAGAAATGCACTTTGCTAGGCCACTATGGGCCTCTTGTCAGTGAGTCGAGGCTGAGCCCTAGAGCAGAAGGATATGGACTATTCACAGCCCTGAGGTTCAGCTAGCCCCTACAAAGGACTGCTGTATCTAGAGACACTTCCACAGCTGCCTTCACACACACAGAGGAACCCATCTGAGCTGTCATCACAGTGGTTTGACTCCATGCTGCTGTCATGTCCATGCAGATGTAGTTTCATCCTGGGTTTCTTATTCTAAACCACATCTCTAAAAGAAAAAAACAGGGAACCTCATCTCAAAAGGACAGGGGAAAAAGGAAAATGTAATTGAAATCTAAGTTCAATGCACTTGTAACACCTACCAGACACTCAGTTTTGCTGGTCTCAGTTACAGTACATAATGGCATAGAGTCCACACTTGTCAAAAGAGAGAAGTAAAGCAGCCTGTTTTTATAGGCAAAATTAGCGTTGAGCTTAAATTGCACAGTAGAAGAACTTGAAACTCAGGCTATGATTGCAAAGCAGAAAATAGATTTCTGGAGAAGTTTGCAAAACCTCACATCAACAGATTCACCTATCTCTAATTTAAACCTTTTCCCTTGCTCCAAGGGGGCAAAACTGTTTGTCCTAGAAGCGCCTTCCCTCTTGCTGCTTGGTAAGTGGATTGCCCCCCTGCCTCAGGCAGTTTTTCGATTATATCCACGGTCAAAGACACACTCAAGCTTGACCATTTATATTCTTCAAGTGGTCTAAAAATTTTCTCATTTGGCATTTTTTCATTCTGATCTGTAACATCTTAAGATATTTTTTCTTTTCCTCCCTACCAAACGTCACACTGGAATCAAGATGCCAATGCAACAAAGATAATTTGACAGATGTTACATAAAGGCCAGCATGGGGAATTTCTAATTTAGCTGCACCAGACAGATCATGATGGGCAGATTGATTTCACTGGAACTTAATGGATGAAGTTGGAAACAAAATCCTCTTCTTTTGTGGTAAGGACAAGAGTTTCCTTTAAAAAAAATATTTTCAATTCCTTAGGCTTAGATAAAAACACACTAAATTTACCAAAATCATTCCTACACTGGAAACATAAAATATGAGCTTTGAAAAATAAACTAACTGAAATAAAGGGAAATAAAACATCCTGATTTTTCTGGTTACAAGACCAGCTATATTTATTTAAAATTTTTAATTAAACACACTTACTGAATACATTCAATATGGTTTCATTTTCCTGTTCTATTCAAGGTTTGGTACAACCTGTACACTCCTCTCATAACTATTGCTGTAAGCATTACCACGAGAGAATTAATGCCACAAATAAAACTACAATTCTAGTTCTTAGTCCATAGCTTTCCAATCAGATGAAAGATACTTTGTGAAAATGAACAAAGATAGGAAGTAAGCAGGAAATTATGAGACAAGGCAAATGAAAAAGATTCAGCATGCTCCTCACAATAGGATCCTGCAGCTGTGGCAATAAGGATGGACAGAGGAACCGAAGTTTGAAGGAGGGAAGACTTGTAAAAAAACCTCAAAGCAGCGGGCTTGGATATTCACGTGCAACATTTCACAACTTTGGGACCATGTCTGTAAACAGCTGCCTAAGAGAAAGCCAGCTTGTAGTTTGTTATGAACGACATCCTTCTTTGTTATTGCCTGTCAGTCCATAAAACAGCAGTTGGGTCATTTTATGTTATTTTTTTATCTTTTGGTTTTGTTTCCAAAACTTCATCCATTTCTGCTTTCAGCTTTACTCAGCCTGCTTCTGTCACCTTCACCTTGACATGCATGCTTTCATTGCCATCAGCTTCAAATGGATACAAGTCACTATGTGCAATGCACAGACAGAAATCGAGCCCCCCACCATGTGAGGTGGGAGGAAATGCAGGTCCTGCAGCCCTCTGTCAGTCAGAGATCCTGCAAGAGCTGAGTCTGCTCCTGCTAGAGCTGCTCCTAGCCAGTATGGAGCAGTGATTTTGAGCTCGTGATTTACACCTGCCTCAGCCTCTGATCTGCAATGCAGATGTCAGCCTTCGTCCCTACAGTGCCTGTCCAAGAGGGTCCAGATGCACATGTGGGATCTCTAGGCATTACTGCATGCACAGAGCTGGGTGTGCATCCTGCCTCCTTTCCCTGGCCACAACCCAAAAAGGAGGAATCTGTCTCCAGGGTGGAGCTGAGTTCCTGGGAGAGCGCTGGAAGCAGACTTCCCAGAGAAGCAAGGTGCTCCAGACATTATTCCTTCAGCTAGGCAGGCAGAGCAGCAAGAATGATCTTGCCTCACCTATGAGGCATAAGCCAAGAATGCCGTACCTGCATGGAGTCCCCATGGGCAGAGACAGACATCAATGTGCATGGCCACAATCAATACCTGGGTTCTATTCACCAGGCAGTGGAAAAACACTACAAAGGCTTGGCAGTGAAAAGATGTGAAAGCTGGAAGGGAGTGAGGTAAATGTGCTTTTGCTGCTAATGGATCAGCAGGTATCTGCAGCAAGGTGTTTTTACCTCTGCTTTGCCTCTGATGAAATCACAGCTGGAGAAGCAATATTCTCACTGATTCATAAGCTGCAGATACTGTGGAAACACAGATTTACTCCCATCCCTCGAGTATTTATTAAGTTAATAAGTTTTTGAAGAAGGCAATATAACAATGAGAGTTTATCTTTCTGAGCTAGCTCTCTTCCTTTTAATTTCCAACAAAGGAGTGATTTTTCTGTTTATCTTCATTCCAGCTCCAAGCACTCTCTTTAGTGAAAAAGAAAATTTTCTTTACTAAGCCTGCAGGAACCCAGGAAGGTCTGCACAAGTATTTGTAATAAACTATATTATTTTGGCTATCGGTATGTTGGGTACTAACAGCATAAGCTCATCCACCCCAACTCAAACAATGCCAGAGCAGCCTGGATTGCTGAAAAGTACATGAGGAAGGAAAAGTAATCTTTTCTGTTCACTTCTGGAAAATGTGATCTTCAAGTTTTTCTTTTGTTTATCCAGAGACAGGGGTTCATGTACAGTTAAAACATAAATTCAATTTTTTCACTTAGATACATTAGATTTATGATGCATACTGTGCTAATGTTATAAAATTTTCTTGGTTTTTTGACAAGTTTGCTTTATTTCATTTGGTCCTTAATTTGGACAATAAGAATTTATCTCACTGTTGAACTGAAGATCTGTTTCTTAGGAGGTATGAGCTGCCAATACTTGAATGGAGACCAACATTTCCTCCAGACTTCTGAAATCAGGGCTTCAGTTTCAGACTAATCATTTATTCCTTGAATACTACCCAATTTCAATTTACAGTCCATATAATTTTTCTCTTTTTTCAATGTTTCCTGCTATTGTGCTGCACAACCTGTTATCCAATTTAAAGTCTTCTTTTCCCACGAATATGGTGGGTTTCAAACTACTGCTTCAATGCATCCCTCTATCACTAGAATGCATTGCAGCTTTTTCCCTATTTTCATTTTCTCATTCTACCAGTAAAATAACTGTTAATTGATAATGAATACGTGTTCAAATTGCATTGCCAATAATAATTATTAATTAATTACAAGTGTTATCTGGTTTGTATTTGTCACAGCTCAGGAATAAATATAGGTTATCCAAATACACCACTAAAAAAGGAAAAAGGAAAAAAAAGTGCAGTCAAAATCAAAAAAGATGATGAGAACTTCATACTTCATTTGTAGATGCGGTTGTCTGTGCTAATATTTACCTTCATTATTGCTAATAACAGAATTAATAGAGAGGTTCAAATGAATGAAATGTATTTAAGGATAAAACAACAAAACAGTACAGTTAAGGAGAAGATGAACAGGATTTCAGGTCTTACCTTGAAATCTGATGCTTAAAAATGCTGCATAAAGCTCTGGAAATCCTGCTGTAGGTACCAACAGGAGCAGAGGACTCGATTGTCTTACTCCTGTAAGAGTATTGTATGGATTCATGCAAGGAGTGGGAGATAGTCATTGGCCCATCACCATATATATAAACCTCCCCAAATAGTCTGGGATCTGTGAGTGACTACAGGTGAACATGGCAAGTCAAACCATGAGGTCATAAACACATAGTTTGAGATCACAGCCATGACTTTTGCTTTGTTAGTTCATTTTTTAGATCTGCTTATTAGTGCCAATTGTTAGATTTATGAGGGCAATTTGATTACAGCCTCTGGCCCCTGCCATGCTGAGCTTGATTATATGAAGCAGAAAAACAATCAGGTACATTAAGGAAATCAGATGATAAATAGAAAATTATTTCTGATTAATACTGTTGTTTCCCATTTGTGAGAGTTTTCCTGATTTGGAAAAAAAGATAAGTAGTGAGGGAATTGTCAATAGTCTGGGATACATAAAAGCAGTATAAACTTCAAGCCATCTTTCCCAAATTTTCTGAAAGAGTGCCCACCGTCTCCCAGATTTTTGGTTCTTTTTCTGACTCAGATGCCTTCCTGTGAACCTCCTTTTGTCCCTGTGCTCCCCCTGAGCTGGCAGAAGATCAGTTCCCTCAGGTCAGGAAAGGGAAAACAGTCTGTCATTACTGGATGGGAGCATAAGCATTCATTTCCTCACCCAGCAAAGTACCACACTGCTGCCAACTAATTCTACATCTTGCAGAATTCTGTGATCTCCTCTCAACCTTTTATTGGCCTCCTTCAAATCTTTTCATGACTCCTTACCGACTGTAACCAGAGGTGGGAAAAGGCAGCTGTGACATGAGTGTGAGAAGAAAGGTGCACAGACATAATTGTGAAGGATGTTTGTGACTTGGCAGAAGAGACCAAGTTCAAGGGCACAGGTGGCAGCACAAGTGGAAGAGTTCACAGGTGCCAACAGTTCCCCACAAGGAGTATCCGGGCACATGCAGACTGCCAGGCATTGCCACAGCCTGGTTCTCAGACCTCCAAGAAACA
This sequence comes from Aegithalos caudatus, assembly GCA_013389925.1. Lineage (NCBI taxonomy): Eukaryota > Metazoa > Chordata > Aves > Passeriformes > Aegithalidae > Aegithalos > Aegithalos caudatus. The sequence goes on along the minus strand of WEIU01013801.1, from coordinate 86,982 downwards.
GAATGACTAATTTCAGAGAAATGTTGCACTTTTACAGTACAGAGCAATCAAGAGGTCTAAAGCAAGTTTATAAAAAGAACAGACCCACCAAGAGACTAACACCTGGGAAAATGCATTAAAACCTGTCCTCAATACACTGGAAAACAGGACGTTTTACTCATCAGCCTTATTGTTTCATTCTTTGGTCTTCTGCCTCTAAGACAATACTTACCATGGGATCTCATTACCAATAATTAAAATAAAATATTTTAACATATACTGTCTTTCTCATGTGACTTCTACAAGGTCATAATAACATATTATTGCCAGGCAATTTTCACAAGACCTATTAAACAGATCAGTCTATGAGTTGAAAACTAGCTATTTATTTAAGGTTTTCTGTTTGCACTGAGTGCCTTTTCACCTCATTATATGGCCGTGTTTCTGACCCTGGTTTGGAGTTTTGTAGAGAACAGCATGGGCTCAAAGGCAAATTAAACAATGACTGCTTTGGTACACTCCCACGTAAAGAGTTCTTTTGTTAGGAGGCAGCTACTACTTTATCATATGAAAGTAAGCATATGGAAGTATAGGAAAATGTATAAGCTAAGGAAAAGTGACTATTTTGCCCAGTATTTTTTCTAACTCACACATTTTTACTAGAGAAAAAGAAGGGAGGGACAGTCTTAGACAACTTGAACCAGGCTTTTGAACAGATGTGTTTCATAAACTGAAAGAAATGGTGCAACATTTTCCTAGTGTTGGACCAAGGGCTCTGATCCAGCAGACACAGGGCTTTTTCCATTCAGCAGGTAGGGAGGGAGTACTTATACCTGTCATCTTTTTACCATGAAAAGTATGTACTTGGAATTAGTGGGAGGGAGAGAACTTATAGAGTATCTTGAAGAGACATACCTGAGGTTTGAGAATACTTGCCAAGACACTTTCTAGTGTATGGACCTGAAACTTTAGACATAGCAAAGATACTCTTTAAATCAGCCATGTTCTCTGCTTGTTTTCTCTGCTTTGCAATTGAAGTACTTTTCTCTTACAGTGGTGCTGTGACATCACCTCTGCTTCTGACATGTTCTTGAATTTTGAACCTAGTCAGAGTATCTGGTCTCTTGATCCATGTTTTGGTTTTGGTTGTTGTTGCTGTTTTTAATGCTGGGAGGACTGTTACAGGAAAAATTAACTCTCTAGGAGATCCAGAGAAAGCAAATTTCCAAAGTTACTTATTAAAAGAAGAGAGAACTTCCCAAAAGTCAGTGACTAGAGTAATAGGTCACATATTGTACAAGTGTTGTACTTTAAGGTTTTAAATTGAGCCATTAGAAATTGCAGCTTTTAGTGATGACTGTGCTGTAATGTGAGGAATGCTTTGTAATCCTTGAGAGGAAAAGCACTATAATATCATTTTGTATATTTTTCATTCTTTAATCATCACCCTATTTATATTGAGTCTAAGGGTTATTGTCTCCACTTGTGATGAGCTCATATGAAGACAGGCTCAGATGAAGACAGGCTGGGTGACTCACTGAAGGGCACAGTGAGAAAGTCACAACTACCAATCACTGGGTATTTATTACGTACTTCCTGTGGCACATATTTTCTGCCACTGACCAGCTTTTGTTCTTCACCAGAGATTCTGTATTTGAGGAGGCATCCCATACAGAAGAACATTTGGCAGCATGAAACAGTACTCACTTTTCTGTGTTTGATGAATAAAAATGTGTGTGTGATATGAACAAGAAGAGATATGCCAATACATAGACTAAAATTAAAAGGGTAATAGCAAATTTAGTTTCTGTTGGTTCATCTTCTTTTGTGAGATTGATGTAAAGTGCCATAGCTGAAATTATTTATTATTTATTTTGAATTCTTACCAATAGCCTAGAATAGGTACTTTTGGCCCTGAAGCTTCAGCCCCACCGAGCTGACTGCCAGATCACTGTAGCCTTTGTGTTAAAACAGCTCATCCAGAAGAAGTCAAAGTGCTGGCACTTTTAATAGCAAAGCATTCCCCTGGGGAGGAGACAGGGCACACCTGTGATTATTCTGTGGCCATGACAGAGAACACTGCACAACCACAAGGAATTTGAATGCTGAGTTTACGTAACCATGACTACTGACACCCACATCTATCAGGAGGTCTTTAGCAATCAGATCTAAAGTGGTGTAGCACAGCAACGGTCAGGAAAGGTTATTCAGGCCACTGTAGATCACAGCAGAGAAATAGCCTTGAGTTACTGGAAGAATGGTAATGTTCTCGCGAAATCCAGCTGCCATTTTCCATAACTTCTGAAGCTGAAGCTAGACTATCCTCAGCTGAAGGTACCATGGTTTTGGGTTGGCATGTATGGACCACAGGAATTGACAGAGAGGAGGAGACAGTAAGGAAATATGACTGGAGACAGAGGAGGAGACAAAAAGCAAATTGAGATGAGACAGAGTGTGCTACAACAGGGAAGGATGTGATCTGGCATGTGACAAGGCAGAGTCAAAAATGAAAGATAGCTGCAAGTCTAACAGCTTGCTGCTGCCAAGGGTAGGGCTCTGCCTCCCAAATCTCCACTTTGGGTAGCACTTCTTTTCAGCATGCTCTGGCACTCAGCACTACCTCAGTGAGGCAGTTCAGCTGACTAAACCATGATAAAACCAGTCTTTCTTTTTTTCACAGTTGTTTCCCTTATTCCCCTTCCTCCCCCAGAGAAGTCAGTTCTCAGCTGTACCACCAGGCTCAGACAGGGCAAGATAATTTCACAGAAGCTGTGGTTCAGAGTAGTGGATGCAGAACTGTTGTCTTCCTGAGCACATGGATGCACTCAGTCCCCTCCTGAAGCTTCACCCAGAGGACAGCAATCCCATCTTCAGGCAGCTGCAGACATGTTTGCCTGCACCTTGAATCTGTATTTAATTCCTATCCAAATTGAAGGAAGAGAAGTAGATGCTTCCTGGCCAGAAGTCTCAAAGAAACTCTTAGGAAGGCAGTATTGCATTTAATAGATATTTCTTTATTAAGTCTCACAATTCCAAGAGTCTCAATCAGTCTATTTGTTTGATGCTGCCATTGCTGTGACTTAGAGACGCCTAAAGAAAATGCAGTAACAGACTCTGAGATTATATTTACTCCTTTCAATCAGATCATGCTGGAGGACAATAGTATTTAACAGAAGAAAGCATTTAGTAAAAAGTACTACTGCTAAATTATATGTGGATACATCCTTCATACATTGTTAGTACAAGGTTCTCTTCAAGTTCTCACCTTACAAGCATTTTAACATCATCCACCAAGCATTAACCAGATTTTGCAAATGCAGACCAAAGTTTCTGCGGCAGAGTTGGCACATGCAAGTATATTCCAGCTGCTATTAGATCACAACAACTTCTGGTGTCATGAGGATTCACACACCCAAATCAAAAACACAAAATCAGAATTAAATGTATTCTTAATTGCTCTGGCCTTTAGATATTGTTAAGATATTGAATCCAGAAGAGGGTTACAAAAAGAGCCTGGTCTTAAGAAAAAAAAACTTCTTGCAGAGAGACTGGTAAGCAAATCACATTGAAACTCTTCAAAGGAGAAATTAGGGAATCTTGGCAAAACGCATGAGTAAGCATAGGGGGAAGATATTTCCAACAGTCAGGCCTTTGTGCCTGCAGTTGCAGAACAAGATTCAGTGCCTGGACGCTAAAGCTAGAGAATGGCTGTCACTCCCTTCTCCTGCCACAGCACCCCTTGTAGACTGCATTTCCAGGAGCCCCCACTGTACCATACCCAGAGCACCAAAGTGTGGGGAAAGACAGGGAAGCTTGGGAGAAGAAACCCTTTTCCTAATCTGTCAGTCCAGATTTACAAGCTAGAGACTACAACAGCTACATTTTGTAAAACTTGGTGGGTCTCCCCTATGGATCTCGAACCCACATCTTACTGTTCACATCACCAGTATAAGGTAAGGAGAATACTGCTGGTTAAGATCCAGAAGACCCCATTTCTGCATAGTAAAAGATGTAGAACTAGGCAACTAGGAATCATATACCCCAGAAATCACATTCACAACTATCTTGAAACTTGCACTTTAAATCTGACATAGACAGATTTTCTGTTTGTTTTTAATGTATCAGATATGATAAATAAGTATTTTTAACTCAATGTCTAGTAGCAACACTTCACTTCCCTAGGGAAGGCTTTTGACATTCCTTCTAATCAAGAAAGAGGTGAATTTTTGAACCAGGATGTCAAATTATTCCAGTAATTGTCAATAAAACTACTCATTCATGTTGTCTGATGAAGCCTACTAAATGCAAGTTTTGTTGCAGAGACCCATTATAAGTAATCACAAGGATTAATACGGTGTTTCCGTGGTCTCTCTAGCACCAATAATAACTGCAAAATTCTGTGTGCAAACACTGCTGAAGTCTCAATAATACAAAAATATCTTTGAAGCTTTAAAAAACTTTAAACTGCTGCTTTGGACAGCTTTTTCATGTCTTTTTTTAATCACTGTAAACGAGCCAGAATTAAAGGTAGAATTTTGGAACAGCAGTAGCAGGGGAGACAAGGACCCATGCCACTTTGTTCTCTAGTATGGATGTACAATCCACGTGTACCTGGAAAATTACCAGTTTGAGTGGGTGTGGTTTTTTAGGATGCCTTAGTCCTTTTCCTCTGTTTTCTTGGTTTATTTAGAACCGCAACTTCCAACTTAAGGTTATGACCTTTATGTAAAGCCAACAAAAATTCTTTAACAACGCTTACAACAGAGCAAACTTCATGACTTCTGCCTAGCAAAAAAAGAGAACCAAAAATTGTGTGGGGCCTCTAGCACATGGACAGGAAAATCTATGGCAGTCAATTTCTCATGAAGGACCCAAATATGGAAAAAATGCTGACCTGAACAAGCAATGAGCTACTTAATGAAGTAGATAATAGACTGATTTGTTTGGTAGAACAGAAATTTTAGCCTAAGATTTGGGTATCCCATATAAAATATTAGTCCCCATATAAAATATCAGTTGTGATCTCAGTCCAGTCTAGTATTAATTATTCTCCCTGCCAAAAATAAACTGTTCTCTTCATATGCTTGATTTTCTTCCAAAGAACCAAAGGCAGGAAAAGCTGAGGAAATACCATCTCTTTAGCCTGGCCCAAAACCAAATTTCTTCTGTGCTCTGTGTCATGCCAACTTTTCATACAACTCTTGATTGTTACATGAAATCAAATGCAAAGTTTCACTTACTTTGTCTCAAACAAAGTAAGACAACATATCAAACACTTGGGCATATCCGAATCTCCACTTTTGTGTACAGCAATTACTGATTTCTAAGCTAGAGCTGTTGATGCCAGTCCAGGGGTCAAAGAAATGATAGAGTGGAAGTGTTACCATTTCACATCCCACACTTGTGAATTTCTCAGAATCTGTTCTGTGGTTCTGAACTGGGTATTTGCTAGACAGTACTACCAACACACTTGTATGAGAATAATTCTGCATTTAGGAATAAAAACAAAGACTTCATAGGATAAGACACAATCTAACCTTAAAAGTTTATTCTTAAAATCAAATAAATAGGAGTCTAATGCTCATACTTTATGCCGAGTCAAGCTGGCTCTCAATCAGTGCAGACCTAAGATTTTTCTGCTATGAAATCAGAAAGAATTTATTTTACTTTGCTGCTGACAAAATACTTAGGATAAAGACCACAGAGAAAATTAGCCCAGCCTTCAGGGATGAGTAATGAACTTATGAATGACTGATGATGTAAGAGGAGCATGCAGCTCATAGAATGATAAGTTTTTACAATTCACTTACGAAGTCTCTTTTGTAATCTTGGATTGATTAAATACCAGGACCTGCACTACTCCAAAATCTCTTTCTCCACTTGCTCAGGCTATATTTGGCTTCTTGACCTATCAGAATCTCTTCAATTTTCATTTTCATAAATTTAAAAATTTTGTTCTTTTCTCTGCATGAAGGCCTGGAAAACCCCTTACTTGAATTTGTAACACCTGGATCCTTTTTGTGATACAGAATTATAAATGAGAGTAGTATAACTATTTCCCAAAATGAACCATCATCCCACTATTCAACTGCTTGTTGTCCACAACTGCCTTCTGAAAGAGAAGTCCTGCTTCTGTGTACAAGAAGTGAATATCACAGGAAATATAACAGACATATTCTAGTCCAGACTTTGTACCACATAAGCTATTTAAATGGATACTCAGAAAAGAAAGAGGTATAATTTTTATATGGTCACAGAAATTGCTAGTATTTAAGACATAAAGCTTCTCAGACCAGTTTCCCTTAAAACAGCACAGCAAGTCTTAATGACAGATGTTCAAGTCCTAACCCAGCTAAAACCACTGGTTGTTGTACCAGTTTTAATAGGACTGGGAAAAGAGCTGTTTTTGTATGAAAAAGATAGGACTGCTTTTATTAATTAGAAGCAGAAAGTAAAAAACACTTCACTGGTAGGATGCCTTTGTTTATGCAGACAACCTTACTCATTTTCAAATTCCTCAAAGTATCTTTAACTCTGAAGTTATCCTGCTTCTCAGCAGAGATCATGTTGTTTCTCATGTGCATACAAAGCATGGTTCATACCAGAGAATTGTCCAGGGTGTGGAGAAGACTAAAGGCAGAGAACCTGGCTGTTACCTATATGAACATGGCCAGCAAGCCTACAAACATCACAGCAAGTCCATTCAGACAGTCTGCCCTAGCATCTCACCCATGTTCCTTGAACAAAAAGCCTTCAAGGGAAGAGTCACTTCTGAGTGCTGTCCACACCCACAAACAGATGTAGTAAAAGGAGAGCTAATACAGCAACTGGCCATGATAAACTCTCAAGAGAGATTTTGTAACCCACAATTAGGATAATCCCAGCCACGTTGTTTGTCTCCCATGAAAATTGTTTGACCTCAGATTTCTTTCTTGGAACATGCTGCTGATTTTTTTTCTCTCCACATCCCTCCCTTGGGAATTCAATATAACAGCTCTGTTTACTAGAGTTTCAGCCATTCCAATGTAATGGGAAGGTGTCAAAAATGCACTGTTATTTCAGGCTTACAAACTTAAATCAATGGCATGGTTGGTGGCATATGATTAAAATAAAGGTAACAAAAATTTCAAAGGAATGTTACCAGATACTAAAACTGTCATAGAAAGCACTTAGGAGTAGCCAGAGATTTTCAGAGAAGATTTGTTTGCAGTGGAGTCCCTGTTTTATGTTTAGAAGAGTCATATTTTGCGCAGTATCAGATCTGTTGGACTTCCGTTCAAGGAAACCACAGGTACATACTGAAGCAGAAGCCCTTATGCTCTGCCAATTATTGCTTAGCAGCAAAGTATTGTGGCATTTGTAATATTTAGGCCTATAAAAAGAAGACACCCAACAATCAGCACAACATATAATAACAATAACAACAATATTTCAACACTTTTTTGATTTTTATGATGCAGAATCATTGAACTCACACAAAACATTTAGCTAAGAGTCCTTGGACAATAGCTGAATCCTAAGAAGACTCCCAGAAGAGTCCCTATGACCCTCAATTTTATTATTATCTTGAGTAGTCATACATAGCCAAAGAAGACGGTAAGTTTTACAGCATATCATTTTATTACACAAAACCCTGTGGTCATACATAAATCACACACTAAGAATAGTGCAAACACCACTTTAAAGGTGCTCTGTAGGGGCTATTCTTCATTATGAAAGCCATTAGCATAAAATCAAGATTATATAGTTGGGAATTTTCTTCCTGAAAACTGCATTATTTTGTATAGTCTCAAAGTCCATAATTCATCTCCAGATGGCAAGTACTCAAGGGCAAAACTGAAAGGGGGAAGCAGGAGAAGAAGTAGGTCTACATTACTATTTAACAGTATTTTTATTAGTGTTTATAAGAGTATTTATTATTTTATAACATCAGAAAGCTAATAGATTTTTGATAGATGCTAAAGGATGCATACTCCAAGTTGTGTGTGAGTGATTCACGTGCACAGGAGTTCACAGTATCAACTGTGGGATTGGCTTTTAGAAACTGTAAGTGAATCATTCTGATAGAAAACAGAATAACATGATCTCTGCCAGCCAGTTCTTGGAAAATAAAACTGCACATGCATAACTTGTGAAACAAGGAGGCGGAGTTTCCATTCAATCAGCTTGTCTGAAACATCTATAATTTCTGTTTTGTTCTCAACAAATATGCTAGTGTGTATAAAGGTTACAGACAAACCAAGTGGCTGCTGGGAGTCGTGCTGCCAGAACCCCATTTCAGGCAAACATCTAGTCAAAAACATAATGCACAAATATTTCATAGTATTCTGTGAAGCTGGGAGTTATATAGATGTAGAATTCCATAACTTGTCCCACAAGGATGAATTTTAATCGTATGAGCAAATCCAGTATCCCAGCCATGCTTTGAATCTGCTTTGGGCCTGCTGGAATAGAACTACCAGTAATAAAAGAAACAGCAGCTACACTTGCAACTTGCTGGTCTGCACTCAGGTTTGTCAACGTACAACCTATATCCAACCAAAGCAAGGAAAAAACATATCTTAATAATGGCAGTGGAATACTCTGGCACATTGCTCTTTATTTCTCCCTCTTGCTTCATTTTGAAAACGAGTTTATTGTTGTAGCTACCACTCGATGCAATGATACTGGAGTGTTTTCCAGACAACCAAGAACTGAGATAGAAAGCTTTGTCCCTTCCAACATGTAGAATCTCAAACAATATTGAGTTATTTTTAAATTACAACTTTGTGATGGTTTGTGTTTGGCTTTTTATGGGATAAATTAGGAGAACCAAAAAGACCAAAACAAGCTTACCTTAAAGTTACAAAGATAGCTTATTCACACACATTAAAGAATGAAGGGAAAAAGAAAAAAAAAAAAAAAAAAAAAAAAAAAAAAAAAAAAAAA
>WEIU01013801.1:12697-70565 GCA_013389925.1 Aegithalos caudatus | reverse complement strand
GAGAGAAAAAATTCTTACAGTCCTGGAAGTGCTTCTTAAAACAAATACATTTGTGCTATCAATTATCAGACAGGATGAGCACATCTCTCTTTCCTAGAAACCAAACTGGATAAATACTAATAAAAATGATGTAACACTGCCATGGTTTTGCAAATAAAATTTTTGCATTTGTTTTCTCACTTCTTTCTCTCAGAAGAATCTTCCCTTAATCCATGGTCACATCCAATGCTATGCAAAATCAAAGGCACTTACACCAGTTTAGGGGTATCTTGATTTGGTTTGTGGATGAATTTTGACAAAAAAACCTTTACAAAAAATGAAAGCATTGTACTACAAAGGTTGGCTGCATTTTCAAGCAAGCATTTTCAAGTTCACTAAGCCCTCTGAAAATGTGCCTTAATTATACAACAGAGTTGAACATTTGTCGACGTTAGTGCTTCCTCACAAGTTATCTAACAAATAAACCATCTTTTCCCAGGTTTCACTTTCAATTCATCTAACCAAGGAATGCCTTAATCAAATCTGGTATTTTCCAATCAGTTCTACAACACAACCAAAAAATGAATTATCAATGTTTGGATGAATTCTCAAATGTTCTGGAACTAAAATCTGTGTTCAAAATTACTTAACTAGTTAGCACACTTGTTAAAATTAAAAACTAATCATAAATAATATAAACAAGGTATATATCACTATTATACTTCCGTAAAATATGAACAATGCATAGTTAGATCCAGCTGAATGAATCAGGACAAGAGGGAAAAAAAATTGTTGGAGGAGTGGAAGAATTTAATCTGCTTTTGCAAATTACTATATGGTTGCAGGAGATCTGTCTTCCCAAATTTTCTCAATGTGAAAAGTCCAGAAATATAAAATGCATGAAATTTAATCCAATGTATGGGTCATGTTACCTTTTGTTTAGGGGCATTGATCCTGAAGCCACTTCCATCTGATAGCCAAATCCCCTAGAAACAAATCTACAAGAAAAACCTTGTTCCCTATAACAGCATTCAGTAAGGAGGCTTTAAGAGAGAAAATGCTACTGTTAAGACTAGCATCAGTTAATCAAGGACTTGTTGAAAATTTGATTTAAAGGAATGAGACATATTCAATTGGCTATCTTGGTAAGTTTGGTAAATTTGATCATATAATTTTTTTGCATGTGTGTGGTGTATTTCTGCACTTTAACAGTGTATTTTCTTTAGAAATATTTTGCTGATGAGAGATTCTACTCATGAAAGTAACATAGAAATACCCAAAAAGAAATATGTGAATTTTTAGTTCTTTAAAAAAAAGCTTTCTAAACTGAAAAGCAAGAAACGGTTGTATTTTTAATATGAAACTTCCCCAAAAAGATGTCTTTAAACATTTCTACTTCTTGAACAGCTTCACATGAATATCTGGAAACTGCATGCCAAGTCAAAATTCTGCTTGGAGAAGAGAGGATTACAAAAAATAATAAAAATAATTAAAAAAAAAGTTTAAATCAATGAGAATGCCTGGCCAAAAAACAATCAAGGAGACATGATTACAGGTCACAAAATAAAAGTCTTGAAATATTAAAAAGCAATAACAGCAAATCTCAGAGCAATGGTATGCAATATCCTTATTCAAAATGGGAAAATAGTAGTCATTTCTATTTATCATTCTGCAATATATTAAATGAGATTTTTAATAAGCATATGTGCTAATTACTTCTTACCCATTAAAGAGAAATTAATAGATACTAATATATTTGCGGCTATTCTCAACAGTTGTGAAAGAAGCCATTTCTATCATAAAGATATGCTTTTCTTTCTGCAAGAATCTGAATTACCATCTTCTGAAGATTTTGGAAAAACCAATACATTGAACTGGCAAACTTGATAAATTAAATTCTTTCTAATCACTTTGTAAATCATCTGATGGAACTATATAATTTGATTTTTAAAAGATATTCAATGTGTGCTATTCAATAATTCAAGAAGGAAGTCAACATAGGTTTGAACAAACTTAATTGTAATAAATGACAGTTCCCCAAATAAGCTAGCAATCATGAACAGATTTAAGATTCCTCTTAGCAAAAAATCTAAAGAGGTTGAATTCATAATCTTCATTATAACTTAAAATGTCAGTCCAGTTTTAGAGAGACTAGACATCAAAATACATTAAAACAAAGCTTCATGAATCAAAGAACATAAGACTATTTACTGATTATCCAACAGATAAGTTACTAATATAAATAATTTTCTTCGTTATTTGATTACAACATATATATAATGTTTACTACAAAGTACTATTAAGCTGAAAAAGCAAGAGTGATGAGACATACCTTACCTAAGTATTAAATTTGTATTTGCTTAAGAATTCAGCAAGAAATTAGTATTTTTACACAAATATTTTTTCCACAAGTCCTGAGAGCAAGTGACTTCATTTTTATCCCACGTACTGCAGTGCTAGAATCTCATTTATCGATGGGGGAGTGGCAACCAGAAATCAGGTGGCTGCAGTACCAGATGAGCAGAGTTTCTAAACACAGTTACTCTTTACCATCTAATTAGTTCTACTGATAGTGCTGGCACACTCAAAGTTAGCAGCTGCTTAAATAGCTTGCCAAAATCGGGTCCTGAACCTGCTGAAACAAGTGCTTGTTTTGTTTGGATATTTTTTCCATTTGCATATTTTCCCATTTGAAAAATTCATATGGCAAGTTTATAAGAACTGTTTCTGATCATATTTCCTAGGTACGCATAGATCTAAATCTTCATGCTGCAAATTAAGAATGCAACAACCAAGCTCTGATTATTCTGCAGACCTGGTCAAAGAAACCTGCACCAACGTGGAGCCTCTAGACAAGGAAGCAGACCTCCACAAGGAAAATGCTGCTTTGTGTGAAAGCAGCAGCCCAGAAGATGTCTTCAGGTCCTCTGAAATGCAGATAGTACCAGTTTGTACGGACACCACCTTGCCTCCAGGGGACTACATTCTCAGACGAGGCTACACAGAGTCTTCACTTCTGAGGCTTCCTACAGAGGAGTGCATTGGGATCCACCACGTGCCTCTCCAGTTCAACCGTCATGCTCGGGCCAGAATTTCCACATCTCCAACTTTAAGGCGTCTAAGGATGGCCTCTGCCTCACAAGCGCTGTCATTTCAGGACTGTTCTGACACAGCTCAGCTGGGGAATCCAAAGGAATACACTGGACCTCTCCACCACATTTGTAAGAGTCCACCTCGGTGTATTACAATTTCTTCATTATCACTTCCTTCTTGTGTCCACGCAAAATTATTGTCATTCAAAGCCAAATCTGAGAGAACCATAGCAGTTCCAGAGTCTGACCTACTCAAATCAAAGCTTCCAAGCCAAGAGGATCCTCTCAGAAATGGCAGTCCCAATGAGCCACACAGAAACTCTTGGAGAGCCACCTCTGCTACGCTTCCTACGAGACTCCCCCTCCCGAATCCTACACTTTGGGCAGGTGTCCAGGTAAGAGGAATAAGAGGATGCAACCTCTTTTTCAGTCTTTCATGTTCAGTGTCGGTCCATCATGGGCCAGTGCACAAATAAAACCCCAGTTCTTAACCTGAACTGCAAGCTGGGCTGTGATCCTTTAATACAGCACACCAACTTCTACACTTAACAGGAAGGGAGATTTTTCTTTCCAAATTAGCAAGAGACAGCAGTTCCAGCCTTGTCCCTTGGTGACCAGGTTAGCTTAGTCCACTCCTGTACCTGGTCACTCTTTCCCACCTCTGTCCATTAATTCTGGTGGGCCAGTACAACTGTTGCTGAGGATACAGAAGAACAAGACTAAGTAATTTATCCTGTTTAGGACTGTGTTTTAGAAGACTATTTTCTTTAAACCCACTCTTTAACCCTTAAGCAGGATCATTCCTCAGACAGAGAAGTTCTCTATTCTGTTTTACTGAATGGCATTACTAACCCTAATAAAACCAAGAATTAATTGGTTGAGGAAAAAATTAATGTCTGCTACTCCCAAAGGAAGAGGTACCATTCCCTTTATTTATTTCCACTTACCTAGCTCTGTCACTCACTGTCACCAGCTCCCCCCGGCCCCCCCTTCCTTTTTATGTCCAGCTCCATAAACAAAGAAGCAATTGTGCAATCTCTTCTTAAATAAATAAATAAATAAATAAATAAATAAATAAATAAATAAATAAATAAACAAAAAGAAACCCTGGTCCAATGAGTTTCAGCATCAGTGTAGAGAAATAAGCAAGGGAGGAGCAAACCCTGCATCTTTCAAGGGCAAGAAACTACAATTCAGCTCTCCATAAGGACAAAAAGAGAGGCTTTTTCACAAGCCAGGTTTGCTACTAGATCTGCTCTCAAAGACCTTCCACTGTGTGCAGAGGCAGTTAAATTCACACACACGCTTGATTATGTCCTTGTGCCAAACCACCTACACACACATTTTACTGAGGGTGGACAGTGTCATATAGGTGTAGAATTCTTCACTAACTGGTTAGCTTTGCCCTACAAATCAAAAGCTATTTTCCTTCTCCCTCCACCCCCTTCAAATATAGAAAACATTCTGGATATCAAATGAGCTCTCCTTGCTCCACAACAGTGAAATTAATTAGCCTATGCCCAAGCCTAGGACAGTGTAATTAGTACATTTCTCTTTACAAAGGAGTTCTTTTTTCACAAAGAAAAAAAATCAGATTGCTTGCTTTCTGACCAAGTAACTAAGAATATCTTACTTTCTTTCAGGAGAGTGGACTGCCCATGCAAAGGTATACACATTTATTTTATCTGATTCTAAGCTTGACTGTCCTAAATTTTTAATGCATTTGCTTCACTCTAAGACAAAACTGAACATTGAGTCATGTGTATATATAACTCAATCTTAGTCTGTTGATTTGCTATGTGAAATGCCTGTCACCAGCTCACTAAACGTTTTAACAAGATTTTCTTTCAAAGGTCACTCTCTCCTTAGCACATTTAGCTACATTTCACTCAATATTTCATCCAGATCATCGGGGAGCTTTGTACTAGGAACTAACTGCCAAAGGGTCCGGTTGTTTGGCTTAGCAGTGTCAAATTTCAGCTTGAAGAATGTGAAATATCTCATAATCTTGAGTGACATTCTTCAAATGTTTGTGGAAGGGAAAAGGGAGCAAAGGAGGTAGTAGAACAGCTCAATATTGTTCTTATAAATGAGCAGACTAGGACTGCTATTGGAGAGAGGGACTGTTAATCCTACAAACTAAGAAGAGTACATAGAATACATGGATTTTAGAAGTTAGTGCAGAGTAGATGTTGCACACCATAGACCTGTGCAGTGAATTGTGTCAAGGACTTCTAAACAACTATCAAACAGTAAAAGTTCTATTAGAAATTACTTCGATTAAAATGTGTTTCTTTCTTTAAGATGTTCAAATGTTTACAGAAGGGAAGGAAAGTTTAATTTTCTTCTCCCCACACAACAAGGAAGCAGGAGATTGTACCTCCATTAATAACCACCCCTCTCTCACTGATGGAGTAGTGCTCACTTTGTTGCATGGTCCCCTCAAGGATGTTTGGGTCTGGGTGGTTTGGAGCAGACTGATATAGTTTAGGAGTCCTTATATAATGCAATCCCCTAGACGAGATTCAAGAGACATGTGCATGCATTGGAAATTACACATTCACTGTAGAAGAGGCCTCCTAGACATTCTGAACTGCTGTAATTCCCAACACACTCTTTAGCATTTTGAATTTACAATGGAGATGAAGAGAGAAGGAGAAGGAAAGATCTTTTCATGTGGATGTGAAAAAAAGTGATCTGTAGTTTTTGTGGGAAGAGTCTACTGTGATCCAACTCAAAACAGGAATGCACAAACATCTCATTGTCAGTGTGAAGATTTGCATGTTGTGTAACAAACTTCAGGGGAGAAATTAAAGACACTGAACGCAGATGGTTTAACGGGAGAACACTGAACATCTAATGTACACAGCTTCTCCTGCTGCTGCTTGCCTATAGTGGCTTCAAGAGGGAAGTAACTGTATGCCAGCTAGGGTATTGGCTTTGGACTTCTATCCAGACACCTTTTAAAATCAAGAAACCACAACCCAAGGAAACAATCTAAGATTTTTTCCATAGGCAGCAGCAGGAAAGATTGTCAAAAGGTGGTTGGGATGATGTATTATGTAATCTAGACAAATGTTAGAATGTGCAAAAATATATTTAAAAATGCACCAGTTTCTGCTTTAAACTTTTTNTTTTTTTTTTTTTTTGTCAAATTTTATTTGATCAAAGGTCTGGGTTAAAGCCTGGCTTCGTCTCCTCTTTTATTAAGATCATTAGTCTAACTCCGTAACAGCTAATCCCTTTTTATCACAGCCAGAAAAAACTGTTGACACGTCAGATTATTCTGTCCCTCTAGCAGCCCATCTAGTAGCAGTCAACCCTTCTCCAAGACTGACTTACATATTGTTCTGGATAAAATCATACCTCTGTCCTTCAGTTTTAATGAACATCTCCCTGCTCCTAAGATGTACTTCCAAAAAAGTTCCTTAATGCACTCATACTCATTTTAAACAGCCTTCCCCCACACAGTCCTCAGTCAAAAATGCCAGCACATCCCTGTCAGCATGTCAACTTGGTGAACTGATGGTTTTAGAAAGAACCATCCAAAATAAATAAACAAAAAGGGCAAGAGCTACTGCACAGACAGAGGTATATGTGGTGGAGAGAAAGTGAGATGCTAAACCAACACTGTCACAGAAGAAAACATTAATAAAACAATACCTCAGGTTTACTCTGATCTCCTTTTTCCTTGCACCATTCAGCAATATTAGAGACTAGGTGAAAAACTGCACTGCACTATTTCCTACAGCAAATCAGCTAATGAAGAGCTTTCACAGTAACTGCCAAGACAGCTCATATTCAATGCCGTGAAGGAGCCGAAGTACTCTTAATGTTTCACACAGCTGTAAAGTGTCACAATGCCACAGAACCACAGAGTGGGTAAGATTGGGAAGGACCACAGTGGCTTCTCTGTTACAACCTCTCTGCTCAGGCAGGGTCATCCTAGAGCACATTGCACAGGATGACATCCAGTATACTAAACCTAACTCCTTGTGCAATCATATAAATATTTTACCCTTGTCAACAGGTCACTTTCCACGCTAACATTTTGAATCAGGGAGTCCAAATAGGACAGGGAGGGTCCTGAGTGCCTTAGGAAACAGTGTCAGTACCTGGCAGTTATCTCAGTACTGTGACCCGACAATATTTACCTTAGTAACACCCTCTGTTGCTTTTATTCACACCTAGTGGATATTTCTTTAAGTAAGGTGGTCTGTAGAGATGTCTGTTCCCTGGGATAGCTAGTTAGGCTAAGATTAGGGACATATGAAGGTGCTTACTTTCTATGCCTTAGAAATAACTATATATGCAGGATATTTATTTTGCCAGACCATGACCTGCTTCAGTGTCTTTAATAATTTCTATAACTTTCCCATGTAAATCCATGACATTATCATGTTTCCAAAAAAAATAGATTTTAAGAAGGAATTATTACAGATGATATCTCCTCAGACACCTGAGTTTGTCCCTAAAGCACAAGCATTTTTTTCATTCCATCACTGCAGTCCTCTGCCCCAGTAAGTGAAACAAACAAAAAATAAAGAAAAATGCAAAGCTGCAGAGTCTGAAGGCATGAGAAGATGCTAAAATATTGCAGACTTAAAACCTAGTAAATTTTACCACATAGCATTTCAGTAATTTAATTTCTCCAGAAAAAAAAAAACAAAACAACAGAAGCATCTGATATATCTGTCTACTGGCATCAGGCCAGGAAACCACAGAGACCTGTGCTTCTATCTCTGAAGCATAAATATACAATTTAGACATGGAAGCCATTAACCAGCCCAGGCTCATCAGATTGCAAAGGTATATTGTAGACAGACACACAAGTGATCTTATCATGCCCCACATTTCACAGGCTTGTGCACCTGTGTGAAGAGCTTGTTTAGCCATATGTGTGTCTGAAGTTCAAAATCTTTTTGATTTGGATAAATAATGTAATTTAACTCAGTTGCAGTGACTCTGTGCCTCCATAATTAGACTTCATAAGCCACTAGCCTGAAGCTTCAAATATATTATGAAAATAATAGTAGGTTAGTGGCTTCAAAAATCAATAATATACTGGCAAAATTTTACTGTGAAGCCAACCTGAAATAAATCTCCTGAATTTCCTGGTACAGTAATAATACCTTTGAGGATTATCCTTGTACTTTATTGCAGCACCCGACTTGTATAACAGCTGCCTAAAAGATTGCATCATGGAATCACGAGAGGTTTCAGTGGCATCTTAATACAATCATTACCAACACTGAAAATCTGCACTGGGTAGCATTCAGTGCGTGTCTCAGGAAGGCACTCCTGAGAAGAACACTCCTCTCCCTTGCACTGGTATGGGCTTGCAAACAGCCAAGAAACAGACCCCTCAACCATTAAAGCTCTCAAACCACATACCGAGGGTTCAATTTCAAGAGAAACCACAGAATTTCATTGTAAACCCTAAAGCCAAATAAATCAATCCTATGTTCTCCATTCAGTAGAACTAGCAGAAAAACTTTCAAAGAACTCCTGCATTGCACAATGTAACCTCCTCAAGACATAGTTTTTAAGCCCTGATATGGTTCAAGTCTTCACGTCCCAGGCCTGGCCCTCCTGATAAGCCTGTGGGCCTTTCTCTTGTTACGAGCATCTTTGATCCAGACCATTCAATTCTTTAGCTAATAGCAAGCAGTGTCACCACCAGGACATAAAAAACGAACAGTCTCCATGTCTTACTATACAGATCAAATCTGAGTTCTCTACCTCAGAGCTCATCTGTCAGTTGATTAGCTGTCAAATAACTATTCATGCACTTAAAGGAAAAAATATACCTGCCAGGTTTCACAGTAAGTGGGGTAAATGGCTAGATATTCACACTAAGATAACTGCCTAGACAAAAAAAAAAAAAAATTAATCTCAGTACGAATCATGCTTAACTGACCAAAAATACCATACACATAAGTGGTGACTGAAAACCAGAATTTTATATCTGTACATGTACTTTGTGCCTCCTCCCTCAGCTACTGAATTATTGACCCTTTTAGTCCTGATGCAGTATTTGTGTATCAGTTGATTGAAGGCAGCGCAACAGCAGCTGCAGACAGCAATCCCTCCGCAGCATATACTAACACAAATCATTAGGTATCAGCGTGAGTTATTAGCAAAATACAAAAGGATTTTTAACACGAACCAACAGTCTCTATGTGAATGCCTCTGGCACAAACATTTCTGGATACACAATGACTGGGTCACTTTTCTTAATGGGTATAGATCCTGGACAATGTTCTCCATTAGGAAAAACAATAGTTGGAAAGAGACATTTGCTTTTGATCAGTAGGGCCACTGAGTCATATTACATTCAAAATATTTGATATAGCAGAAAAACATTCCAAAAATACTTAGAAAGAAAATAGCACAACTAGCCAAAAGGATAAATAATTTTTTAAAACCCAACATTTTAACTGTTTCATTAGCGTGCTTTCTTTTCTTGAAATCACCTGAGTTACATGAAGGTTAAAAGTAACGAGTCACATGTCAGCTAAAAACAGTATTTAATTGCTCCTTTAAACTCCAGTGCCAAAGCATAGATTCTAAAATCCACACTCACTTTTTGTCTAACCTTAGAAGAAACAAAGAATTTTCAATAATTAAATGTTCTAATTACTTATTATCTGAAGCAAGCCATGACCATAAGAACCTTGATCTCAGCAACAATGTGGAGTTGGAAAGACAATTAAGTATTTGCTGTCAATCACTGAAACTCTCTACTCATTGTTCCTTTAACACATTAAGTCATAGCTCCTGTGATTTGGTTTTTTAGCTGATTCCCTCCTGTACCAGCAAGGATCCCTTCAGGAGTTTCCTCTGCAGCCTCAAGAGGACAGAGATGACGTGTGTTGTTGTTGCGTCTGACAGATCAGCCGAGCGCAGGCGCAGCTCCCTGGTAGTGAGTCTGCCTGGACTCGAGGTGTTCCCTGGAGACCTCCTGGTGTCAGACAGTGCCATGGACTACCTGCCCTACTCATCCTTCCTGTTCAGCGCAGGTCAGACACAGGGTGGGGTTTGCTCCTCTGAGCCCAGCAAAAGCCAGGACTGGAACATGGGTGCATGTGGGATGGGAGGGAGGATGTATACAATGAGAATGTGAGGTGGTGCAGCCTCTGTGGGAGATCATGTTATCCCACACCAAAGTGATTGCATTGCCAGTTTTAAAATTCCTTTTTTTCCTGTTTTTCCCCCCTACATTTTACTGTTGAATGTAAAATGCGAGGAGACGAGGGTAGGACACAGATCACATTGCTCATGACAGGCTAGAAGCAACCAGAGCCCAGGCCAGGATCTCCATCTAGATGCAGTTGAGGTACAATTTCCTACCTCCACAGCTTCAAGCAGAGAGAAAAGTGGCCCATGCTGCCCTTTGCAGTAGTGTCCTGATCACAAGGGTAGCAAATCCAACTCATGGCTAGAGGTTGCTCACAAGACATTGCAACACTGAAATGCAGACCTGCAAGCAATTTCCACAAATAGCTATTGTAGAATATAGTATAGTGTGTGGTGGGATTGACAGAGATACTATGGCCAGAGATCAAAAGTTTCTCAAAAAGCAAGTCAGACAAGGTCACAATCAGCATTTTCATGACAGTAAATAAGCCAGCCATTCCCAGAATGGCCAAGACCTTCAAAATCCAGAAACACAAAGTTTTGACTGTGATTCCCTGTCACACACTTGAAGATGGGTGCCACATAAAGAAAACCTTTTCAGATTTCTTTCTGGACACAATCATTCCTCACATGTCACCAGTGCATTCCTAAATCTAGATCTCTAGCTTTTCCTCTGCCTCACCAAGGATTAAAAATTACAGTCTGCCTCACTGACCCCATGACAAATCTGAGGCTTAGGGCTCGTAGGATTATTTATTCCCTGGAGATTTAAATACCTGAATAACTCCAAGTTACCATAATGAGAAGGCATACACTAATTCTTGTTTTAAAACAACATCCTCAAAAATTGACTTGAGGTATGATGGTTTTCCTAGGTAAAGAATTGGCAATCACATAGTGATCATCTGCAACGAGTAGGAGTGTTTAGTATCATCCAAGATCCCACAACATAATTCTTGCTGGAAGGAACACACCAAGCTTAATGGGTTTTAAGTCTGGTGCACAAACTACCTAAACTCAAGTATAAAATATGAGCAAAGTAGAGTATAGTCTATCAAGCTGCATATATAAATAATATAAATAACAGTTTTCTTTTTATCTATTTTTTTCCTTACTGATAACATCTGTTTTACCCATTAGAGTCCAAAAAGTCAAGGTGGCCATTTGCCAAAAGAGGAGTCGTGAGTATTTTTCATAATTTTATTTTTCCTTGCACTGACCTTGCATTTTCCCACAACTAACCTGGGTAAAAATAGTTTCTTCACTTTCTTGCCCTTGGAGAAAGGCAGCCAGCAGGTGAGCTGAACTCAGAGCTGAACAATGTCAGCCCTCCTTGGGACTGCTTACACATTAATCTGCAGTGAAGACTGGGTGGCTCCAGTGCAGCCATTTCATGGAACACACAGGAAAACACAGTCAGTGGCACTGCTCCCCATCACTGTAGGTGGTGGGAAGAGAGGTGTCCTTGGCAGCAGGAGGGCAGAGTGGGATGGGCAATAAGAGCAGGGGCTCTGTTCAGGGCAGGCAGCAGGCCCAGTGCATCTCCCTTGGTTAAGGTAGCACAAGGTAGACAAATCAGTTGCAACATTGCTTTGACCATCATGTGTCCTGTATTTTCTGTGTGCCTTAGGGCTTTGAAGAATGTGATGAGCTCCCACTCACATAGAAGGGATCTAAGCTTTACCTATAAAAGTACCATTCCAGGACACTTTCTTAGGCCTTTCCTGTCCTCATGGGCGCCCTCACGCTCACCAGTGAAAGCACAACTAAGGAAATTTCCTTGTCTAACACAACTCCTTGTCTTTTCCATTAGTGAAAACTTTCACTTACTAAGGTATCTGAACTTCCTTTCTGTGTTCTGCTCAGCATTCAAAAAATTATTTATAAGTGTCTTGATAACTTTTTCTCCCTAAGCATGTAATTAAGATTAGTCCCTTCCAAGTATTTTTGCATTTTATCAAATAATAGTTTGTGCTTACACAACAAATGCAAGTACTCAGGTTAATATGTACAAGAATTCCCTCTTCATTTGATAGCAGTTTCACAGCATTTGAAGGAGCAGGACCTAAACCTGAGGATTTTTAAATTCAGCAGAACATTTTCAATTTGCAATAAAAAGCATTTGATATTTAGACAGAAGTGATTTCTAAGACTATTAAATGCCATAAAATTTAATTAATGAAGATTCATTTTCTGGTACATGGGTTCAGTGTGCATATATATTAACTGCATTATTTTTTCTGCTCCATTTCAGTCTATCTTTTAAAATTAGGATCTGAACTTAAACCCTACGTTTCAAATATTATAATCAAACACATTTTTCAAAATTGGCTTGAGTTCAGTGCCTAAAGTTCAGACAATAGAAATCCATGAAATGGGAATATACTGTTCCAGAGAACAGATAAAATTTAGGCAAACACCTTAAAAGTCTGTGCCCATAGCACTAAAATAGAGTTCATAAATAATGTTTAAATTGTTTACAAGGCCTGAATAAACAAAGCCGAAACAAAAGCAGTTGTTTTTATTTCATGGTCCCTCACAAAAACTCCCACTGTTCTTTTAACTTTCTGGAAACTCATTTTGACTGCTCTGCAGATGATGAAGGGAGCTTTTTCCATACATAGCTCAAACAATTAAAAATAAATAAATAAACAAACACATAATTTTGTATACCTATGACAGGATTTCAACTAAGAATCTATTGTCCCCTATCTCCTAAAGTGCTAAGGAAAGCAAAATATTTCATCAGTTCTGTCTTTCAAGGGTGGCCCATTGCCTGTTGCCATACCAATGATTTGCCCTGTCAAAGATTTGTGTATTATGTGAATAAAACCTCACACAACCAAACCTGAGGCATTTACACACCCCACCCACAGCTACAAAGAAATCTGCCATCATTGTCTTGTCTCTGTGTAGAAGAGCCTGGAAACTTAAAGAAATCACTAATTAAAGGGCAAACTCCTTACAGATTAGGGCAAGGTTACAGAGTTGGGTAAACTTCTCAACAGTCTTTAAAACACTGTATGAATCAGGGGCATGTTTTTGTAATTCAACAGAGTAAAGACAAACAGAAGCAAACATCTGATCTGGAAAATTGTCTTTCAACTGTTAAGATCATAGACTGCTGCACAGATGAATTTTTCTGCTATAAGGTATCAAAATATTCAGTATGCTGTATCAAGGATACTTAAGGATGGAAAGAATTTTGTGTTCTTTATACGCTAACATTTGTCTGTTCATTAATCTGGATATGAGACCTTTCTGTTAAATTAATGCATAAGTATGTAGTACATTTTTGTCATCTGAAATGGAGGGGCAAGTGAGAAACTGAGAGTCAGAGTAGGTTATCAAGGGCCCTCAAAAACATCTGGATTATGCCAGGGTTCCAGAGTTCCCTAGATCAGGGATGTACCACCTTCAGAAAAAGGTCTGAAGGCAATCCTCTCAGCAGCACCTACAGGTCTGTGGAAAGAAACTACAGCATCAGAGAGATGTCAAACGGGACACAGCCGCCCTCATTGCTGCATTCAGAGGCAGCCACATGGAGGTCAGTGCCAACACCAAGGTTTGGCTGCAGAAAAGCCACCAAAGCCTGTCTGCCAGACAAACAAGGCTTCTGGCCCCTAGCCACCAAACACCATCCCCTCTCCAAACCTTCTCACAGCAGGCTGTTATCTGCAGTTCCCCACACACAGTTGCTGAGGGCTCCTGTCAGTGCCCAATTTATATATGGACATCTGACTTTGGAGCAGGTCCATAATGTGATGGTGGTCACCTTAGGACTAAGCAAAACAATTTCCAAATGACTATAAAAAGACCTAGTCCTTTGGTACCTTGATTTTATCATTCAGAAAATAAGAACATGTCATCCACCCAAGATCAGCACAACAGATCAAATTCCTTTGCATTTGCAAGCTGCCCACTAATTTTTGATACAACATATGTAAGCATAGACTATCATATTGTGTTGCTTTCAAATTCAGTGTGTTTATATTGTAAGTACTTTAGAGGAGGATGGCAGGTGTTAAAATATTTTAAAGGAACTTTCAGAAGAAAAATTGCTTATATTGGTAGATGAGATTTACACAGTAAATAGGACATAGATTCGTTTCATAAGGTCCGAAGCAGCTGATGCAAAAATTGATAGTTTTCTTTCTTCTTCAATCAATAGAGTAAATCTTGGAACGAATTTATGAATGAGCAACAGACTGAGCAGAAAGATGTCAACAGCCGGTTAGAAGTGAAAAAAGAAGCAGCAGTGTGGGAGCTTTTCACAAGTGAATGCACTTACTTTCTGGATCATTTGCTGGTTCTCAAGATGGTAACGTCAGATTTCACTTCGCAAAAATAATGAAACATTATTTGTTCTGCTGTGATGGACACAAGGTCACCTGAAACCTCTCGTTAGAGGTCTGTGGGGGAATGACTTAATACCCGGCTTTTCCTCCCACCTTGCCTGCTCATCCTGTTTCCATAGCTCCCTTTTCTGTCTTTATCATAGTATCTCTTCTTCTAAAGATAGAAGATATCTCTTCTTCCAGGATATTTAACTGATATTCCATTAGTCCTCTCACAAACACTGTACTGAAGCCATGCTCCAACTGGCAATTTCCATACTGGACTATTCCAATTGCTAACATTGTACAATATTATATTTGTCATTTAAGTTCACATAGAGCTGTGGTTAGATTATCCTGACTGGAGCATAAAAACCTCAGAATTTGGCAGACCTGTAGTTTTAATGTTACATGAAAACAAACATACTAAAAACAACTCCTCTCCCAAAAACTGTATTACCTCCAATACAGTGAATTTTAAGAGCTTGAAATACGGACAGAAATATTACACACTGTTACAAGAATAGCTGTACTATTTATATTTACCACACATCAAAAGTTAATGTAGCCAATTAAAAGGATAGAAGCTTTCATAAACATTTTCTTATACTTCTTATCTTACTCATCACAGACAATTTCTGATTTTTTATTAAGTCAAAGAAAAGAGATTTGTGAAAATTTTTCCATGTTGCTGAAAAGTTAGCCTGGATAAGAACTACTGCAAAGTAAAGGGAACAAATAGAGCTGGCTGAATTCCTCCTTGGTGGTGCAGAAAAGGGATAGAAAACAGGATAACGGGACCAGCTATTGGTTCAAGTCAGGAGAAGAGCATCCTTCTTTTGTTTAGAAATCTGAAAAATTTAAAAGGTGGTGAATACTGGGAAGAATGATGATAACAGCAAGCATACAGGCTCTTTGTGAGTCTGATATAGGAACACACTGACAAGCCTTAGCCAGCCCTGCATTGCCCATGAATGACGAACTATTCAGTCCATGCCAGCTTCCCAAACTCTCCCGCTAAAGAAAGAACCCACTGCATTTGGGTAGCCAGTTTTAAAGATACCTAGTTACTTCTAAGTATAGAAATATTCCACTGATTTTAATGAATCTCCACAAGGAGCTCTAAAACCACCATAAATTCACCAAAAATTTAAGTTCTCAGGTAACCTGGTCATGGTAACTAAAGAATTACGTAAGGCTAAGCAAACACTCTCACTAGCTATTCAGTCTTGGCACCTGGGTGATGTTGTATTTTTTCATAATGCTTTATACACATAAAAAAAGTATACTCAGTAACCTATAAATTTAACCCCTTTTCAGATTTAGGTCAGATTCAGTACATTTCAATCAGCTTAAAAATACAAAATCTTAAGAAACCAATAAATTCACATGCAATTTTCACTCAATACAGGTTAATAAAACAATCCAAAGAGATGAAAAACCTCCATAGGACCTCTACTTACCTTAATCTAAGAATGTATTTTTTTTTCCTCATAGTGACTTAAACAATCTAGATAGCAGCAGATGCATGGGGTAGGAAGGAAAGCATTTAGAAAGGTCAGAGAAATTTGTAACTGTGACTCTGATGTTACTAAGTCTTTCACGCAGAGAACTGCAGGGTGCTTATTTGCTCCTCTTCTGCCCAAGCACAGCAGGGACACAGCTGCCTCCATGGTAACCACAGAGAAACCCCAGAGACATCACTCATACCCTCTTCTGCACAAAATCCAATATTTAACCTTCAGGCAGATCAGGAAACTTTTCTGACAATGCTATCTTCTGCCCTCTCTAGATCAAATAATCCTTTCAGATGAATTTCAGTAAAACTGTTATTTTCAGGGGGGAAAACAAGATTTATTGAATTGGTACACTCAGTAATTAACATGGATTTATTTTGGCTTTAAAGATATTTATGAACACTCTAAAATACCTCCAGAGTAACGAATTTCTCTTGGACGTGGATTTGTGGAGAATTTTCGCAAACTTAGAGGAGTTAAACAAGGTGGGTGGAAAAAGAGAAGTGTTACTCAGATCAGAAAGCAATCAGCCCGACAAAAGAAGACACAAACCAAAAGCTTCTATTCAGTTTCAATGTTCACATTTGGAATTTTGTTCAATAATCCATCTTTTCTTCCTCTCTGTGGGATATCAGTGTAAGTCAAATATCACCACCACAAATCATTCTCTTATATCTCCAGCCAAATATACACTGCATTTTAAGCACGTGGGAGAGCTCATTTGGCTGTTGTTTCTGAGGTAGACAGAAGTTTAAGAGTAATTTTCATAAGCAGAAACCATTTAAAAGGATTAGTGGAGAGAAACTACAACACAATCCTTAGAGCAAAACAGTAAGCATGGCAAAATAATTACATAACAAGACCTCCTTTGCAAACAGATGGGCACAAAGACTTGGCTGTCTATTATGCCACTCCAATAGAGCAAGCTAAAACAAAATGCTGACCCCCTCTCTCCAGCTGAGGTTTCCCTTGGCATGTGTGTAAGGCACTCTCCCACAGAGACTGGATACTCTCTGTTCATGTGCTACTTACTCTGCTCTGTCCAGGAGGAGGGAGGCCACAAGGCTTGGCTGTGATGTGCTCCAGCTCTTTGCTGCTTTTGGCCAGTTCCTGGGAGATCATTTTTCAGCTCCTGAAAGTTAAAAACCCCAAAGTCAAAAATAGCTTTCAAATTACTTTAGAAACAAAACAATTTTTCTTAGCTCTTTCACAGGATACCTCACCCTTCATTGCAAAGTGAATTTTGGAAAGAACTCTACACCTGCCTCAATTTAATAACTACTCACAATCACATCACATGCCCTAAATCAGCTGCTGAGTTCCATTTATTTCCCTTATTGTAATTCCCTTGCCTTAATACTGAATCTCTCTTTTTAGCCAAAACAAGAAAATTGGGAAAGGTCTTCAAAGTAGGAACAATTAGCCAGAACTCAAACATATGAGCAAGGCACTGCTGCTCAGCCACAGACCTCACACCTGGTGAACTGCTGAATAACCAACCAGTAGGTTGGAGATACAAGGAAAAGTATTTTTAGCTGACAGGTTCCACCTTTGGCTTATTGTGGACTAAGCCTGTACACGCAGCCAACTACTAGAGCTCAGCAGATGTGTGGTTGTTGATTCCTTTGTTCAAAGAAGGGAGTGGGATATATTGCTGTGTTTCACTTAGCTTTGAGCTTGGCTGGAGCTTGGTCATGTCTTGAGAGAATTGTCTTTAAAAAATTTCTTGCTTTCCTTTCTAATTTTGTTGTTCTTATTGATGAGTATAAGAAATGATCATTTGTTATGCATACTTTAAATAGGGATTAAATGTAGGAGAAAGAAGTCGCTCTCAGTGCCTTTGGGGCCTTTTTTCATACATTTTACACTGTGCATATCTTCTTGATAGCAGGATCCATTAAAAAAGTCTACTTAAAAACTGTAAAGGTAAAAATTAAAGAATGAGCATTATCCTAGAAGCATCCTTGCCCCATAAATACACCAAACAAAGCGATCTGCAGCTACTACAGTCTGTAGCAGTATCACAGTAGATTGATGTGCCCTTCTGGGCTAACGTTTGGCCAACAACTTAGCCTAGTCATGAATTTGTGTGAAAATAGTGTGCTCAGGATGAGAGTGTGGGCTTAGGAGCAGGCTTGCAGCCCCATCTGACTGATAAGGTAGGCACTTTTGAATCCAATATAAACATGTAGAGTTAACTTATGGGGAATACATGAGTTTCTGTAGTATTTTATAGATACTTCCTTCACCTTCAGTTGTATGAAACAAACTCAAACTGTGAAAGATGGTATCTTCCTCAAATTACTGTGAAGGCTTCCTTAACTGTCACAACTCTGTCATACACAATCAGAGTTTTCCAGCAGATACCATTCACCCATTGTCATTTTTCATCTCAATCCATGTTAAATACAGCTGCTACCCTAAGACAAGTTTAATGGACTAACTAATCTTGTCTGTCCCAAAGCTTTTGTCATCAGACATTATCACAACATAAGTGGCTATTTGTATATATTTGTATTAGCTTCTGGCTAATTAAAGCATTCTGAGCATAGCTCTGAAGACAATTCTGGCAACATTAGAGATAAGTATAGGCACCCATTACACTTGGAGCCTTTAGAGAGGCCAGGGATGGGAAATAAAGTGGCTTTAATCTTAACTTTGGATCACTGATGCTATTTTATCTTTTTTTGCCCCTTACTTAGATAAGTCTCAGTTTTCTGAAAAAGTTTTTTGAAACTGTGAAGAAGCATGTCAGCAAGTCAGACCCTTCTATGGATTTCAGCACCGTACTCAGAACGGTAATGTAATCAGAAGTATTCTTGCTTTTAATAGAAGCAGCAGACCATCTATCATGGCATAGAGGTGCTCCAGAGCAATCCGGTCAGTCAGTCAAGTCCATGCCATCTGCCACAGGCAGTTTGGTCTCAGCCTCAGGTTGCTCCTATCAGAAGGATGCTTTTATTTTTCTTCTTTGGCATGTTTGAAGCAGTCATGGAAAGATACTCTGTATGTGGAATCAAGTGTGGAAATATTTCCTCTTCCTGAGGAACAGCAGCCCAGACTCTGAGGAGACTTTTCCACTGGCAGAGGCAAGCTTCCCATTCTATAGAAGATGTTTCCCTGATACCAGACCCCAGCCCTATCACTGCCTCCTTCCACTCCTTACACAGATCCTCCTTTACTCCATGGATCAGACCCACAAGTGTCTATAATTGCTTAATTAAGAGCTCATTGGGACTGAAAATACACTTTGGCCTGTGTCTGTTAAGCAAGAGAGAGACACAGCTACAGCTATCTTGCCACTGCCAAGCCCTGCCTGCCCTGTAACCCTTTTGGTCAGTCTGTGTGGTAAACAAGGCAGCTGTCTAAACAGCAGTCTACAGGAGCTCTAATTCCTGCTAGACTTCCCAATGCTTGTAAAGTTGGAAATATTAATGAAGACAGAAAATCAATTCATTGACCAGAACCTTCCCTAGCAGTAGAGGTCATTAGAAAACTCCTGGGAAATACTAAAAGATGCTACCTCAGTGTTAAGATTTTAAACAGATAAATTAAGGTGAGAGCTTGGTTTCTTGCCCTGTGACCTCTGACTTCAGGCGTTCCTATTGATGTTTGTGTAGAGAGACAAAATCTGTTTTTTACCATGCATGGCATTCAACATCTCCAATGTAAACGAGGCTGTCCTGGCTATGCTGTTATTTCTAAGAGTCTACTCAGAAATAAAATCCCATGATACATGGAGTCATCAAAGCTGTTTCAGAAATAATGGGTTTCATCTTCAACTTCAATATGAATTTCGCATCATTTATTTCTAATGAGAACAAAGTCTAAGAATGTGTCACACCTCTGCAGAGCTGTTAAAACTGTACTCCCACGCATTACTGGAGCATCGTTGTGGTATTTTTACTACTTTACAGATGCATTGCTGTTTAAACTGCCCTTTACTTTTTTAATTCCCTCTTTCCCCATTTTCCTAGGTACAAGGAAATCTCTGATAAAATGCACATTACAAACCCAAAACTCCTGTTTCTCACTTTGTCATGATATTTTTCTTTCTTGATAAACTTCCAAACCTTTTCTGCAGTTTTTCCAGGGTGACCTCTGCCAGACACACCAGATTTATTGCCTTAATTATACCTCTGCTATCTTCTACTTGGAAAAACTGAGACAAAGAGAAGATTTTGGCATCTATCTGAGGGTAAAGTTGCTGTTCTTGCTGTTGTAGTTGTTTTCAGCCTTCCTACCTTATGACAGGATTTTAACAGCAAACTAAGCATGTTCATTAGAAGCAAAACTGTGTAGATAGCGTTTCACATGGACTTTTTTTGAACTACAGAGCCTATCACAGATTGGAAGTCACTGTTCTGAGTGTATGATCACCTGCATGTGTGAAAGTCCCTACTTCTAATTTAGAACAGATAAGAGGGGGAAGAGCTGGGCTGCATTTTTGCAGGCAGAAAACACAAACTACTAGCCTCTTCCATACATTTTGCACATAATCTCTTGACTCAGTAACCTCCACCTTAACAAAGTGAAATGGTTACAGGAAAATAAAAAAAGACACAAAAGTCCATTTCAAATGCTTTACTTTGATATCAAAACAACACCAGTATGGGAGAATTTAACCCCCTCTAAGGCTGGAAAGAGCTATCAGAGGACTCTTTATCAAGTTGCAGCACTACAGTAGGTTCTGTCTTCGTTGACATTGCATCCGCCTGGCAACTCCAGGCATTGCAGTGGAGGGGATCTCAAGCTCTGCTCTTTCTAACATCATTAGCAGACCACTGTGTCCTGTAAATACTTAAGATTACTCTTCAATGTAACAGGCTTAGAAAGAGAAACCTGAAATAGTGGGTTTTTCTCACAGGCAGCCCAAAACTGGAAGGACAACTTTTTCCGGCAGACAAGCTCTGCAGCTTGGGCCTTGGAGTTTCACACTGTCACAACCTCCCTGATGAGGATTTCATACATCCACACCTAGGAAAAATGTTCCCCAGTGGCAAATAGCAGTGACCCTAAAATATAAGGTGGCTTTCAAACCTAACTCAGGTTCGTTACAGATAAAACAACAGATAAATAAGAACCCTACCTGATATGATAGCATGGCCACAGCATCTGGAATGGTAAGGTGCAATGCTGAAAGTGAGTCTGCAATTCCCCCTGTAGAGAGCTGTCCTTGGATTGGCTGGGGTAGTGTCAATTTTGTTCCTAGTAGGTGGGATAGTGTTGTGGTTTGAATTTAAGATGAGCGAAATCTTGGTAACACAGTGATGTTTATTTGTTGCTAAGCAGTTTGCATTAAGTCAAGGACTTTTCTGTCTCTCACCACCAACGAGGAGTCTGGTGGGCACAAGAAGGTGGGAGGGGACACAGCCAGAACAGGTGACCCCAAATGACCCAAGGGGTATTCCATACCATATGGTGTCATGTTCAGTATATAAACTAGAGGGAAAGCTGGCTGGGAGGGCCTCTGCTTTGGGACTGGCTGGGCATTGACCAGTGGGTGGTGAGCATTCTGCACCACTTGTTTTGGATATTCTAGTTGGTTTTTTCCCCTTCTGTTTCTATTCTATTAAACTGCCTTTATCTCAAACTATAAACTTTATTTTTTATTTCCCATTTCTCTTCCCCATCCCACAGGAGGGAATGAAGAGTGAATGAGTAGCTGTGTGGTTTAGATATTTGCTGGGTTGAACTATGACAACAGGCTTTATACTGCTCTTGTTCTCACTGAGAAACTCATCTTTCATTAGTCCCTGTCTCGTTACAGTCAGCTAATGATCCAGAAAACTGTTTCCTACCTCCTAGCCAGAAGGAAGCTGAAGCCTAAGGCAGATTTTCTTTGTCTTAAGCAGTGGTGTGAACAAAATGAACAGTGCAAGAGGTTGCATCTGCCAGAGCTGCTGGTTGCTCCTCTGCATCGACTGACACGGTATCCCCTCCTCCTCAACAACATCTGGAAGAGGAGCACTGATGAAACAGAGAAAAGTTTTATCCAATCACTTAAAGAGAAGGTGGAAAAGTCTATAAGTAAGTAACAAATGTTAGAAGTCAAGTATGCAGTTACAAATTAGAAAGTCACATGGCTTTTTTGTGCATGTCCTTTGAAGTGTGAATTGGTCAAGTGTCTCTGCAGAAAAGCAACAAGGATGTGTGTGCCTATCTACAATCCTGACCTTCATTCTGTAGGGAATGATTTAGGCCACCTTGTGCTGTCAAAGACTCTCTGAGCAATGTCACAGGACTCTCAAATCAGTGAGTCACTTGTATTTTCTCAGAATCATCTGCAGTGACAGGCAAACAAAAGCAGATCTCAAATTGGAACATATCAAGAAAGATCTCAAACAAAGAAGCCTTTCAGTTGGATTTATGTCTAAGGAGGATTTTTTTAGGGCTGATCCTTAATAGGATAAATTTGCACTCACAAGGGGAATATTATGTCCGTGACCTTTCAGTAATGACAGGGTCCTACTATGTAAAGTTGTCTTTACAGTTGCAGATTTTCTCTACCTGTTGTGGAAAACAAGTGGCTGGTGCAGATATGAATTTTTCCCTGCATTTTGTTTTAAGTGTATAATATTTATATGTTTAACACAAGTAAGGACAGCAGTTTTAGATGTGGCCCCAAAAGACCATGGGATGTCTGAAGACTATTACTGGCAGAACAAATAGGACCTTCCAGAAATTAGACACCTCTGGATCAAGGAAAATAAAGATAAAAGGGTGACCCCTCTTTACTCACAGACACCTGACAAAGATCTGCCTTCCTATTTGACAAAGACAAAACATAAAGACATACCATAAAGAGCAGCTGTAGCCCAAGCACTCCTCCTTCTGGTGGGGAGGTATGTGTCTGAAATCATTATCTGCACTATCATTCCACCCAAAGACTTGAAATTTAAGTTGCAGGTCCATTGAAGCTTTCCCCACAATGGCCTTGAATCAGCAGACATAGTCCCCATTTTTCACATTTTGAGGGACCCCCACCTCAGTCACTTCTAGCAACACTTCCTCTGAAATTAACAGTCTTTTTGTAAGGTTGTATATAATGAAAATTATTTTTCTCTCACCAGACAGTTTAGAATGACAGGACTTTTTTTGAAGATATTTTTAAGACTACAGTTTGAGTTTTATATGATTTCCTGTTCCCCAGACAGATTAGTAAACACAACTGTTTCATTTAGCAGTTAATTTAAGTATCTTTGAATGCCTGAATTGAAATTCTGTCCCTGCTGATCTAAGTAGAGTTAAGGCATTTTTCACAATGAGATCAAGATTTCATCTGGGGCCTCACATGTGAGGTACTTCAGCTTTCACTGGAGAAAATCAGTAATCAGTATTCAGTATTTTCTAGAAACGGGACTGCTTTTGTCAGCCCTGGCAGTAAGTGGTGTTTCACACATTTCAGGGGATCTGGAAGGTAAAGTCAAGTGGTTGGACAACTTTCAGAAGTTCAGACAACTGCAAGAGGTCATAATTTGGCCTCAGGTCTGGGATCGTGACAAAAGGTTCTTTGTCCCAGAGGTAAGCAGATTTTAAAGGATTTTCTTTTCCTAGAGGAGGGTTTAGTTTCCCATCTGTCTTCATAGTGTGGTCTAAAGTTGGCTGGTTGTATTCTCGTTAGCGGGGATGGCTCTGCTCTAACATGAGCAGCTGCAGCCTGGGCTCTGCAAGTGCTGTAGCTGAACACACAGTGCCTTGGATAGCAGCATGGGTTGCTCTCAGCTTCCAAGAGAGGCCAATGATACAGTCCAGGAGGACTCTGCCATATTTGCTTTTAGGGGGCAGAATGAAACGGGATAGATGTAAGTATTACCAGCATTCAACAAAGTAGAAATTATTTGCCTCTTTCACTTCTCAAGCTGAGCCAAAGAACTTTCCATTTACACTTAAATTGCAGTACAAAAAATTACACAGCATACCTGTGTGTTCACATTACCCAGACAGACTTTAAGCACTATGATAACACCATCAAGTGGGTCTCATCTCAAGGATTATGTCTGTTCACAACCAGGGCTGCAAACACTGTTAAACTCAATTTGGAACAGTAAAACCCAGCTCAACATTTCAAAAGCATAAACATTTAAGCAGTAGTACTGCTGAGGAAACACAGGCATGCTCAGTTAGCAGCTATGTGATGTACTTAGCCTGATGTAAGAATGAATACACATATGCTCATTTGCTTAGCTGCTGGTTGCCTCCCTGTTCATCATACATTTTGCATGATTCCCCATTCTCTCTCTCTTTTTTTTTTTTTTTTTTTTTTTTTTTTTTTTGGGTCAAGTGTTTGAAGCAAAACGTAAGAGAAAACAGCAGTGAAAACATTTTGTCTTCAGCAAACAGACTTCTCCTTCATGAAGGGAGGCTGATGCTAGTAGGTAATGTCCTGAATCTCCTGGTGTCCAGAGATAGCTTAACAGACAGGTCCAGAATAAACCTCTGCAATAGCATTTGGGCAGGTGCAGGAAAGAAAAAGCAACTGTGTAGTTTATCAGAGAAAGACTGAGATACAGCCAAGCTGCCAATAGGATGAATAGTCTGTATGATTGTTTATTGTCCTTTTTCCTGGGAAGAAAGTAGTTGTTTTACGAGGTAGCTGCTACAAGGTACAAATTTAGTTGCCAAAATGACTGAGACGTATGATTTAGTGCATTTGAGAATGCAGACTGGAGAATGAGTTGTTGTGAACTATACTCGAAACGAGGCTTCTTTATTAAAATCATTTTGTAAGGTGCAGAAATTCACAGATGTGCTTCATCTTAGAAGTAGCAATTTCTTACAATAATCACATCATAACACTGATTTGTGTTCCTTCTCAGAAAGCACAAGACTCCTTGACGTCTACCTCTTTTTATTTGAAGATTTCTTACTGATTACCAAAATTAAACGTAACAAAAAGGTAATAATGTCTATATATATATATATATAGTTGCAGTTATATTTTGTAGCTTTTATATGGAGTTTGAAGGTACTTTGGAAGATTGGTCTAATGATAAAAATACAAGATGACTAATCAGCATGAAGAACGGCTGATGCTTCCTTATGCGACTAGCACATAACACTGATTCAAAAGCCTGCCTCTAGGCTCAGTATGAAACAGGAACAGAATTTACAGGCAGAGTTTACATTACAACATCATAATATCTTCCTGATGTTGTTCTGATTCCTAAAGTTCTGAAAAGTTTCAGGAATGTAACTTTTCCTAAGACTTTTCCTAATGGTCCCTGTGACCTGAGAATTTTTTATCTCAGAGATATCAGAAGTGTTGGAAAGAAGAAAAAATTNAAAAAAAAAAAAAAAAAAAAAAAAAAAAAAAAAAGCCACCACAGAAAGAAACAGGGAAAGGCTAAAATGATGGAAGATTGGCTACACTGCTTGAAGTCCTCTCTTTGCCTTGATTTTCCCAAGTTTAAAATTGAGACATAATGACTCCTTTTAAGAAAATGTTTCTTGATGAATGATTCTGTCGAGTTCTACAGATGATAAATATCTGTATTTAGACACCAACAGATTATCTGAATGACCTGAAATTCCTAAAGCTTCAGTGTAGGAGTGCATTTAGCTAATTAAGTTTATGAAACTGATGTAAACTGAGTCTAAATGAACCTGTGATATATCTCCTGGGATTTTTGGTTTAAGAAGCATGTGTTCTGCTTTAGAGAGAAAGAAGATAGAGAAAGCATACAATGAGAGGTTTTAGACTAGCAGCACCATCCCTTAGCAACAGGATTGGTGAAGGAAGCAAAAATTCAAGGGACCTGGTACCCTTAGGCAAATCTCTGAGGGTTGTCCCACATACATGTGTTGGTGAACCTTCTGTGAAGGGCTGCAACTCATCTGGAGCTCTGGGAATT
Organism: Aegithalos caudatus; assembly: GCA_013389925.1. Classification (NCBI taxonomy): domain Eukaryota; kingdom Metazoa; phylum Chordata; class Aves; order Passeriformes; family Aegithalidae; genus Aegithalos; species Aegithalos caudatus. The sequence continues at coordinate 44,646 of WEIU01013801.1, read as the reverse complement.
CCGTCTTGCACATATACATGGAATATAACGAAACTTACCCCCAAGGAACAGAGAAAAAAACCTGCTATTAAAATAAGGAGAGAAAGGGGGAAAATGCTTTTGGAATGCCTGACTGTCTTCTGCTTGTGAACTTGTGCTTCTTTTGTAGCTTTTGAATGCAGTGTGACCTTGCAGGAGAGCTCTAGGTACCAGTCCATTTTCTAAGATTCCTCAGGCAAATAAGCTGTCTCTGTATCTTTGATAAGAGAAAGCACATAATTTAGAGTTGTTTAGTGCCTATACTTCATGAGCAGATGGCAGACAACCTGCTAACCAACTTCATTTTCTATTCCCAGAAATATGGAGGCTCAGACACCAGCTTAATCCCTGTTTGTCCTTCCCTCAATCCTGAGCTGCAGTCCTTCATAAGAGAGGGGGGATTTTGCACAGTCCTAGACCAGCCCATCCCACTAGACAGACTCATACTGAAAAATGTTGAACCCGTCCAAGTTACAGGTATGTGCCTGCATGCACTTGAATGCCTGCATAAACACCGTGCCAATGCACTGTGTGTGTGGTAGCATAAGGACAAGCTGCTGTTTGCCCACAAACCACCCCCAGATGCCTGGAGTGTGAAGACTGGTACCTCAGCATTGCCTGGCTTCACAGCTCTGCTCCTGCTGTGAGCTGTGAGCTGCTGCCACAGACGTCACAGCCCGAGAGCCCTGCTGCCAGCAGTGACTCACACACCAGTGACTGTCACCTATTATCCATTCATCCTAAAGGAGCTATCAAAACTCCAATGACTTCTTTCTCATAAGCCAAGTATTCCCTTGTCCTAACTATCCTAATATGCTCTATCAAACCCAGGCATCTTTCCCAAGAACATTTTCTGTTCCGTACTAGTTATGCAGCATTTTTTCAGCTGTCCCACTACATTGCCCTCCACTGTGTCCTCCCACATACACAGCAGCCATTCTCAAGGAGGGTGAAGAGGAGATTTACCTCCTGCTACTGCTCCTACTCATATCTCCACCAGCTCTTGAGAGGATGGAAATCACCCGCCATACATTAGTGCTTCCTTGCTCTCAGATATGCAAATGCATCATGGGGGAATATGCCTCCTTATCCCTGCTGCTGTGCAGCTGGGTGTGGAGTGAAGGAGGGCTGACTGCCACAGTAAGTGACCAGCCTTACCCTGCCAAAACAAGGTTCCTGAAGTCACCAAACCAGATTTTGGGTTGGGGATCAGGCATGAAACATCAGACTTCCCCTTGAACTGACATAGCAGGCTCTCACACACTTACCTTGCTAAGTAAATGGTGCCACATCCAGTTGGTGGCCAGTCACTAGTTATGTTCCCCAGGACTCAGTATTGGTGCTGGTCCTGTTTAACATATTTATAAAAGACCTGGATGAGGGGAGTGAGGGAACCCTTAGTCAGTTCATAGATGGCACTAATTTGGGTGGGAGGTAGAAAGGCTCTGCAGAGGGATCTAGACAGGCTGCATTGATGGGCTGAGGCCAACTGCATGAGATCCAATAAGGTCAAGTGACATGTGCAGCACTTCAGTCACAACACCAGCATGAAGCATTATGAGCTTGGTGAAGAGTGGCTGGAAAGCAGCCCAGATGAAAGGACCTGGGGATGCTGGTCAAAAGCAGCTGAACATGAGCCAGCTTGTGCCCAGGTGGAAGAGAAGCTCAATGGCATCCTGGCCTGTATGAGCAATAAAGTGGCCAGCAGGACTAGGAAAGGGATCTGTATTTGGCACTGGTAAGGCCACACCTCAAAATCTGTGTCCATTTCTGGACCACTCACTACAAAAAGGACATTGAGAATCCAGAGTGTGTCCAGAGAAGAGCAGTGAAGCTAGGGAAGGATCTCAAGAGCAAGTCCTAAAAGGAGCTGCTGAGGAATCTGGGGGCATTTATCCTGGGGAAAAGGGGTGACATCAACACTCCCTACAGCCACCTGAAAAGAGGTGGTAACCAGGTGGGGAGCAGCCTCTACTCCCAGGCAACCAGCAACAGGACAAAAGGAAATGGCCTTAAGCTGTACCAGGAGAGGTTCAGGTTGGACACCAGAATATTTTCACAGGAAGGATGGTTGAGGATTGGAACAGGCTGCCCAGGGAGGTGGTGGAGTCAGCACCCCTGGAAGTGTTCAAGAAATGACTGGAGGTGGCACTTAGTGCTGTGGTCTAGCTGACATGGTAGTGTTCAGTCAAAGGCTGGACTCACAATGATTTTGGATGTCTTTTCCAGCCTTAATGATTCATTGATTCAGTCTAACACTGCCAAGATCACAGGAGACTCCTATATGAAAGAGAATGAAAAGAAATGTAAATTTCTGGGCTCCAGGGTTATCCTAATCCTAAAGACTGAGAGAAAAAGCTTATGGAGCTACAGTGCCCTGTGAGAAAGCGATAGATATGGAAAATAAACCTAGAGTCTGTAAAATTCATGATAACTTTGAAATACATTCACCCAGACTATTAAGCATTCAGCATCAACGCTGAGCGGATAGGCAATAAAAGGCAAATTACTCAAGATGAGACAAGGAGATGAACACAAAGAATAATGACTTTTTTTTTTAAACATGTTCCAGGCACTGTCTGCCTGCCTAGTAAGTCCCCCTACCAAACCAGCAGAAATGGAGCAAATGTATCAGCCACCTCTTGTCTGTAGAGTGGAGGGGAGGACAGCCCCACATCCCATGCAAGCCCAGGCTGAATGCAAGGCCAGCAGCTCCTGGGTGCTGGAGGAGACAGTGCAGCCACCCTCCAGTTTGCACCTAATAGATTGACCATAAAAATCATAATGGAGATAGAAATAATATTTTTGGATTTTTTTTCTTTTTCCAAACCAGCATTTCCCACAGAGATTATACAAGGTTCTTTCTATCTCTGTGATCCAGCTACAATCATCAGAATAGAAAAAGCAGCCTTCTGCATTCTAGCCTGGACTCTGTCCACTGGTTATGACCCTTCCCTGCACCCTCGGGCCTCACTGCTTGATTTCTCTCCCATATGCTCTTACCAGCTTTATTACAGCTGTAGTCATGGCAGTCTCTGCTACTCAGCTGTAGTCTTATAACACCTTGGAAGTCCCATCCTAATATGGGACCCCTTGGTGTGAAGTAAAGTAAAAACAGTGAGAAAAATTACCATAGGGAGATTGCAGTTCAGATTCCCACCATTCTGTGTAAAACAACAAGCAAACATTCCAATGTCAACAGAAAATGTCCCTTTGCAGAAAAAAATAATAAAATAATATTTAATATTGTCTGGAACGTGTGACCTTGGGGAATGTTGCCAATATATCTGCAGTCTCAAAGAGACGTTTATTACTGGTAGCACTACAAGATTAGTTAGCATGTTCTCAGAAAGGTCATGTGATCCATCACATTAATCAAAAATGAAACCCTGGTTTTTGATCTAGCAAGGACTTTGGCATCCATTAGTTTGCTAAGGGTTGACATCACTTTGAAAATAAACAAAGCTCAATGCAAGTACTAGAAAATAAATATATGTTGCAATATCCTAGAAATACCCTTTTGGCAGCACCCAGGATAATTATGTAGGATAATTCTTGTCCAAAGCCCTCTATGCATTAGTGAAGGGATAGAAGATAAAACCGTGTGTTCAAAACACCAGGAAGGTACCCTGAAAGCAGAACTATCTGCAAACACCATGACTTTGTACAAGAGATGTAATTTGACATGTAAATATAATAGCTCTGAAGGTTGTAAGCAGCAACATACTTTCTGACTAGAAAATCACTAGCTGACTTAAGCCCTCCCTTTATTCCACATGTGTGACATTGATGTCACTTTGTCCCCTTGCAGAGAAACACATTACATGATGCTCACAGCCATCTTCAGGAACAAAAGTTTGACAGGAAGCAGAGGCAACATGTCTTGCTGCTGGCAGCCAGCCAGGGCATCCCCTGGAGCATCAGCTCAGGCACATGCCCAGGGAAAACCCAAAGCCAGCACTAGCCTGAGTGCAGCCACTTCCCCATGTGCCAGCCATCATACAGACTTATTTAAAACAAATTAAAATAGGACCTCTCATTAGTTTTTGATATGTGTTTTTCTCTAACTTCAGTTATGATTTAGGCCACTTTGATGGGAAACATTTCTTAATGATTCTCAGGTAATCTTAAAAGCACCTTAGCTGCACCATGATGAAGCAATAAAAATAAAACAAATACAAGTAACTTTGAAATAAGAAAGCTTTCTACAAAACAAAATTAACTTACCCTATTAGGGTGCAATTGCCCTTTTAGAAATCAGAAAAGATGCTTGCATGTATCACTTCTTTCATCATAATCAATGTGATATAAAATTGGACTGACAGTTTTATGAGGTGCATTTATATCACTTCTTTACATTTTTCCAGTCTTCAGCCTGCGAAATGCTTTTCTAATTCAGCATGAGAACAGGTATCGGCAGTGCATAGCAGTCTTCTTGCTACAAGCTCAGACAGAGACTGCCAAGGTAGGTAACACATCTTTTTTTTCTTCTCCAAATACACAACTATGCTTTCCTAAAGGAGGGTGACAGCCTAAAAGTGGTCTTGCTGTGATAAGAATCTCTTACAGTTGTGACACTTGACCAAAACTAAACCAAAACAAAATAACACCCCAGTGCTCTGGCTCACATATTTGTTACAGATTTTCTGCTGCTGAACACGTTCCAGTTTTCTGTCAGGGTTGATAGCAGGTCATATTCTTGCTGAAAAACATTATCAATTCCGATTGCTAAAAAAAAATATTAAAATTCTATTTCTTGTGTCACAGAAGGTGGTCAACCCCTCCAGAGAAGTCAACACCAAAACAACCCCTCCTATACCCAACTCACATGCAGTAGTACTCATATCAGAAAACTGTCTCATGCTCGTCTATTTGCAATATGACTGAACAGATGGTATGATTAATTCCACTGTTATATAAATTTACCCCTCATTTTCACACCATGTCACATTTCTAGTAATAGCACTGTGTATAACATCTGAAAGTGTGTCAGACATTTTGCAGTATTTTGCTTTCTCATGTAAGTTGAATTTCCCTCTCTATTACCTAATGCACAGAAATTTGACCACCACTAATACTAATTCTTACAAGTAAATGGTGGGAGATTTTTCTAGAGAAGCACTGAGTGAATTCTTTCCATTTTCAAATCACTGGCTGGTACTTGGAATAGCTATCCACTCAAGAAGTCATTGCTTTCTCCTGTTACTGAAATATGACCTCCCCTTTCCCAAACTGTCTTCATACCCATCTTCTTAACGTCATAGAATCATAGAAGAGTTTGCGCTGAAAGGGTCCTTTAAAGGTTTTAGTCCAAAGGATAAATCCTTTTAGGGTTAATCCAAAGTCTAATCATACTAATTCAGAGACAACTCAACTTCTATGACCAGACTATCTGAACTAGCAGAGAGAAGGAAGTTAACATATTTGAAATTATCTCTCCATCACTCCCTGTCCTGGATGACAGCCAACATAGACCTGAATGCTGTCAGCATGATAATATAAACTGACATTCAGTTAGCAGCACATGGCAGATCTTGGAGTGGGACAGAATTTTTGATGCTGAAAGGACTGGAGCTGTCTTAATCAGAAAAAAAGAGGAACTCAAACTGCAGGGACAGCATTAAGCTAATTAATAGCCATTACACAAGAAGGGGTGAAATAGCATGCAACAAACTTCACCATTACAAGTAGAGCATTAAAATCCTACCTGCCAACCAAAAATGGAAATATTCACTGGAAATCCCTGGCCCTAGACAGAGATTCCAGCAGCATGTAGTGGCCTGAACAACTGGGAGAGTCTCAGTTGTGAGATAATTCATGTTTCCTTCAGCAATTATGAGCACAAGCCTGAAGAGAGAATAAAACTAAAGGCTATGAATGTTTATGCATCTAACTTACTGGAAATTTCTTACGTTCTCTTGGTTTATATATATTTTTTGTTTTTACAGAAAGCATGGATGTCACAGATAGAAACAGCAATCTCCAATTACACCACACAACATGAAACCAAGAAAAGCACTGCTTTCTGCTTCCCTGTTGGATCCTCTGAAATTGAATAATGTCAGCACTGCACTGACAGAGCCAGTGGAAGACTATTGTTGTGACAAAATAGTTATTTCTTTCAGAATGCCTTAGGTCTCTGAAGCTAAGGGATTTCTGACCTGACAGAAGTACAGAGCATAGACCACATCATATTGGAATAAATTGGAGGAGGGGAATTGAGCCATGCAACAAATGTATCGCTCCTAGATGCTTCTTTGCTTCACCTAGGGAAGGATCTTGCCACCAGGGGAAGCTTTAACAGAGCTTGTCATTTCTTAGAAAGCATGACGGGGAAAACTCCCTGTGTTGGTAAGGACAACTCATTCACTAGGTAAGTTTAGGAGGGTTATTGCATCATTCAAACTATATTAATAAATTTCACTACATTAGAACTGAGTAGCCATAGCTTCTAATATTCATGTGTCTCTACTCGATAACCTATAATACCACAAGATTTTTTTTTTTTTGTATTAATACTGAAAGTGTGTATATATGTATACATATGTACGCCACTTACCTGGTCCAGTGCTCTCCAGATACAGCCTGGCCTGCTGTGACACACAGATTCCTGCTCCTCCACTGTGTCTATCATGGGCACATTTTTGTCACAGCTTCCCAGGAAAGGAACAGCCATCAGGCTCCATGCCAATTGGTGAATGTGTGAAGGAGAAGAGAGTGCAGACAGATCTGCAGGAGAGCATCACACAAGCTGCCAATGCCTCGCCACAACCTGGCTGACATAGCTGTGCTCCATCTCCCCGATCCCATGCCCAGCTGCACACTGCATCACACCGAGAGCTCACCAGAATCTCACAGCATCCTGAAACCAGTGCTGACAGGACAAAGATATTTCAAGTCCAGAGGAGTCACACCTGACAGACTAAGGTCTGTGCTTTGTGCGCTGGCAGAAGGGAAAGGGTATTTCACTTTATATACTTTTTACCAAAACAATCTTTAGCCAGGTCTACTCACTTTACCAGAAAAGCAGTCATTCCTGGAGACCAGCATGTCTCCAAGGAGGACAGCCCAGGGGAAGGAAGTATTTATACATAAGCTTGTCTTCATGGAGACGCAAGCGCAATAGGCTCTTCTGTGGTATCAAGAGAAAGATATCTCAAGAAGCAGTTGAGGCAGAAATCGACTTCCCAATTCAAACTGCCTTTCAGAGGAAACCTCTCCTCCACCTTTCTCTGTATCTACACAGAGCTCCTGCTTCAATAGCTAAATATGGGTTGTTTGGTTGTGCCTCCGTAATTTAATAGTGGCTCATCTCCCACATTAACCATCTGGCTTCTCTCTGCAAAACAGTTCCACCCTGAAAGAGCTTTTCATTCCATAAATTAGACCTTTATTGGTCTAAAACATTAAACAAGTGCTACTTTTGAGTCTTCCAGTTATGCCAATTGTCCAGCTACATCAAACGTGATGTCAGAACACAGCCAGTGACAGAAGGACTTTCATCAAATGTGGGATACTCAGCAGTCTTGCACAGCTATTGGGAATGGAAAGACTACTCTGAATTTAACCTGTGAAAAAAACAGATTTGAAAAAGTCATTATTACTGGGTCCCCAGGCATGTGAAAGCCTTTGTTACAGCTCCCTGCAACTGTAAGAAACTGGAACAGTTAGCTTGTTCTTACACATGTGGTTTCCCTTCAGTTCATTTGTAAAACTATATATCCACCATTTCAAAGTAGCTTTGATGACTGAAACTGGGCAAGGTGGTTTTGAATGATATAACCTGGTCTATTAGAAAGGTCTAATTTTTTTTTATTATTATTAATAATAATCATTCCTTTAACAGATTATAAAACAAAAATGACATTTCAGCAACAATTCATCATACTTTATACAGAACCCATTGATGCATGGTGTCACCTTCCCATTCAAATCCATAGCCACCTTCACAGAGTTTAAGAATTACAGTGCACACTGGACTAAATTCTTTCACAATGTAAGGCACAACTACATGATCACAAGTAGTAAACACAAACACTGAAAAGAGAATTTAAGAGAATAAAACTTCAATTAAAAAGAAAAAAAACCAAAAGAGACTCATGCAAAAATCTATCTACACCTACCGAGATGGTAGGATCCAGTTTAGAAGTACAGTACTCTGTAAAACTGCAATGTAAGTTTTTTATAATACATTACTTCTAAATAACAAGTAAAAACTTATATTTTTTCCATTTATATTTTATACAATTATACAGAAATTAAACTTTATGGACAATATTCACATCTGCAATAATAAACTGATCATTAAAAGTCAGAAAAGAGGCAAATGAGACCATGTAATTTGTGGCACGCATCCATCACAGAACACCATTCATCAAGTTCACATCTCGAGTACTGAAGAAAAAAAAACCATAACCAAATGAATGGTACATTTGGTGACTGAGGCTATCTGTATCCAAACAACAAAGCTCCATACAAAATTGGTTTTACCCAGCAGACTATAATTATGAAAGCTTGTGGTTATAATTTATTTCCTGTCCAGCAGCTAGAGTTTGCAAGGTTGAAACGACAGAAGTTAAAAGATTTTAAGAGAATTTACAATGACTTGAAATTGTTAGATATTTTCAAATACACATTAAAAAAAAAATAAAGACTTGACTCTTTTCCTTTTTGGCAATAAACTTTTGCAATTTTGGCATTCACTATAACTTTTACATAACGTGACAGTGAGAAAACCTTATTAAACTTACCTAATGTTTGAATTTCACACTGAGAGGTAGCTTAAATTAAATCTTATGTAATGGCATCAAATGGGGGGGTGGTGGGTGTAACCTTTTTTTGTGACTTTTTTTCTTTTCTTACAAAAGTGACTATTTCTATACAAGCAGCATTTTGGACATATTACTATAAAAGTTCTGCTATTTGCTAACCCAGAGAGATATCCTTTCAAACATCCCTTTTCTGCCAGGAATCGAGCTCCAGCATCATACAATGGAGGACTTTGCCGTAAAGCCAACAGCAGTAGCCTGGACCTGCCAGCACTGATCTGTTGACATATAACAATGAACATCTTTTCCCAGCCCTCTTTACCCCCCCACCAAAAAAAAAAGCAGGAAATACAGACAAATTTGGTTTTAGTGTTCAGTTTCCACCACATGGGGAGGGAAAATTGGAAAATGTGCCTTCCTGCTTTCATACAGCATTGATCCAAAGGGGTAGCAGGACTTCATCAATCTCTAAATGTACAGACACTGCTCCATCTGGTGCATAGTGAGTGCATAGTATGTGCAGAGCTACAGACAATAGGCAAAGTTTATTACATTACCTAGTACCTACACTCTTCATTATTGTGAACTTAAGTGGTATCTAATGTTCTCTCTAAACATGCAAACTTTTTTTTCAGTGTCCCTTTAAAAAGAAATAGAAAAAATACCTCAAACCCCACATTTCCGTGATAGGACTTAGATGCAATTATAGCTGGTTTTGAAAAGTACATCAATTAGCTTTTGGAGAGGCTGTGTTTGGACAATAATTTTAAACTTACTCTAAAAGGGCTGCTAAGGTCAAGACTTAAAAATCAAAGAAATGGACAACTGGCAAGATCCTTGCAAATAGATAGAAGTCTTTTTTTTTCTCATTTTATAACCTTAAAATTAAGTTCTACAAAGACATGTATGACTAACATCGTTTTTGTTTATATGTGCGCTCAGATGATGATTGTATTTTTGGTAAAAGGAATTGTGAGTGCAATTTTCCTTAGGGCCAACAATATACAGTGAAAAATCCAGCTGATTATAAACCTGCTGTCCAAAGACTACAGCTAACACATGCAATGCACATGATGTCATTCCACTTACTGTAGATTCTCTTAGACAGCAAAAAGTGCACAGTGCAAATGCCAGGGTTGTTTCCTAGTTCTCTGAGAATATGAGAGCAGGAGGGGTGGTACCTGGAAGAGTAATTATCAGTTTCAACATGCTCAAACCATGATATCATTCTTCTTGGCATAGTTTAGGTTCTATTTGAACTTCAGCTCCAGCATTTTTCTGTCTATCAGTGAGTACTGGCCATAATTTTTTTTAAGTTTTGCAACAAGCATTTGTTCCCACTCCATGGTTAACTGACACTTAACAATCCAGAAAAGCAGTTGAATTTTCCAGGTCCCTTTGTGAATGTCAATTCTCCTACATCCAGCATGAGAAGCTCAATTGTTCTGGCTTGTAATATGAACAAAGAGAGGTTACTTCATGCTTCTGTTCCCAAATCCCGTCTTGCTTCACTAATAAGAAAGCTTGAGGATTCACAAACAATCCTAATGGTCCCAAAGCCAACAAAAGTAGTTATGCATTGTTCTTGTGTACCTTGTGCTCCACACTCCATCACAACTTGGTTACTTGACACCTTCCAAAAACAGAGGCAAAACCCCACATTTCACCCTACAGCCTTGGAATCTTGTGCCAGAGAGTGAAGCCAGCTGAAAAATGAGATCCCTCTAAACCTCTTGCCTCTGTTGGAAGCTGCAGCAGAAAATTCCTTTTGTTCCTTCATCTCTAGACAGCAACTTTTCCTACTGTGACTCATTACTTTTAACCTCTTCATTCAACCTTTGCAGAAGGTGGAAGATTACATTAGGGAGTACATGGGGAGAAGAAATAAATAACAGTGAAGCAGAGCCAGCTAAGATCAAAAGCCTGCCGCTGACCTCTGCAATGCTACCTGTCTCCAGTACTGCTGACATGAGGCCAGAATGGAACAGCAGGATTTACATTTGTGAGGCAAAAATGTAGTGGACTGTGGGTCTTTGACTGGGAAGAAAGGTGTTGTCTCCAGGAAGTTAAAAGAACTTCTCCCGACCCTTAGTAAGACTGTCCTTTACACATTCACAAAAGTTTCCACAGCTTGTCTCTGCCCATGAAGCAGCTGGTCTCTCACAGTCTGCTCTCACAGCAATTCTGAATGTGGATAGAGTATCCTACAGATGGGACAGTCTCAAGAACAAAGCCCACACTTCACTGTCCCATTCCTGATGCTATAGTAAGGACTAGTAATCAAAGGCTGCTTGAGGATCCCACAAACCTACTGGTTTGAGTGCTGGTTTTGCCATTATTTTCACCTCTTTCTCTATAATGCCTGCTCCTCAGTGAATCAGAGAAATCTGCCTAGGCTGTAAAAACACATCACTGTGCATCCTCCAGTTCCAGACTCAGTCTCTTCGGCCATTTTATTAGTTTTTCCCTCTGTTCCTGTGTCTGCAGTCTGAAAAATCAGTGAATGAAACTGTTTTGCCTGGAATCCTTTACTTTACTGTGGTAAAAGTCACTAGGCTTTTTACTTGATTTTCCTGTTACTTAGATTTTAAGGCAGTAGAACAAAAAGCCCACATTCCTACTGAAACGTGCCCATAAAAACAGTCAGTCTCTACAAGCATATTTGTAAATTCACAGCTTTTCACCTTCAGCTTTCCCTTATTATGACATGTTTTCTTGAGCTTGAACACAGCTTCCAACCTGGCAGTGAAGCCAAGTACTATAGACTCAGTATACCATCAATTTGTCAACAAATACAGACCAGCACTAAGAATTACAAATACAAAAGAAGGAGAATAAGACTCAGCAACAGAGTCATAAATTCACTCCAGTGAAAAGCTGTAGAAATCACATCCTACTGCTGCAGAATCAAAGCTCAAGCATTAAAGTTTTTACCCCACTTTTCCTCCAGAACAATCCTTCTTCCTACAAATTTGTGTTCAAAAAGCATTTCCATCTCCTCAAAAAGCTGGTATATAAACTGGCCAGCAAAAAGCAACTTTCAAAAATCAAGCTGGTTTTCTCCCTGAAGCTGAAGAGCTTCACACCAAGGTGTGATCTGCAATCAACCAATTGCACTGCTTCAGTAGCCTGCTGAAAAAGGTGGCTCTGCTTGTCTTTTCACAATGGCATCCCAAAAGGCTGAATTAAGAACAACCCTTCCAGAGCTTCTACCACTGCAGAAGTCTCTCCTGAGCTTTCACACATTCCCAATCAAAGGGCCTAAACACAACTGAATCTTCTAATTACTTTCCCAGCTCCCCTGAAAGATCTCCAACTCCCTCTGCCTCGTGTTTTGATCTTAGGCAGAAACTGGGGGAAGTTTCTCCCTTCCCTCTCAAAATCCCTCCAGTTCTATGTGGTTGTCCTTCACCCTAAGAACAGCATAAGGCTCTCGTGTGTTACACAAAAGGGTGGAATGCATCTAGGCTGGAGCATGACTGTCACATTTCTACTTTTCCCACATTTCTCAAGTCAGACAAACAAAGACTCTAAAGAAATTTTTTTTTGGTTTCTCTCAGTAAACAAATAAATGGAAAAAAAAATTCCCAGAGGCAGAGATTCTGTTCATTATTTCTATTCAAAAGATTCTTATGCCAAACAGTTACACTGATGAGGAGAAACAGGGAGTCCAGAGGCTCTGTTCATATGGAATTATTGCAGCAGCCATTTTTGAACAAAAAATTCTCAAGTTGAAACCAGAAAAGCAGATCAGTGTTTTGTATGAACCACAGTTGTAGCCCAAATGCTTTTACAGTGACAAGAACAAGTTACATCATTCAATTGGCTTTTGAGAAATAAGAACTGAATTTTAAGAAAACTCCTTGACAGTGCAAATGTAGAACTTGCTGGGTAAGTTAAATGGGAATATGAAACATATGGATGGCTATTTCTGAGTAAAGGGATGAAGTTTCTTCACTTGACAGTTAATCAAGACAAGACATTTTTTATAAAGGAGACAATTCTTCATTCACATACAGAGCTGTAACTAGATAAAAGCAAACAAATCTTCCTAATGATGACTAGACTACCATCAATGTGACTGAATTAGATTCCTTGCCTCAGGAAAGAAGTAAAGAAATTCAGGACACCATGTTTTTCTCCGAACAGGTGGTAAAATTTGGTAAAATACTGAAGCATTTGAGCATTTATGAGGGTATTTAAGACAAAAAATTCCTAAATATTGGAAGGCATAACCCCTGCTTAGAAGAAATAATCTTAAGGGTTTTGAAATACCAGAAGCAAAGGGAAGAAAAGTTAGAGACAGGCAAGCAAAAATGAAGAGATGCAAACAAAATGACTACAAAAAAGAAGTCTGGAGCCTATATGAACTGTACAAGAAACTTCTGTTCCCAGTACAGAAAATATGAATAAATATTTATAGTCATATATTTTGGTCTCTTAGTTAGAGCTTCTTTGCTTAAACAAAGCCAGTTTTCCATTCTAAGCAGACTAAATCACATAACTAACATAACATTTCAGAGCCCCTGGTAATGGGGATCAAATGGAGTAATGGAAAAGTGAGGTTTGTTGGGTGTAGCAGGAGTTCAGCTTCTTCCACCAAAAGCTGATGGAAGAGACAGAAGAAAAGCCCAGAAGAACTACAGCTATCTCAAAAAATACTTTTTCTTAGTTGGATACCTGGCTTGGAAGGTCGGGATGTCCCTTAGAACAGCAGCGATCTCTCAGTGCCTCCAGGGTATGGGCAGGGGCAGAGATGCACTACACAGCATTGTTTGTTTGCTTTTTAAAACCCACAAGGGCTTCTTGAATGTTAAAATGTGTCAACCAAATTCATAAAAGTGAAATTGATCACTGTGGGATGAAATATTATAATGTATCATATAATATTGCTACAATGCCAGATAAACTTTGTCTCCTCAATTCATTCACACACACTCTCTCAGAGAGAGAGAGATGCACTCACACACCAACCATGCAGTACAGTATGTTAAAAGATGTTCCAGCACCCAACTGCTCTGTTGGATAAGGACTTGGGTGCTGATACTACAAGTGGGCAAATAAAACTGAGTTGAAGTTGAGTCCTGCCATTTTTCTCACTATGGAGTTCAAACTTTAAAGAGAAAAATGCAAGAACAAGAGAGATAGAAAAAAACCCCAAAAATACAGACGGTTATAAAGACCATCAGATACGCAATCAAATGCAACAATTAGTTATGTTCTTACAGCAACATTGGATACATAAAATCCTCACAAGTTTTTGCATCTTCCTTTTTCTTTGAATGAAACAAGAATAAACTTCAATATCACATAAATGCTGTTTCTCTTGAACAAAAAAATAAAAGATAAAAAAATACATTGTTACTCCTCTGTTTAAACTTTATTTACAAATAACTGGATATTTCTAATCTAGACATAAAAGCTCTTTCCATGATTAATGTCAGTAAGCTATGGATGATCTGAGCCCATGTCTCACAAAAAAATACAATAGTTTTGCTCGGTATCAATAAACATTTTAAAATATACTAGATTTTGCCAAGTGTTACAATCATTGTCCAAACTGAATAGTAGTCTGAGTGCTGAATGAAGTGCATCAACAGAAATAGTAAATTTTAGTGTAACATTTCTTTGTCACTCACAATAGTCAGTTATCCTTGCAAGTCATTAAAGCAAGTATCACAGACTCGGACAGGCTTCTTGGAAGAAGGGGTTAAGGCATTCTTTGCTGAGCACTCGGCACAAAAGATATTTCCACACTGCCTACAGTGATGCTGCAAAAGAGAAGAAACATACATGCTGAAGATCAGTGGCAGAGCAGTGATCACTAATAGAGATCACTATCATGTCAACTCTCAGCCAAATCAACTCTCATGTTTCAACAATTAGTCTTAATTTTTAATTGGCAGTTACATAGCACAGGGAAGGTCATGAGAGTAAATCTTTCCTAAAGGGTATATGAGTAAAACATTCAGAAGTGCTTCACTGAGACAAGAGAATATACCAGTTTCAGAAAACAGATGAGTAAGTTCATCCTCTTTTTGAATTTGTTCTCTTGAACTTGTTCTGGTCACATGAAATACATTCTTCTTATATATAATTACCTGCTTTTACGTTGAGAAGTATCCTTGAATCAAAGGATAGAGCAGCCTTTGTTCAAAGACTACCCAAAGAACATCACCACAAGAGTGTAGGCCAGGAGGAATCACTTAAGACTATATCAAGAAGCTCTGCAAAAATGAACCTCACAAATATCCCTTGTCTACTTGATTGCCAAGTCACTTGCTGGAGGGGTGCTCATCCCTGGATGAAGGGCAGACCCTGCCAATTGATGTTAACAGCTGACCATAGCAGTTTTTCAAGCAAGGTCTGACTACAGACCTAAAACACATCCAGTTGTTTCTTCTGTTCTGTGTTCACAAATGTATCATCACAAAGCACCAGATCATGGTGATTCCTCATATTTTCACACATACCTAACTTCAACCAATTTACATTCCTTTTATACCCAAAAATTTAGTTCAGATTGGTTATAAAAATATTTTCTGTAAATAATGCTTACAACAGTGTAATTTTGCCTGCTTGTTTAGGGAATTGAAGCATTTTAACACTGTTTACAAGCTGATGCTGTTAGAATGGAAAAACAATCATGAATAAAGTAAGCAACACAGCCATTATTTTTAATATGTTAAAGCACTTCAAACAATAACTGTATTCTCAGATGTCCTGAAATCACAGCACTATTCAGGCCATTTTCTGAAGTCCACATCCCATCCAAGAGTTTGAAAACAATTTTTAAAAAATCACCATAGACACAGAGTAGAACACACCTACCCTTCTTACTGTCACCGAAAAGCCTTTTCCACAGGCCATACAATTCTGTACCTCATTGTCTTCTGCCCACTTCCTGTTGAGAGCTTGTGTGTGTTTGATCTATACAGAAGATGTAAGAAAAGCATCAGGCATTTTAAAAATGCATATCCAATTCCCTCTAATAACCTCTATTTCAGCAGCACACACTACCCATTGCAAAATAAAAGCACCAATTCTGTCATGATACTCAGGGCTTATGTTTGTCCAGAGAGAAAACCTTCCAAGCTTCAAAACTACAAGCAAATTTAATAATACACAGACTGAAGTATGACCCTCACACACCACAAACACTTTAATTCACTCTAGAAAGGCAACCCACCACCAATCTGACACAAATTTGAAATTCTCCTAAGGTCCCAGACAGAGAATCAACAGGTTTAATAGCTTCAAATCAAATTATACCTGCAATGACTGATTTTCTCGGCCAAGTTCCTGCATTGCAGCAGTTGTATTGTCCAGCTTTTTCTTCATTTCTACAAGTTTGGCTTGAAGCTTTTCAATTTCTCCCTCGCTTTTTATACACCTGAGGTAAAATAATAAATAGTAAGCTCAAAGCATTTAAGACAATGTAAACTGTGTGTCCTTTGGATTGGTTGTCAGTCTGAGAAGTTACCCACATAAAATGCAGCCAAAAGAATCCTTGCTCTGAGAAGTTCTTGGATGCACTAACCAGGAAAACATTCTGTTTTAACAATCAGTTAAAGATTATACCGGCACTGCCCCTAAGTATCTGCAGCTTCTCAATACTGGAGTTATGCCCCAAACCAGGGACAGTGCTGAATGCAGCAACCCCACTAAAATACCCCTGCACAACAGGACACTCTCACAAACCAGCTGCTGCAGATCAGGTCAGGTCTTCTTTTTCTATCAAGGCCACCTCCCATCAGCTGAAACTCAATTAACTGCTCAAAGCCAAATTTCAAAGGGTATTTTTCTGCCAAGCTGTCAGCAGCTACTGGATGAGTTCAACACAGTACAGCAAGGGATTGCCAAAGAAAGAGGATCTCACTTGAATTGATCCCACCCTTTTCCAAGGTCTAGTGCCCAAAAGTCAAATCACCAAGCTTGACAGTACCAACAAAAGTTTTCCCCTCTGCCTTCACCAAACACGTCAGGAAATAAGGACAAAAAAAGCTTCCTGTCTCACAGGTGCTTCTTCTGGAAATCACTGCATTCAGGTACCTCCTGCTGCCTTGCAAGGCCCCCTGCTGCCTGAAGGCAAAGCACTCTGCTTACCTAAAACTTAAATATATTGTAGAGACAACAGCAGGACTGGAGAAAATAAGACTGCAGGTTTTCAGGAGAAAGAAAACGCCTCCTTTGTGAACTTCAGTCTATCTAATCCAATTACACGTTCAGACTCCTAACACAGAGTAGTGGGCACACCTAGGAGTTCCTATGCAAATTTTATGGTACTAAAGGGGTCTCTTCCAGGCTTCTGGATGGCATGGGCATGTATTCAAACTGAACCAAGGCATAGGAGCCTCAGAGTGATGGAAAAGGACAGTCAGTTCAGGTAAGAGAAGTTCTCTCTGCCAAGCCTCACAAGGTTGACACAACAGATGAGAAGCCACAGCCCATACACCTGAAATCTCAGAGGAGCCCAGTGGATTTAGAAGGCTCTTACAGATGGACATAAATCTTTGAGAACAAGCACAGAGCTGTGGCTTTGGTGATAAGTAAAGATCCTGATAAGCCTGCCTTATTTTCTACAGGATGATCACAAACAGCACAATTGGTTCCCAAAACCTCTTGCTGTGCTTTTACTGGGATGACCGAAGCTGCACCCACAGCCCAGGCACTACGAACAAATACAGATTTAAATAAAGCATGAATACAGAATCCCAAATCAGCTCAAACAAGTAGTCATTCTCAGTTCATTCAATTTCTCAAACTACACTTCCACATTATCATGACCACAGCTTACCTCTCCAGCAATGCTCTTCTCTCATCCTGATTATTCTGGACTGTTGCTTCCAGGACAGCATTTTCCCCACGTAAATCATCTGTCTGTTTCTCCAGCTCACTCACTCGTCTCTGACTGCTTTGCCACTCTTTCTTCATGGTAGCCAGGTTTTCATTCAGGGCTGTGACCTGCATGGTGAGCTTGGTCTCCTTTTCTTCATGTTTCCGTTTTTCTTCTTCTTTGTCTTTTTTCTCTGTGTGCTATAAAAACAATGGAAAAATGAAAAACAAGCTTCAAAGCATTCTTTCCTTATTCCCTACATTTAACTGAGGGAAAGAATCTTACTGTAATAGAATCACTACTTTTAATCAACATACTCTACTAGACAAAGCTGTCACCTCACTGAATTTTCCTATACCATTAAATGCCTCTAACATTTTTGACCTTGTCATTTAAAAACTCCTGTAAAGTGAAGCTAAAGTCAACCTATTGCTTCTTTTCTATCCCTGGAAGAATCCAAAGGCATGTTCACAAAACAGCAGTCTCATTCTCTCTAACATACTAACCAGTTTGACTTCAATTTCAGCACATTCTTTCTTCAGCTCCTCTTCTCTCTTTTTCAGCTGATCTTTGACAGCTTGATGTTTTTGTTTCTCCTGTTCCAGAGTTGAATTCGCATTATCTATTTTGCCCTGTAGTTCTAATTTCTGTTGAATCAATAGCTGGTTTGCATCCTTAAGATTTGTCACCTCCTGTTAGGATACAGAGTTCAAAGTTGAAGTTTTACACTGAAAGTGTAAATGGATTTAAATTCAAAAATACTGTAATCCTTTCCTAGGAGAGGATAGCAAAAAAATTTAGTTTTATCACAGGAAGAAAGGTTGATTTTTATAGAGCAAAGCATCAGTGATTTTCATGATCAAAGATTTTACACTTATATTATGATCAACCTTTAATTTTAGAAATAATTTTAATGCTAAAGTTTTTCTGCTAAAGTAGAGAGGATGATCTGTTGAATTGTTTTCTACAGTTTCTTGAAAAGATGCTTCCACTGTCATTTTCTAGGTACTGTTCTAAAATTTACTTCATATTTTTCTCTGGGTGCAATAATGAGGTTAAAAACTTCATAATGACAATGTATAACTGAATGCCGATGGAAGAAAGTTTCTATTAGTCTTCAGTGTATAAAAAATTACTGTTTTTAACAAGTGGGGTGATATAATGTCTTTACTTGTTCTTCTGTAACTGAACTGAAGTAGAATAGTTAAATTTATAGAAACTATTTTCCTTAAAATTAAACAGCCAAGCATATAGGTACTAACAGACTAATAGGAGTGGACCATTTTCCATCAATCAAAATTCACAATATGAGTTAAAATCAAATCAAGGACAGTGAAAAGAACATAAGCTCAGAACAAGAGGATAGATATATATACATCCATTCCTTGCTAGGAGGTGGGAAACAGAATTTAAGTCTTTAGGAGACTTTCAGTCTGATTGCTTGTAGGGAGATGAAGAAATTACTATTAAGCTGATATTGGAGTCCACGCCTTTTACATATTTATAAATTTTATTCTTTAGAATAGCGGTTTTTGGAACAACAAGAATTAGAAATACCTTTCCCAAGCACAGAGTACTCGACAGAAACAAAGTACAAACTTATACCTAAAAATTACAGACCACTTTCTAAACAATAGAGAACAAAAGAACATCTGCAGGTCATAAGTTATCATGTTATTTTCTTTTTATTAGTGTACAGGGAACTGTATCTGTATTTATACTTGTGCAACAATTTAAACTTGCAAATATAACAGCTAGTACATTATGGAAAACACAAACTGCAGCCTTTTAGGAATGTTAGTTTTTACAGAGACTGAAAAACAGAATATGTACAGTATGGCAAGAAACAGTCAGCTTTACTGAAGACTAAAAATTATTTCATTAAATTCCCCCAACTTTTACCCTTTAGAGAGCTCAATTGATTGTTATGATTTTGGAAGAGAGTTTTTCTTTTATGAAGCTCCTGACATTTGTCTTTTATGAGGCTTGCCCAACTGTCACTTTTTAAGATATTTTAAGAAACAACACTAAGGGAGTTTCAACTCTACAATGCATCCTTGAGAAGTCCCAGATGTGCCTAGAATATCTAGGAAAACTTCACCATTGTGACTCTTTTGGACAGCTTTTCATTTCAGAATAGTCAAGCAGGGGTATGGAGAGTGAATTTACAGTGGAACTGAAGAAAAGCCAAGACATACAACCCATCCTGAAGCTAAGACAAGTTATGGCAGCCCACCTGGCTCACTAGGCCCTGGTGTTCAAGGATCATCACCAACCAAGATATCATTGATGAGGAAGCTCAGTAAAATCTGAGCTTTGGTTTCCTTACCTGTAATACCAATATTTACAGTAACCACGTTTGCAAAGCCATTCCAGATAACATCTACTGAACAGGCATATGTTTCTCATCAGATAACCAAACACATGAAGAAGACTTTGTTTTTCTCAATGTACTTACCTTCTCAAATTCTTGTTTGCAGGCTTTAAGCTCTTCACCCAGCTTGGCACTTTCTTTTTCAAGTCTACTCTTTATTTCCTGGAGCTCTGTCGTTTTACATTTTTCATTAGCCAAATCTTTTTCTTTCAAAATCTTAAAGAGAAATAGAAGTGCTAGAAAAGTTACCTCTTCCAAGTTCACAAAATAAGAAACAGAATCAATCAAAAAACATCCAGGACCCAAAAACTACTTTGTGGCTTTGTAATTATGGGGAAACAACTGCTATATATATATTCACAGTAAGGCAATTAGTAGCATGATTGCAGTTTTAGATTTAAAACTAATACTGTTTTCCCACCTGTCAAACCACAAACCTGTCTGGAAAAAAATAACAGCATATTCCGAACCAAATTCACTACAGCTGTCTCTTTTTTAGGTCTTTTTACCAGAGGTTCAGTAAAACTGTCATTGTTATACACTACAACAGTGTTATGCTCTCAAATTAGGGATGTAATAGAAAATAATAAAGGGCACCAGCGGGGGGTAGATGTGAAATCTCCTTTGTGTATTTCAAAAGGCAAAGGCATTTACCCTGTCATTCTGAAGATCTTGTAGCATTTTGGTCTTCTCACCCAGCTGCTGTTCTTTCTTTGATGCATCCTGCTCCAGTGTAGACTTAGCTTTCTTCAGTTCCTGAATCTGTTGATTATTGCTAGCAATTCGATTCCTGCTGGAAACTAATTCTTCTTGAGCTAGAGCAAGTTTTTCTTCTGTGGACTAATTACAGAGAGAGTTCTGCAAGTTATCTCTTAGTGTAAAAGTTTCAGATACTAAAGAGCCACTTAAACATTTTCCAAGTAGAAAAAATGCTGCCTAGAGTGTTACATTTAGCCTCAAATGTTGACAGAGCATAATTACAGAAACTTCTAGTTTACAAGGTTACCCTAAGCAAAAAGAAACTATGCCAGTATCATTTCCAGGAACAAAACCTTACTGTACATATTCCAGCTTGCATCCTTACACAGACAAAACACGCAGAAGGGCAGAGAACAAAAGGTAACTGACAAAAAGAGATACAACTTGAATTTGCTCACACAAATTAATTTTATTATCTAGGCAAATCAACTGTTCTATAACTCTATATAGAACTTTATAGCTGTTATTTAAGAAGCAGTGAAGGTATATTTTGGAGATTTCAAAAATCATTCAGTGCTATTTTTCACTAATGACTTAATAAAGTTAGTGTTAGAACAACTGTAAATTTTTTTAAATTATGAAGTGAAATGTATAAGATAAAAATGCTAATATCAGGATAAAATGTTTTACAGTTTCTGCTGCACAAGCATTGTAAACATTAAGTTTAAATTTTTATTCAAAATCCAGAGATACTTTATATACTTTATTTGCTTCTCTCACCATTAGTTAGAAAAAGAACATTAATCTATCCCCCTGAAACAGGTCCCAAAATCGCAAGAAACAATCCAAAACTTGCACCCAAAGCCAAAGCTTACTCTGTTGGCTCACAGCAAAATCAGACTTTGGGGATCTTTTTGAATTAATATTCTGAAGGTTCTTTAAACCTTCGAGCTTAGATAAAGACTAGTTCCACTTGAAACCAACAAGAAAAAACCAACCAAACAAACATCCTCCATTTCTCCAAAATATTGGCTTTTTATGGAAATTTTTGATGCTATGATACAGAAGGTAAGTTGAGACTTATTAGTAGTAATAAATTTGTTGCCTTCAGTGCAGCAGTAAGAATTTAAATTCTTCCAAGACAAACTCAATTCTTTTTGAAGTTCTTCCTCAAATATTAATCAAACCTCTTGTTGAAGGTTAGGCAGAAGGTTATAGTTCTTGTTGAACTATAGGCAGAATTTTCACTTCATTCAATTATGCATATGCTTTAGTCACTCCCATGTTGATTTAAAAGCTAATTCATTTCTGATGCCTCATGACCCTCCTTTGCAACATCTAAAGTATTTCGCTTCTAGTCAGACTTAATTTGAAACAGTAGTGATGGAACACTGTTGATTCAACAGCATTCTCAACAACCCCCATGACTCTTAAAAAGCTCCTACCAGCTTTTAAAATTAATTTTCAGACAAATTACTTGCTTTCTGAGATATTAGAGTTTACTACTTAATACTTTGAAAGGCGTTGACTCGGAATTTTTTGTAAAAAAACAGGAGGCTCCTATATGCAGTTTCAAGGTTTCAGTAGGGTGGGTATTTCAGAAAGCGAAATTATCTCCCTCTGTTTCACTGTGTGCAGTAGAATACCATCTTTTCCTAACATTGAGGAAGAATAGGAAGTCTAGCACCATCATATAAGATCTTCACAGGAAAACCCAGCAGTCTCTGAAGTTTTAGAAAGAAATACAGTATAGCCACGACTTCTATGCAAATTTGTTTCCAGTAGAGGAAATGTGGTTACATCAAATTTGCTAGCACCAGATGAAGAAATTTGAAGAAGTGGATAGTGGCACGCACACACAGTGGGTATACGTCTCTCTCAAGCCAGCCCTCAAAGTGTCTGCACTGTACAGCCTATCTCACTGTGTCTACACCAAGGCTGAGACCAGGTAGAGAACAAAAGAGGTCAATCAGTACTTATTTGTGTAAATAAAGAGAAATGCTAGGTTGACCGGAACAGAGTTTAAATAAATAAAAATATTTTAAAATTACAGTTTGATTCACTACACCTTGGACTGTGCCAGTGCAAATCATAGCAGCAGCATCACAACTGGTCCTAGCAGGGTGGTAGGATCTAGATTCAGTCTATCTACATGAAGTGCACAAACAAGCATTTGAGTCTGTGTGCTCCCTGGATCCCAGTCCACAAGGATCAACATTAAATTACTGACAGATGCTACCCTGATCTCTCTTCACTCCCTAAGAAAAAGAATTTGACTGACTATGCAACTTAGGCTCATGACTTACAGAACTGAGGTCTGGCAAGTATGAGTTTTGTTCCAGAACATTCACTGAATATATGCTGACAGCAATGCCAACAACGGAGACAAAGAAACATTCTTTTGAAAACACAGAAGAAACCAGGACTGACTACAAAAAGCATAAATGCCAAAACTCAAGAATACTTGGCAGAGCTCAGGAGATCAGATTCACAGAAAGTATTCTCTCACTAAGTCAAAATCAAGGCCAAAGTAATAGTTTGTACATTTTTATTAACTCTTCTATATAAAAATTGCCTTTTTCACACAAAAAAATAGTGTGACTATACACACACAGAGACAGATATTTGTATAAACATGTGTGTGTATATACAAAAATTATTAAGTGGTATTCTTTTTAATTATATATATCCTTTTTTCATCAAAAACTACAGCTTTAACAAGCACTCAAATCCTATCCTATTTCTTTTTCCAGTCACAAAGACAAAAACGCGTTTGAAAGTTACTGTTAGAAGTATTTTTAAACTAAAGTAAATTTGCAGCAAATAGTATCCATAAAATCACAACTACATTCCTACTTCTGATTTTTTTATTTTTTTTTTTTTAATTACAACACCTTTCCCGTTTCCTGTGCAGGGCTCAGAGCTGTGGGGTTTGCAGCTGGCCACACTCAGCTGCGTGGCTCGGGCGCTGTGCTGCGGGCCAGCAGCTGGGGCTGCGCTGTGCTCAGGCTCCCCGGCCGCAGAACTGCCCCGAAGCGTTCAGCGCCCCGGTGAGGGCTCGCCCCCGCCCCACAGCCAGAGCCGAGATGCCGGCAGTGATTTGCCCAGATGCCAGCAGATGGTGCTCCGTGCACAGCACAACTCCCGCCATGCCCTCCCAGGACCCAGACCACCCTATGGCACCCACCAGCCTTTCGTGATCCATCCCCACGCCTGGAACCTTGGCCCCGACAACAGCACGGTGCCACACCACGTGAGCATGTTTAAGTTTTCCCTTTTAAATCTAGCATTGCTAAGATGTCAAGATATGGTCTGGCGTGCCTGTTCTGGACAATGCTGGGTTCCTGACTCAAACACTGGATTTCATACCTCTGCTAAAAATCCTGCACCGAAAGGCACCCAAGCTGACTCTACATACAGACAAGTTTTAAAAACTTCTACCACTGCCTACTAAGAAGATTAAGGACAATCTAAAGCTCAGCCTGCCCTTCAGCTTTGGTTCCAAATTTCAGTCAAAACACACAGCTCTGGCTCAAATGAGCTACTTTTAGTAAGTAAATTGCATGAGGCAAAACATCATTCAGACAACTGATTTTGAATAGGCTGTGAAATTCTACTATAAAATTCTTCTGCATCAAGTGGCATTTTGATATTCATCTTTCAAGACTTAACATTGTCACTCTGAGGCTGTCTGAATGTGCTTTTTTTCTTTTGTGGCCTTCTAAGACAGGTTATCACTGCTCCTTTAATTTAATGTTGTACTGAGGTAGCACAGCCATGATTAAAGTTCAGCTCCCTACCTTTTCCCTCTTCCAGAAAAAAAAAAGTGCCATCAATCAGACCTCACTAATCCTAACTAATATACTAATATATGTTCTTTACCAAAATTTTAAATCATGCGAACAGCTTCCAAATTGGTACACCACTTCAGTACTCAGGACCCCAGTCTTCTTCAGGCTCTCTAGGCTCCACAGAAACTTACAAAGTTACCTGACTGCTGATAAATCAAGTCACCTGATTGCTCACCTTAAAAATCTTGTTTCCCCATTGGCATCACATTCTTTTAGCTTTTTACTTAGAAAAAAGGACTAGAGGTTATCAAACTGCTTTAGTAACAATACTTACTCACAGCTATTTTGCAACAAGTGATACTTTAATGAAAACTATCCAAAAAAAACCCAAGTTACTAAACACATCCAATACTTCTGCAGGCCACTCCATTACCAAATGCTGATTTAAATGCATTGCAGGAAATAAACTCACAGATGTATAGGTGCAACAGTAACAAACTGAAAGAAAGAATATGCTTAAACCATCACTTGTTAATCATGTGGAAGTTCTCCACAATTTAACGCAGCAATTCAACCAGGTGCACTGAAAGTAAAGCTTCAATAACCTACAAGGAAACATGGCAGGTAATTTAATACTACAGAGGAGTAAGTCTAGTAAAACTGCAGTGACCTATATGTAAAGGAGGCATTTCTGTTTCTTAAAATAACCTGAATCTAGAGTTTAGTCTCTGTGGCACAGTATGTCCTGGGACCAACTGAAGCCTTGGCTTAGTACTGATACAAAGCAGAAGGCCAGAAAAAAACCTTTTCTGACTGGCTCCACTTTCAGCAATACCTCTTTGAAGGCACTGCACACTAATACAAAACCAGGTAACTTCAGTTTAGGAATAGCAAAAGCTTCAAGCATAAATTCTGGCACTTGTATTCCAGGTAGGTCTGTAAGCCTACTGCTTCTCTTAGTTTGCCATCTCTTAACACCTAGAATCAGCCAGGAATACTCTGGTTAAATCACCTGGAAGACAGCAGTTACTCACATGCTGACAGACTTTGCCCTAATTAGCTATGCTATTTAAATTAGTTGAAAGCTACAGTATATAACAAAAAAAGCAACATTTAAAAAATACCTCTTTAATGAATATAAAACAAAATCACCTTTCACTTTGCTGCTGCAGAAATGCAAGGGTATTTCAGGTAAACTGGCAAATATTTTTGTCTTTAAATTAGTTTCAGAATATCCTTTGTCTTGGAGGAAGGGATTAAACAGCACTAAATTATTTATATAGCAGAAGAGATTTTTTTCTTATACAGTTCTTGCATACTTTCTTGGTCTTCAAAATGGATATTATCTACTAAGTCACATATGACATTAAAATGACTGCAAGTACCTTAAGGTCTTGCCTGGTTGCCAGCAACTCAGACTCTTTCCCATAAAAATCCAGCTGCAGCTTCTCCATGTTTTCTTTATGTTTATCATGGGCCTTCTGTAAGTCTGCTAACTTGCCTTTCTCTGCTTTAAGCTCCTGTGCTGACAAAATACACTGCTGTTGTAGTTTATTCTCCAGTTCTGCCTGAAACATATGCATAGAAAGTTTTAATTAAAAGTACAGACAGTAAAGTTAGCTTAAGCATTTCAATAAAATTAATTTCTACTGAAAGAAGAGAATTTTGTTCTTCTTATGGAATAACAGTAACTTGAAATTTGTGATTTTACAGTAACATTTTATAACTAATTTAACAACAAAATTTAATTCACAACAAAAGACTAAGTGGAACACATTAAGACCAAACATTAAAAATTAGAATAATGTTTCCAAGTGTGCTGGTGTTGGCTGAGGTAGAATTTTCTTCATAGTAAGTAGTTAGTATGAGGGGTGTGCTTTGGATTTGCACTGTGGAGCAGAGTTGTCACAGGAATGTTTGAGCTACTGCTTAGCAGCGCTCACACGGAGCCAAGGCCTTTCCTGCTTCTCACATCACCCCACCAGCAAGAAATCTGGAGGTGCACAAGAATTTTAAGAGGGCACAGCCAGGATAGCTTATCCCACTGACCAAAGGGACATTCCATACCACAGGACATCATGCCTAGCATATGGAGCTGGCAGAAAAAGAAAGGGGAGGAAGTTTGGAGTGATGGTGTTTGTCTTCCCAAGTCATTGAGCAGCTCTGTGGTGCTGAGTTGATGTCATTTAACCACAACACCAAGACCTAATGTTTCCACAGGCTGTCTAAAACACAAATATGAACATGTAGCATTGGGCAGCCAAAGCTGGAGCCACATTTAACAGTGCATGGCACACAGCACAGCATTCACTAATGTTGTAAGACATTTGAACTCTTTCCATTATGGTTTATGAGTTTCATACTGTCAGTCAGATAAATTCTTTTGGTATAATATGAGACGACTTGGTTTAAAACTGTCATGGACATTTTAAAGCACTGCTGAGTTTGTCTTAAAGTACTCTCATGAAATTCTATTGCTTTACAAGAAAATGGCAGCTTTTGCTTTGTTCTCCTTTTTTTTTTTTTTTTTTTTTGCAAAAAATCCACATCCAATCTAGCTTATTTTATCCCTTTATTAAAATTCAATTCCTATGGAATTCATATTTCAGCACTGGTTCCTTTCATTACTGTTGTTGATGTTGTTGTTATTATCTCCAACAGCATCTGAATACCTCACTTCCACATCCTGACCTTATCATTTCCAAGACTTCAGCAAACAGAGTTTATCACAAAGTTATTGACATAAAAGCTTCAGTATTTATCAGAGGAATTTACATTCATTTTCTTAGAAGAGTAAGAAAGGACAGTCTCACCTTTTCTAAAAGGGCAGTTTTTAATTCAGCTTGCAGTGTCTCACTATGTTTTTTCTTCTGCTCAAAAGATTCCTTTAACTCTCTCAGCTTTCCCTGGAGATGTTGCTCGCTTTTTTCTTTTTCCTTCAGAAGACTCTGGATTTCAAGTACTTGTGCTCTTGCTGAATCAAGGTCTATAGACAACTGCTTAGAAATCTATATTCAAAAATATTAAGTAACTGTATATAATTTAAATTTAAATCACTAATTGTACATGCTCTTCACAGAATCAGACCATCCCACAGTGCCACTGCTGTTTCAGATCTATATGGTTGAACATTGGCAAGCAGATTTTAAGAACTACTATAACATATTAAAATAATCCATTATTCCAAATTTACTACCCAGATATCAACAGTAGTTTTTTTTATCCATTCTGAATTAAGATCAGGC
This sequence comes from Aegithalos caudatus, assembly GCA_013389925.1. Classification (NCBI taxonomy): domain Eukaryota; kingdom Metazoa; phylum Chordata; class Aves; order Passeriformes; family Aegithalidae; genus Aegithalos; species Aegithalos caudatus. The sequence continues at coordinate 16,915 of WEIU01013801.1, read as the reverse complement.
AACTTTTCTCACATAACAGTGGTTTGGGCTCTCCTGCTGCCAACTGCAGCATACACTAAGCTCATCCTTCTGCACTTTCCACTGAGCACCACAGCACTTCAGCTGAACAAATGAGGAGCCAGGGAAGTAGCAGCCACAGTCACAGAGCAATTACCATCACACCTGCACACCCCCAAACCTCTTTCAGGAACTAAGTGTCCATCACAGTCTATCAAACTATGTCCACTGATCAAATCTCTTCTGATCCCCTTAGGGAACAGAAGATACCTTGGGTAAAGAAATCCATTAAAAGCAGATGTGTCCTTCAGGCTGCCAGCTGCACTGTATGATCTGAATACTCATCTTTGTAAAAGAAGTACATTTGGTTCTTATGTAGTCACAAGCAAGTGACAAGTTTGAAAAAGCAATTCAACCCTTGAAGGATATCTGAAAATGTCCTGTCAACTCCACCGAGAACATACTGAATAAGCCTGAGAATAAAATAGATCTAAGGACATGAAATCACAACTCTTATTGTATGGAAATACAAAAGAAAATGGGGACACAGTAATACCAAGTAACCGTTCCACTAATGAAAAAACCTGAAGGGCTAAAATCCTCTGCTATGGTATGTGGAGCACAGAAAACTAAGACTAAAACCCATATTTTAAAGCCTCACATTACCCTCTAGGAAAGTTTTACTATCACCTTATTTCAGTGCCAAAGATAGTTTACAATTTGAGAATTGAAACATCCTTATCTCTCATCAGTTCCAGCAGGTAAGATTGAAAATCAATCTTTTAATTATTTATTATTATTGGTTTTTAGATTTTTGAAACTAAGCAGGCAACTTACCCCCTCCTTTTTCTCCAGTGAGTTTTTTAATTCATTCTTCTCTTTAGCTACAGACTCTGTTTGTATCTGCAGTTGGTGTTTTAATTCTTGGCACGATTTTTCCTAAAAAACACAAGACAAGGAAAAATTCCTGTTAGTTTCTAAGATTGTGTATGGAATACTTTTGCAGGAGTTACAAATCCTTAAAAATATCACTCTCATTTTCAATGAAAAATCTTAGCTTCTCAACTGCAGACATGTTCAGCTCAAAACCTCTCAAAACTGTAAGTGGCAGATCTAAGCCACACATTAGATGCCCCATACTAATAAACTCAGGTGCCAGAGTTTTTCTGATTGAGGGTAGTCTTCCTGTTTGAAGCTCTGGTTGGCACTCCTTCTTGATAAAGTAGTAGGCTCATTGGTCTCCTCAGGATCTAAAATTCCCTCATGCTCTAAAACTCACAAGCAAGTATATTTGCAGACCTCCATGCATATGCAACCGTAAGTTAAGCCCAAATACTACAAACTGAAGACAGTGGAGACCCTCCAAAAGACTACAGAACAAGAAGCAGAATCTGGACTAATATCTTTAAGTCTAAACTGGGGAGAAAATCCTGCAAGTTTTTCGGAGAAACTAATGTTTAAACAGCAGTAACTAAGAAAATAAAATAAAATAGCATTTCTTCAAAAGGTAAATCAGTAAGAGAAAAAAGTTCTTTTTAACCAGGAGCAGATTTTTTTTTTTTTTAGATCAGAATAAAAGCAGCTCTGTTTGCGTTCTGGAAAATGGTGACATATAAGATGAGAAGGGTATGAGAAAGAAACCCCTTTGCCATGGCTTTGACAAGGGTGTCAGAACAACTATATTCATATAGTGCCCATTCATATCACCAAGGCAGAAGAGGGAAGGAAAAGGTGAATTTTAACACTAGTAACAGTTTGCTCTCTTTAGCATAATAATACAGTGCTCTGGTGTTCAAGCACTTGTTGTACTGTCACTTGTAAGACCTTTCTGAAATTCCAATAGTTCTAGTACTCCAACGATACCTTAAGCTAGGCATTGCCCAAATGGCAGATGATGTTACTCTCTCTGCCTGCAGTATGCAGCTTTCCAGCATGGCCAGGCAAGTGCACAGCAAGTTCTATATACAAGTTCTATATATATTTCAGAAAGGAAATTAAAATGGCCACAGAAAAATAACATCTTCAATACAACAGCTTTTTAGCAAAGGTTCTAAAACTCTGTGTTATTATAACGCAGTTGATGTACTTTTTTAAAAGGGGCACATTTGCTGTCAAATTGTTTCACCACTTGTTGCCTCCATTTAGTTTCTTCACTGTGTTAAAGGCATGCAGCAAGAACAAACGATCCTGTTATGTGATATGACTAATGTTTAAATATCCAGACAAAAATTTAAGGTGAGAAACATGTATGAACTATTAAAAATCCCAGTTTGGTTTTCCTTACAGTAATAAATTTTCATGCATTGTCATCATATGTAAATTGCTTCAAACAGAAAGCAAAGTCACTTTATCAGAATGTATACACATCAATCTTAATGCCTAATTAAAGAATCTACTAACCATTTCTGCCATAGCTGCTTTTCCTTTTTTAATTTCTTTTTCTAATTCTTCCTTTCTTTTTTTGAAGGATTCAGAGCTTTTTGAGAGCTTATCTTTGGTATCTGTAAGGTCCTTTAATAGAGTGTCCTTCTCTAATTTCACTTCTTGCAGCTCTGATGTGGCTGCTTGCATTTTACAATCAAGTTCCTTGAGCAGTTTACTTGTATCTTGATTTGATTTCTCAAAATTTTGTTTAAGACTGGCATTTTCTGCCTCCTTCTCTGAAATTTGCTGGTTTGCTTGGTCAAGGGCCTCAGATTTCTTCTGCAAATCCAACTGAGCATTAGACACCCTGCAAATACAAAAGGATAAAATATATTTTTTTAAAGTTTTTTTTTCACAGGTTCTTTTGTATCCTTAAATGTCTCTGTTTTCATTCTTGGGCATTACATCTCTCTAGTTAAGATGAAACAGCAACCTCAGAAACTAGCTTGTGATGCTTCTTTCTTCCTCAGCTATAATGGACAGAAACTACCCTTATGCTGCTTATGCATAAATTGCAAATTTGTATTTGAAAAAGGTTACAGAGCTATGAATATTTAAAGATGGACCTCACTACATCAAACTCTTCAGATATTTGGCTGACAGTAAGAACAGTGAATAAAATGAAGAAGTGTAGTTAATTACAGCAGTCAGTGATTCCTGTGAGACAACATGGCAGATGGAATGAATGACAAGTGGGATACAACACAGTTCTTGTAGTAGTGGGGACACAGCATTTATTTATGACTTTATGAAACCAGAAAAGAGAAGCAGAAAATTTCAACTCTAGTCCAAAGTGCCCCAGTTTTATTCCTGACTTTGAAAAGTACTATAACACAGGAAATGCATACGCTTCTCTTGCTGCTTCAAGTTGTTTACTCAGTTCTGCTGTCTGGAGGTCTAATTCTTTCGACTGATGTCGCTGTTGCTGTAACTCCTGAAGAGCTTGGTCTTTACTTGCTCTAGCATCAAGAATGTCACCTTCAAGTTTCTGAGAGAGAAAAGTAAAAAGATAGAGCCATCAGAACACAACCAACAAAATTAAAATAGCAATAAAAAAGCAAAGTCATCTAGTCTGTGAGTAGCAGTAACTGTAAAGCGGTCACAACTCTCACATATCATCTACCTGTTTCATTACTTTGTGATTTATCTTTCACTACTTACTTCCTGTTAATCACCTGCTCCTCCAGAACTGTTTTGGTAAAACATTCTGAAAGCGTCTTTAATTTAAAGGCCAAGCAGACATTTTAATGCAAAGAAATAGATAAAAGGCTTTACAGCAAAACTAAAGACACAAACTACAGTAGTGAAGAAATTCTATGCTTGCCTGGAAGAGGTTTTTCTTCTGGTTTTTTTTCAAAAGCTACTTTTTCACTCACATGTAGTATAAAGAACACAGGAGCCTTCAGCAAATGGGCACTGTTTAGAATCTTCACCATACTGGCTGTTTTACAGGCACTTCTGCTTTCACACAGAGGCCATAAAACAAAGTGGCCAAGTTTCTCCAGAAAATTTCCTGAGGGCTTTTTGTTTTCTTTTTTTTCCTATTTTTTTAATGCCACACATCCAACTGGAATAATCTCAAAGAATGGTGATGATGTCAAGATTTTACATAGAATTGCATTCCTGTTGACAGGATCAACAACCCTGCTCAGTCTCACACTTCAGCTACCAGGAACCTCATAAAATCAAATGCAAGCAAACTCTGTATTTCTCCCAAGCATTTATGTCCACTGGCTTCTTATGAAACTTCAGCAAAAGAATGAAAGCTAAAAACACAAATCAAAGTAAAAAAAAAAA
>WEIU01013795.1:8333-24032 GCA_013389925.1 Aegithalos caudatus | reverse complement strand
GACATCAACATGGGGCCCTGGCCACCAGCGCCGCGCAGCTCCGCCCGTCCGCCTGCGTCACTTCCAGCCCGGCCCTGCCCGCACGGGGCGGGACCGGACACGGATCCGGTTGGGAGCCGGGAGTCGCCCGGCGGTGTCCGCCTGTACGGAAGCACACGCCCTCGGTGGGGCTCGGGGCTGCGGGCACGGTGCTGTACGCGGCGTGTGCCCGAGCGGGCTGCTGTTACCTCCGTACTGCGCTCCCACGGTGTCTTCCCGTCTTGTCCGTGATTGCAACATCGCCTCTGTCGCAACCGCTTACCCGAATTAATCATCTCCTCTTCCGTCCCACGTCAAGGCACAGGCGTGCCGTCACCCTGTAGGTCGCCGTTAATCTGCCAGCCCTTGCGGCTCTTCCCAGGGCACGGAGGGGCCAGATAAGAGCCCCTGTGAACGCTTACACAGAGTTCTGCCTGGGTACCTTGGCGGATCTCCATGAAAGGGCGTTACATCACGCACAACACTGCTTCAGAGAGCCACGGAAGCAAAGAATCATTTAGGTCGGAAAAGACTTTGAGCTTATTGCGTCCAACCTTTGACCAATACCACCTTGTCAGCTGGACCGTGGCACTAAATGCCGCGTCGTTTCTTGAAAACCTCTAGGGGTGGTGACTCCACCACCTTAACCACTTTAGTTGCCACAAATTTATAGACGATTAATACCTTTTTATCGTATCTGACAGTTTTAAAACAATCTAGATTTAAATGGTTTGGGCATTAAGGCTTTTCTGGCTATGCTTGCAACTATTACAGGAACTGCACTCAATTTTCATCCCAAAGCAGCTCCTAGAGCACTGAGCAGAGTCAGGGCGCTGAGTAAAAGCCAGCAGTGCTGAGTACCCATCACTTCTACGCGGGATTTGTCCTTCCACCCAGTGTTGGTTGCCGCTACAAACTGTCTTCAAGATCAACTTAAATTCTTTGCTGGTACCGTTTCTTATGTGTTTTCATGTTTATTTTAAACAAACAGGTTAGGAGAGACGTAGTGTTATAAATAATATTATTAGTCATTAGAATTATTGAGTTTGGTCTCTAACGAGTTCACCTGTGTTTTCATGGTCAATCCTAAGCTGGAGCATAGAAACTGTATTTAAGTAATTATGGTTATTCACTGTACTTGCCTTTTTTGTTTCTGAAAACAGACTTATGTCTTAAGGTGTGTCACAGATTACTAAATTATCCCTTCATTTGTAACCACAATAAATAATCTGTTGTGTCATCCATACATTCCATGTTTCCCTGGAAAGCAATAAATTCCCTGCATAGTACTAACTGATCAGTTAGAAGACAAAAATAGTATATGTAGAGCAATCTCTCCTGTAAGACCAGATTTTGTAGTGGAAAATGAAACCAGTATCTTGTGCAGCAATAAATATTTGTAATGAGGTAGGAATTGCTATTTTTTCTTATTTCAGTCCTCCATTTCTCCTTGCTGCTCTCTGCTCTCTATGATGTGATAAAAGGCTGTCTAAGAGTCACAAGATGCTGTTCTCATGTGGGCTGGAACTTATAAAGAACTCGGGTTTACAGTCACCAGCTGGGGATTATCAGCGTTGGTGAGACTGAGTAGTTTTGCTTTCATTTAAAGTTATTATAATGCAGGTTTATGGCAATACGATGAAAATTTTGAAATAAAAAATTTATTTTGCAGCTAACAAAATTTTGACAAGTGAATGCCTGGAAAAACAAGCAAACAAACAACCTCTGTTTCCTAATTTTTTTAGAAATACTTCTCCCTAGTTCTGAGTTTTTTAAGAAACTTAAGATATTTCCATGTTCACTTAATAAATGTTCATTAAGTCAATACTGGTAGTTATGGTTTACTCATAATTCAGTATTCAGTTATTATTTCTATTGCTTAGTGCATATGGAAGAGGTAAAAAAAAAAACCCTACATATTCACAGTGGCATTCACAGTGAACAGTGTAAATATTTGGACAAACAAATCAAGAATAATCTTATCTTTTTTTGTGCTTATATCAAATTTTCAGGAAAATGTATTTTTAAACTTTTAAGCTTGCTATCTTAACTACATAATTGTGGTTATCATATATAAAATACAAAATTATTTCTGACTAAAATAAATGTGGTTTAATGTGTTCCCATGTATGCTTTTGCATGCTAGGTTTAGATGCCAATTCTATCCCTCTAGAATTTATAGATATTTTCCAGAAGGGAGCTGTAGAGCCTTTTCTAATTTTGTTATTGCCCCATGAAGAAATGAAGTACTTGACCAAAATGGACAAGTGGTGCACAGTGATCCCAGAATCAACAATCAATATCCTTGTATAAAGATCTGAATCAAGAAAAATGTGACTGGAACTGGTGACACTTGCACTTGGCTGAGAATTAATGGTTGAGTGCCTTAATAATTCTTTATTTGCTAGAAATTCTATTTCCTGAAATTCATCCATATCATATAAATCGTGTAGGAAACTTGCTCTTGAGCAGAAAAAAATAACCAAAAACCCCAAACAAAAACAAGCCAAAACCCAAACAAACAAAAAACGAACAAATAAAAAACTCCCACCAACACTATTTTTCTATCCTTGCTTACATTCTCTGCAAAATATTTGAAACAAAACAGAAAAAAAGTTTGATATCAGTGTTTCTAATAAAACCTTACTCTTGTGAGATTCTCTTAATACTAACACACTAATTCAATCAGAAAAGCTTAATACAGGTATGGTGACAATAATACCATTTCCTGCTGACTTGATATTCAGCTTTCCAACTCCACAGATTTCAGTAACAGGAAACTAGTTTTGTTCAAGGCAGTATTTTACCACAAATGGTAAAATACAATTTTCCTGTATACCAGAGTGTACTTTAAACACCTAGTACCAATGTTTAGCCAGTATTTGTGCATATTTTAAAGAAAAAGAAACTATGAATGTCAAGTATCTTTTTAATGATATTATATAAGTGTGTGTGTGTGTGTATGTATATGCATATGATCAAACTCATGTTTGTTGGAAGGGATGTCCAGAGAAGCTCAAAGGAGAATGTTGCTCACAGCCTTGCCTGGTCAGATGTCTCCAAGGATGGAGACATTCCACTGTCACCTAAAGAACCTCTTTCAGTGATTGAAAATACTCATTATAAAAAAAGTTTCTTTGTATCAAGTTGGAATTTCCCATGTTGCAGTTTTGTCTCTTGCTTCTTGTTCTTTCACTGTGCACCTCTGAAGAGAGTTCTGTTCCATCTTTTCTACACCTTCTGCTTAGCTGGTTGTAGATAGCAATAGGCCCTGAGGCCTTCTCTTCTACAGGCTGTTCTCTCTCTTTTTGTGTCTATATGCATCATCTCCAAGAAATATATGTCAAGTACATTTCACCAGGGTATCAACTTTGAAATAAAAAGCTGGCAGAACCCTTTTTTAAGGGTCTTTATTTCTGAAATGCATAAATATGAGGACAAATATACAATGGCAAATTACAGTTGTGGTTGCAATAGGAATATTAAATAAAGTAAAAAGTTTGTGAATTCAGTAACTGGATTTGAACATAACTAGATTACAAAGAAGTTTGAAATTTGTTTTGGAATGCAAAAATTTCCCTGCTTTGTAATTATACTGAGACTTTGCCAGGATGAGACTAGTCCCTCCTCAGGCATGAGATGAATGAGGAATAAAAATTGTAATAATGAGGAATAAAAACATGCAGTTAACCAGAACTGCCAAAGGAAATGGGGAGCAATTACAGACTCCCAGGGAACAGAGGTCTTGGGTGTTTGCAAAACATTATTTTTATAACTACACTATCCTCTTCAACCTATGAGCTCCTTCAGTAATTTAGAGCCTTGAAATGAAAAATGGATCCATCACATCTGTTTAACCTTGGATATACGTGAACTTTTATTCACATACAGAGCCTAACATTTTTTTCTTTCATTTGTTTACTTTATGTGTTACTGTAGTCTGGACCAAGCCCATGATGAGTTTTTGAACCATCCCTGAATTCCTTCCCTCTGACGCCCATCTTTGCTTTGTGTGAGTTACAGAAAAATTATATATTTCTTGGTTTTATTACCAGAGGCAGCTCCTTGATGTTGTGGATATTCAATCTATTGGCATGATGACATGATGATATTGATGAAGTGTGGTAAGGAAATGCTTCAGTTCTAGTGATTTGATTTCATTTTGGTTTGACTCCTATTTCAACGCTTCCAGGTTTTAAAAGTATGGGCCACGTGAGATGTAAAATATATATATTGATGTCACTAATCGGAAGCTCTTTCTGGTCATGTTGTAAAGCACACTTAATCAACTTCTTTAAGATCATGTTACAGAAAGCTATTAACTATACTCTTAAAGCAGTTAAATAGTTATAAATAACGTTTTATGTTATGGCTGACAACACTGAATTGCCCAGCCTTTAAGGGAACCTAATCACAGGGCTTGCAGTCTTAGCCTTCCAGTAAGATGGTGTGGCAAAACTTTGGAACATATTAGAAATCCCATACTATTGCTAACATTTCCTATTAAGGAGAAAGTTTCTCTGTGTGTATTTTGGATTTCTTTTCCAACACTTAATTGCAGCTGATGAAAAAAAGCTATTCAAAAGCTGCCAGGATTTTTAAATCTGTAGAGTGAGATTGATGAAATTTGTGGGTTTTCCCAAAAGAGTATAGGTGAGAGCAGACATGTAAATTTTGTATGTGTGTGCATGTATGTGTGTGACAGAGGAGAGAGCAGGAGCTTACTTCTAAGGTGTGAGTCTTGGCAGCACTGCACTGTACAATGGGCACAAGAAACCGCACGTCTGTAATTGACTGCATTTGAATTGCTGTTACTTCACTGTTGGGTTACTGTATTGTTAAAGTGAAAAGGAATGTTTTTAATAAATGCAAATAATGAATTAAATGCTTACACATACTGAGGCTTTACCCTCTGGTGTGTAATTAATATATGTGCACTGGAGACCCAGGTCTGGGGGAGTGTTTCATTTCTTATTTATGATGTTTGCAAGGGGGTTTTTTCCCTCCAGCATACTTCTTACTGGCACACACAGAACGGCATGTAAATGACCACTGAGTAGGTGTCACTGAAATCTTAGCAGATATAGAACAGGTAAATACCTTCGTTTGGTATGCTTTAGTAGATTTACTGTTTCTCTCAGCCTTTTATCTTTTCTATCTGAAAGTAATAGGAAGCTCCCAAATGACCAACATTTTGTTTTCAGATGCAGGAAAACTGCATGTGGCAGGAAACAAACAAGCAATGAGATTCAAAAGTTCTTGTACCTCAGAGCACAGCACTTAACCCTGAGGGAATGAAAGTAGAAAGGCACTTTCCGCAGAAGCCTACAGCAGGCTTCTTGTGTCCCCTTCTGGGTCCCCTTCCAGCACTGCCTGCCACCACTGACAGAGCACAGAAGTGTCTGTATACTGTATCTGCATGAAGCTTGGCAGCTTTCCTATTTTCTCATAATGGTATATGTTTTTTTCTGAAAGGATCTAAAGATATCTGTGTCTTCATACTAAAGCTGTCTCCAGCTCCTCTAGTCTGGCTCAGGCATTTGTGTCTCCACTCTTATACTGGTTTGTCTTTCTCCTTGGTTCCCTGAGCAGCTGTGCTTGAACTGGGGGGCTTGGTGCAGCTTCACAGTTCCCTGCCAGTACTGAGACCGGTACCACCTGAGTGATGCAGGAATTCTTTGTCAGCCTTGACTTGGCACCAAGGAAATGGTCTGTCGGGTCATGAGAGCACTTGTGAGAGGCTTTGGCTGGCCTGGGTCTCGACACAGTGATCAACTCATGCTGCTCTCCCCATAGCCCCTCATTCAGCTTGGAGATGGGTCTAAAGCTCTTATGTAGCTTTTTGTACAGAAAACTTCTCAGCCAACAGATCTTGAGTCTCATCTTCTCCTATTGCTTGAGTTCTGACACACTTACGAGTTCTTAAATTCTATGAAAAGAATAATGATCATATTGCTACATACATTACATACAAATCAATTACTTAGAAACAGTGCTAAAATGAAAATTTGTCTTTAATCCACCCCCCAATGATTTATTGCTCTATTGTGTCTATTAACATTGTACAGAGAAGAATATATTGGATTTGCTATGCAAATTTATATACAGAAAGTAATGTCATCTTTCTGGTGTTATTTGATCAGCACTAGTCAGAAATGCAAATATATTCTAATCACACAATTTTCATACCTTTTCTTATTTCACAAAATTAATTCCTTGTATAAGGAATATTTTTAAAAGGCAGAATACTGTAGAGCTTACATTTCTAGGACTTTCTACAAAAAGAAACGTATTTATTAAATGGCTCTCCCTTTTGCTAATATATACTTTACATTATATTGTAGCCAAGGTAGCATACTTTGTTATTCAAAGTGTGGCTGCATGTTGTTGTGGAAACTTTCAATCAAAATAAAAATTTACATTAATGTTACATTAATATGAGTAACAACTCTTTTGAAACCATGGTAAGGTTACAGCCATGACATATGGCTTTAGTTCTTTACATGGCAAAAGATCTGTTGGGCCTGTAATAAGTGTTTTCTACACAAACACCATGGTAAAAATCTGTTTTTACAGTGTTTATTTCCATTATCTTTGCTAGGATATGTCAGTGGGCAACATTTGGTCAGCATATCTGCATATTTTGAATATATCGTGTCTGTGCTGAAGGAGACTTTTTAATGCTTTTTAAAGCTCTATGAAACTGCCTCTTAGATGCTACCACTGAGGCCTGACTGAATTTGTCAACAGTATTTGTTACTTTTACAACCTGTAAGTAGTGCAGCTTTTCCATAAAATTGGGTGACAGATGTATGAGTCTGAAAAACACTAAGTTATCTTACCAGAGTTGAGACCTTCACCCATCATAATCCACACATTGCTATCTTTATTTTAGCATATCCGGAATCCAGGCATTTTTCTGCCTGATAGAAGAGATGCCAAAAGCAAATTCATTCTGTAGTTCTCTCTCTCATTCCCAGACCTTTTTTTGACTTGTGTTCCCCATTCTGCTGCAATTAGTCAACTGCCAAGGGAGAATCCATCGAATATCCTTCCTAGTTTTTTTCTAAATTAAAATACAGTTATTCTTAGTTTTTGTCACAATAATCACAGGTCTGCTGGGGCCAAACCAACTCATTTGTCAGTGGGAATTTGCACAAGCTTTCAAGTGGGATGGATTTTCTCTCACAAAAGAGCAAGAAGTCTTATGAATCACACCCACTGCATGTCTAGCAACACCCTGATTTTCCATTTACATATTGCTTTTTGATCATTTCACACTAAATATTTCATTTAGAAATCATTTATATCACAAGTGTACTTGGCCTTCAGTATTATTAGGTAGCATGGAATATATTCAGTGATGGTATGAAAGTTATTTCCAATAGGGCTTATGAAGAACAGCTGAGCAAGTATGACCTCCTGACCTCAAAGTGTTTGTTTACTGGGAACTATACTCCAGTTCTCTACATTTAATCTGTCTTGGACCACGCTGACATTCCCCTACTAGATTTATTGTATCTCTAGAGGCTATTAGAAGAACAACATTGTCACTGTTTATCTAATAAGATGATAATAGGATTATATTAGTCTAGTGATAATGGTACATTTATTTTCATTTTTAATAGTAACAAAGAAAAGTTTATTTCATGTTTAGTGAAGTTAATGTGTTACTAGGGTGAAAAAAACATCCAAAAAGTACCTTTTTTCCAAACAAATCAGTAATGGAAAATATTTTTTATTCCCTCTTATTTGTAAATCAAAGCATTGGTTTGTGTGCATGAGTAGGCATGCTATTTCAATTTTACAGAAATTCTAATGATGAGAAAATCTGACTCAGAAAACTGGGTTTCCTATATCAACAACTCTGGATTTTGGAAGCTTGTCATGATGTTTTTTCTTGTGCATATTTTTCTAGAATTTATCAGATATCAAAAGGCAGGCACAACAGACAAAATTTGCATTTCGATTATCTTTAGTTATAATCAAGGTGTAGAGAGTAAATTCATTTCTTGTTAGTACTGGTAGCTCTTAAGACATTAAAAATCACATTCTTTTTAAAATTCAGTAGGGAAATGCATTAATATATAACAGAATTTTAAACCAAAATTCATAATAAACAAACTGTTCCATACATATGCATTGTCTATGGTGAAATTATAGTGCTAGACTTAAAACAAAGGTGCTATTTGTATTTTAAAATCTTAAATTTTACATAGAGTGAATTAATTTTAAACTTTCAGTAGGGCTGAAGCATAGAAAATAAATTGGTTACTTTATGTTGATTTGTATTACTTTAGTAACAGTTTTACTTTATCAGAAGTTAATGAATTGCTCTCTTGATCTGCAGTGGGTTATGCTCCTGGTTACTATTTCTTCTGGCAAGCCAGTTGTAAGGAATGCACCTTGCTCCTTCAGGGACCTTACATTGCTTCCTCTAAAATCAGAAAAAACTCCTTAAGAATGTTGATGGGAGCAGGATTACATCCCACTGGGTGAAGTCAAGACTTTGCTCAGGAGCATGCCATATAAAGACAATCTTTCTCAAGCAATGTGGTTTGCACTTTGGTGTAGGGAAATCCAAGGACTGAGTTAGTGCCAGGTTTCCTCTTTCTATATCAATAAGGAGGTTAGCTCAAGATATTATCAGACTAATGTGAAGTTGATGGTTTTAGCCTGATACACTTATGTTGGTTGGAAAAAACCGATTTTTTCTGTGTTTTATATGCACGCATTTTTCCAGGGAAACAATTATCTAATCCTTACTCAGACTCCTTAGGTTTGAGATCAATGTACCATGTAGCTTTTCCATGTGGCTTTTCCCAGTTGCCCTACTATGTTCACTTTCTTTTCCTACATCAGTACCCAATAACTGGCAGAAGAGCATTGAGTGACTGCTTTGTGCAATTCCCACACAGATCAGTATGTTCTCTATGTAGTGCATTGCAGGTAGAAGTAAAAATAACATGACTGATACCAAATACTTATCATACATAGCAATACTCCTTTTGGATTTTGTTTCCTTCTTCAGCTGCTTTTACAGAATCTGCCCATCTAAATCCGAACCAAAGTCATCATCATCTTTGTATTTCTGCCATGTGAAAGAAGCTTGTAAAAGAAGGTATTTAATAAACACTGCTAGATTCTAAACCATTAGAAATGCTAAACATATCTCTCAGTTAAAACACAAAAATGAAATCAACCTGAAATTGCTATGGGATGCTCTACTGGTAATTTACACTTTAAATTTTTTGTGTCAGTTCTCCAGTTCTTCTGTCAGTTTCTTGTGTCTATTCATGGTACAACATGTCTGCAGTCACCCACATAAAACATCCTACTTATTTGTAAAAGACAGTAGTGGTTGAAGTTGCTCATAACCAGAACAGCAATACACTCCGTTTAGCAAAATGCTTTGAGTGAAACAAGCAAAGTTCTTTGAGTGAAATCTTTTCAGGGAGTTTGGAAAATCCACACTGTGTTCCATGAAATTCAGCTAGATAAAGTATCTCTATTACATCCTCCTTGTGTGGCAATTTTAACAGGACAATTGAATCCTTTTAGGAAATAGGTACTTGAATCTTTTCAACCGGCTCTCCAGGAAACTCAGTCAGCACAGTCTAGCCTAAACATCCTAATGGGATTTATCAGAGCTAAAAAGAGCAAAAACTCTTGTGGTTAACTGACCTTGGTATCAATTAGTACAAATAAGTATACATTGCTACCCTGTGGTAGGCTGCCCATTCTAATATTCACCTGATGTCCTAGTGAGATGCAACTACTTTCCAAACTACAGTACAGATGCTTCTGACAAAACTGACACTACATCTTCATAACAAAACAAAGTTTCTGTGTTCCTCCAGGGCACTGCATTCCCACAGAAGCCTGGAAGTTGTGTCCCCTTAGATATATGCAACATTCCAAACTTTGCACACATTTAACTCAAGGTTGATTATTACTAAAATGCATACTGCTGCAGGATATATCATGTGATTTGACAAGAAATAAATCAGGTCCAGTTACACAAGAGCTTTTTTTTCTGTATGCAAAAATAACCACTTGCATTGCTGCTTATGCATTACAGTTCGTTATCTAGCAAAATGTGCCCAGCTAAGAAATGAATGCTGCCCTGAGAATCCCAACTCAAATATTTACAAAAGTGAAGAATGTTATATTCTGTTGTACCCAAGGCCCCTCTAGCCTAGTAGTCTGTCTCCAGAAATGACCAGTCAGAGAGGAAATACTTTGGGATATTTCTCTGGAATGCTTTCCCAGCTCCGACTATTTGCAGCTCAGGCCCTCCTGAGCAGCTCCATACACTGTGCTTTGATTGCATTTTCAAATATTATGACAGCTTTCTGATGCAGACAAATAAATGCAACAAATACAAGATGAAAGGTTAGAAGGAGGAATGGAACATGGTAGATTTGGCTACCAGTTCATTTTGATTCAAGTTTCAAATGTACTGTTGCATCCACTATAGTTTCTTTTGATTACAGTAAGTAGTGTTAATGCTGAATTTAAATAATACTCTGCAATGAGGCTCCCATTTTACAAGCATCTTATGCTTGTAACTCTTGTTAAATTCAATAGAAATTTAGTTAGCATCCCAGACTATCAAATATGATGTACTGAAAAGGATATCTCCCAAAAATAATGGAAAATAATAATAACAAAAAAACCCACAACCAAACCAACCCCCCCAAAAAACCCCACCCGAAANCGGGGCAGGCTCTGAAGTGAATCTGGATACGCTTAGCATGTTTTGGCACAGTGTATATATTTCCCTTTGCTTTCAGAGATTTCTTATTATTATACCTTATAATTAAGAGAAATAAAACCTTAAATGTAAGAAAATGAAAACTGACAAAAAATACTATAAATGTCCTGTGCTCTTAGGGTTGTGAGGTTTTCTTAATTTTATTTTGTCCTTTTATATTGAGACCTTTAAAGAAAAATAAGATGGCCATGTTTTCAACACTAAGAAGGAAAGGAGTGGCCTTCTTTACATTTTTTCTGTTTATTTACATGTTTGATTACATTTCTTTACATGTTCAGTAACTTAGTGGGCATCATGTACCAACACTTAGAAAACTACCTACCTATTTATGTAGAATAGCAGCTGCTTTCTGAATTACAAATGCTCTGACAAGTTCTCATGTTTTAATATCCATGTTCCAATACTACAAATCATGATGCACACCCCAGATACACACATACTTCTTACAGGGCAAGAAAATGAATCTCAGTCACTTAAACAGAAAGATCTAGATTTACTATGTCACTAAGCTTTATTTGCGTACTGCATAAGTAAATATACACAATTTTTGATGGTATAAAACTGGGAACTGCATTTGTCTTTCCATGAGTAATAATTTGGTTTTACATTACCAACACCCAGAGTTTAGGAGCTGATTTAAGCCTGGCCCATTCAGTCCATCCAGAGTAAGGACTGAGTGTGCCACTGCAAGTATTTGTTGAGCAGACAGTAAAACACATGGCTGTAGGTTAACAACACTTCTATCTGCATGCCTGAGAGGGCCATAAACTGTAATCCAAGGATGGGAATAAACAGTGGATTTTTTTTTTTTTTTTTGAATCCTGCTCATTTCACAGGTCCAGTATAGGAAGCTGTCAAAAGCCTGAACTGACTGGAGTGAGTGGGAGGATCTCCAGGTATACCTAGAATTGAGTAGCATTAATGACTTATAGGGGTTTGGCAGCTAAAAATCAATTCTTAAGATATTACCTATACTGTTTTTATAAAGCACCATAAGATCTGCCAATGAAAATAGGCATAAACCAGTTACATATTTACTATTTGCCTTTGTCATATACAATTTTTATCCTCTTTTTTTTTTATGTGTTGTACAAACCAAACTCTACCTGTGCTAGAGCAACAAGTAGGCTAGGAAGTTTTCCTTCAGAAAATAGTTCCAACCATAATCAGTATGATATTTTGAGATCCCATTTCATGCCTCAGTCATAACGTTGGCATTACTGCTTTTAAGACACAATACACCATTGATGAAACAAAATTTTAAAGCAAATTAAATATTGGCAATCTTTGTACCACTGGCAAAGGTACACTTGTTAAGAGTTCGCCTTTGTGGCATGTTTGCAGTGTAATCACTGATTTCTGGAAAGCTTTTCTGGCAGGTAAAGATAAAAATATCCAATTAATTTATTTTTATAGACTATTTTATACTTGACTCACATTACCTGAAAACATTTTAGTTTCAAAAGTAGAGGTTGTATGCATCCAAATGAGGTATATATCTCCATTCTTAACAAAAGGAAAAATAACAACTTGTAGAACCAAGCCATACAAATGACATTTATTTGCATTTTTACTAGTTAATTTCAGAAGTCATTACATACAAATCTTTATGAAACCCACTACTAGGTGTGAGTAAGGAGACCATGCTGATCTGTTTGAAAAATAACCAACATTTATGTCCTGGGTTTTAATGTAAGTAAGCTTTCATGGCCATTTACTTAAACCAAGTATGTTTCAAAGTTAACAAAGCTTTTTTCCTTCTTTTTGTGGGGGAAAAATGTAATTAGGTAGGCAAAGAAATAAACACACAAACCAAAATTAACTATCAAGACTTAGTGAGATAAAGTTCTACAAAGGCAAAGTTACTTTTAACAGAAAGAACTAACCGTACTATACACTTACTAAAAGTTCAAACATCATTAGAGGGCATTTTGGAGAAAATAAAAACTACAGATACTCTATTTATTTCATTTTCTCCCTTCTGAAAATGCTCTGCAGTATGGTAGTCCTGCACCATCTAGTCCTGTAAGTGATTCCTTCTCATACTGGCTACCTTAGTGGTACTGAACTATTAATATTAGTTCTATCAGTGCTATAATGTAAGCAGAGATTCCATTTAACTTAATCTCAAGCAATTTTATTTCTGCAAAAGCACATTCTGTACAAAAGCAATGTGAAAACTATGGAATGATAGTATTTGTGTCTGTAGCAAGCCTTTATACACAAATGTGTTGGCAAAGTAATATAAGGCTAAGTCTACTACATTTTTATGAATAGGACTACCCTTTTTCCACTTCCTTATCTTCTTTTTGGGAGTAATTATAGTGTATTTTTATTATGGTGGTACTAAGTTTATTCTCCTTGTATACCTTTTAAACAAATAGTGCATTATTTATACCTGCACGAACAAAACCACCTGAGAGAAGGGTGTAGGAAAAGATTAAACTATAGAGGTAAAGCTGTCTCTTGTAATGAGAGTTACAATCAGAATTCAAGGACCACTGAGTACAGCATTAGACTCTTTGCACATTCCTCTACATTTGGCTCCCCTCCCCCTCAAAAAAAAAGAAAATGAAATCACTTTTCTAACTCAGCTCAGACTTGATAGGAGCCTAGACCAAACTGGTAATGGGTCAATGACTCTGAAAATGTAAGGTGGTAAGGAAGCAGGCTGGAATACAAAAAAAACCCCATGTTTTCTATGTACTCTGTGATTACATGTAAAAGCCAGGTTTCAAAGATTTCCAAAGACCTTATTTGGACCATACCTCAGTATAAATTTCTGCCAGTATAGCTGCTCAATGAAGAGTCACACCTCTTTTCATCACAAGAACAACATCAGTTACAAGATGGTAATCAACCTCTTCCCCACTGAGAAGAAGGGTAAACATAGCTCAGTAGCTTTATTCACTTGGCAGTCTTCAAATGGCCCAGTGAAAGAGATGAGTGAGCTTACAGAAATGTTGGTGTATTTGAGTTGATGGAGCTTCCAATGTTTTGCAAAGTGTTAGCAAGTGGAAGAGTTTCTCTGTTTGTGTCTCTTCCCATTGCTTTAATTACAGAGATTTTTCTTTTTTTCTTGTGTAATATTCTGTCTCAATGTTCAGCTGTGAGACAATGAGAGAGAAAAAAAAAACAACAACTGGGTGAAGGTATGAGATCAGCCTACTGAGTGGTAGCACTTTCACATGTCACAGTGAAGCTACTATATGACCACAGCTGCCTTCACTGCCCACAAAATTCCTTTATGTTGAGCTAGGTTGATTTAACTATGTATTGCTTTATATGGGTAAATATAAAAATATATATTATGGCACTGATAGGAGAGCCAAGCTCATATATACTTAGCCTATTCTTTCTGTGCTAACATATAATTCAGTGAAGACACGTTGTGTTGAGACCTGAGATCTGTGCCTCGTGACTACACTCCCAGCAGTCTGTAAATGATACTACATAACAGCTACAAAAAAAGCTCTGACCTAACAAGAGAAACCTAATGACTGAGGAAGTACACAGCATCCTGGCACAACAAAGTAAGGCAAGTTTTGCTGTCAGGAAAAGAATTTAATTATTTTGTTCTGAAGAGATGAGCGTGGCAGTTGCAGGACCGGAGCTGAAGCTTTGCTCTGACAAGACAGCACTCGCCTGCCTCCAGCCTGCCCTCCTCTCAGAGTGTGATGTGCTTCCTCACACATCTGTCTGAAACTCTCCCAGAATGGCCAGTGGGGTCTCCAGATGCTAGGCTGGGGATGAGCAGCCCAGCTCTTGCAAATTTTATTGATGTTTGTAAACCCTGTGTTTGGGAAGTGCACTCTGGGCATGATTGTATTGGGTTTGCATGGCAAAATTTTGGCAGTGAGTGGGTGCTACAGGGCTGGCTCCTGTGAGTAGACACTCCTGCAGCCCATGGTGATCTCGATGGACAAGCTGTCCCCCTGCAGCCCATGGAGGTCCACAGTGGAGCAGAGATCCACCTGCAGCTCATGGAGGACCCCACACTGGAGCAGGTGGATGTGCCCAAAGGAGTCTGTGACCCCATGGGAAGCCTGTGCTGGAGAGCGAGTGTATTGGCAGGAACTGTGTCCCCACAGAGGACCCATGCTGGAACAGCTCCCGAGGGACTGCACCCACCCCATGGATAGGATCCTACACTGCAGCAGTTTGTGAAGATCTGCAGCCCAGGGGAAGGATTCATCATGGAGAAGACATGGGAGGAATGTCTCCCATGGGAGGAACCTTCCCCTGCTGGAGCAGGGGAAGAGTGTGAGAAGTTCTTCCCTGGAGGAGGCAGAAGCGGCAGAGACAACGTGTGATGAACTGATTGCAGACTCCGTTCCCCAAACCACTATGTCTGTGAAGGAGAAGGAGGTAGAAAAATCTCGACCTACGAGCCTCTCGTATTTCCTCCCCACTGTCCAGCTGAGGACGGGCAGTGATGGAGCGGCTTTGCGGGGGTGCTTGGCGCGCAGCCGGAGTAAAGCCCATCCAACGACGCAGCCAGTCATAGAATCACAGAAAGGTTTGGGTTGGAAGGGGACCTTGGAATCATCTAATTCCAGCCCTCAATAAGCGCCAACTCTTATACGCCACCTGACTCGACAAAACAGTGCAAGGCGGCGTTTTCACCCGCCCCGAGGGCCCCATCTCGTAACACAAGTTGTCTCCGCCAAAACGCCGGCGCTCCGTTCCTCTCCCGCTTCAGCCAAGCCTCCTTCCCCTGCAGCAAATCACGAAGACGAAGCGGCAGCGGGCAGGCTCCGGCAAGCAGAGCTGAAAAGAAACGCCTTCCCGGGCGCCGCGGGCAGCGGGATACAGTGTCCCACCGCCCCAATGAGGTGCTCCAGAGCCGGCCCGGCCCCCGCCCCGCCCCGCGCTCCGGCCCCATCCGTCACGGGCCGGTGGGC
>WEIU01013784.1:187907-212113 GCA_013389925.1 Aegithalos caudatus | reverse complement strand
ATTTTACTTAATTCTAATTAATGCTAAGAGTTGAACAATTTCAAGTAGAACAGTCATCACATTTATATTCTGTAATAAACCTCAGTCTTCATCACATCTTACCAGTTTTTGTGGCAGATAATATACATCATTAGTGCCAGTAAATTAATACTTTTAGAAAACTACATACTAGTTTTATATAGTTTCTGCCATAACTGGTGGTTTTAACACTTTCTTAGCCAGGCCAAGCTTGAAAATTAACTCTTACTGATTCTGAACAGAAATTCAGATTTGGACCTCTTGCAAACCATGAGATTTTTATAATTTTTGTTACTTCTGTTTCTTTCTAGAGTAGTAGTGTATCTTGGAGCAAAATTCTCTACCATATGGAAATTTTGGCCACAGGTAAACCCATCAGTATGTAGTGTCTAATTGAGACAAATGTATGTGGGAAGGTGGAGGATGGAAAGAAATATCCGTGGAGTGTGTGACTGTGCGAAGATACTGAACTTAGCATAGGGCTCTGCCCAAACTAATTAGTCTTGTGAAATGCAAGCATAATTAGCCCAGAAACAGCAGTGTGTTAGTACAGTTCTGTTGCTGCTGGGATTGGAGCTGGCATCTCTGGATCTCATGCACAGTACAGGAATTACTGTGCTGCCAGAGAGTCACCAGTGCAGGTACCAATTTACTGAATTATGGAAGTTGTAGGAAAGGATAGAGTTAAGCCCATACATTCTAGTTGTGAGGATGTCCCCTTTCTTCAAGGAACACTTTAAGGAGAGTGTCTTGTTACAATGCAGATACTGTAGCAGTAGACTAAAGCAGGCATATGAAGATTGAATAATATGAGGTTTAATAATTGTAGGTATTCTGCTAAAATGAACTAGAGAGAATTACTTACAAGCTCTTTAGGCAATGACCAGCAAGTCCATGTCCAACAGAAGCTACCAAAAGAAGATTGTGATGTTTTGGGAAGAGAAGCAAAGTGGGAAATGTGAAGCCTAAAGGTATTTTGACAAAACCATGCAAATAATTGGAGTTGATGTATATGCATAGCATGGGGCTTACAGTACATAATCAATGAAAATATATAGGTGTATTCTGGAACAAAACATTGAGTAAATGATAAACAGTAGTCTGGATTAAATATTTACATATGGTAGCTGTAGCTTGGTTTTTTTTTCTTTTCATGCAGGTAGCTGTACAATTGGGCTCTAAATGTGGCCACAAAAGGCATCTTCATAATTGCATTTTGCTGTATTCTCAGTAGAAGAAACATATATGACAGTTTCACTTTTAAATCTGGCCCAGGGAAAAAGGTAACATTAAAACTGTTTTGGTTCTATATCAGTAACACATTTAGAGTTTAATCTGGGATTTAATTGCAAATCATTAGATTAAATGAGATTAAATAGAAATCAATTAATTTGATTATCAGCACTGAATAACAGCCTCTTGGATCTGAACTCAGTCCTTGAAAAATTGTGCAGGAGTGACCTGAGGTATATTCCAGGAGCCTTGGTGTGGTAATACGTAGAAAATTAGTTAATTTGCCTCTGTAGTGGTTCAAAATAACCAGTAATACAGAAACTCAGTGCACTACAGGCAACTCGAGTGTACCTGTGTAGAATGTGGGGTTTCATATCTGGGCTTTTCAGTCTCCTCCTAAAAGCTTTCTACAAGCAGCTTCATCAAAGTTCAGTCTGGGAGTTTGACAAATGGTTTTTGCTCATCCCTAATACTAGCACCAATGCATACATAGTCACTTTTAAGATCAATTATCATTTTAATATTCCATGACAATGCTTTTTACTATGTTCTCAATTAGTCATGCCACAAAATAAACATAGGAATTACAACATATGAAGCTACTTTTGGCAGAAAATTATGATCTTTATTGCTTGGTTTCTGTAAGAAGTTTCTGCTGTCAGCAGTCTCTCTGTCTGGCTTTTTGACTTGACAACACCACAAAGTCATAATAGTGTTCCCTTTCAAGCTCAGGCATTTGAGAATTTGTGCTGACTCCCACAAGTACCAGTGCTATTAAATACAAAGCACTAAGAAGGTACCCCAGCAGAACCCACTGAGGGTATGGCTTGCTTTGTGCGGGTTTAGTTTTCTTCAGGAGTCATTTATCTCTTCCAGTATTAAGATGCCATGCTAAAATTTAATATGACAAGAACTCACCTTTGTGTAGAACCTTTATAGCATAATGCCAATAATCACTGAAAGATACCTTTAAGATATAATATATTGAACAGAACTAAATTAGGGGCATGCTTTTAGATCAGTGGTGGCCAATGTCTGTTACTAGGAATTAGTCTGACCACACCATCTCATTTGTCTTAAAATAATTCTCCTGATTTTCTTTGTGTCTGGTGGTACTGAATATAGAGATGCATTGAATTTATATTTTGCTAGTCTTGCTTTTTTAGCTTGTTCCCAAGGCTGACTCTTGCTATGAAACTGGCCATCACGGCTTTCAGACTGCTTCCCCCCAAAAATGAACTCAAGTATTTAAGAGTAAATAAGTAGCTCCAGAAGGCAGGAATTGCTAATTCCTAAAGAGTCCAGTATTAGAAGAAAGCCTGAGTACAATCTGTAGAAGGTTTTCTACAGAGGGCATACACACCAATTGGATATATGGGATAGTACATTTCTTCTTGCAGTGTGAACAAAATGCTCCACTGGTGCAGGATATTGTCTCCTATTTGTCGACAGGTCTGTAGGTCAAACAGAGAGGAAAAATTTATTTCAGGTTTACTTTGCTGTAGATTAAAGAGCTCCTGTCAGCTCTGGTGAGGGCTGAACAGGCCTGGTAGCTTACTGATAGTCTCTCTTTGCTCATGCATGTAACATCATAGCCAGGATGACTTAAAAAAGCAAATTGGGCAGGATTGGCCTCGTCTTGTATTTTGTATGGTAAAGATGTGGGTGCTTCAAATTTTACAAGAAGCTGGCATGGGCTTTCTGATTGTTACAACATACCAAGAATATATTGCAACTCAGAAAACAGAAGAACAAATATAAAACTTGTTGGGACTTGTACTGTGTACACACCTTGTCTGGGATTTCAGAAGCAAAGGTATTATTCACTGTAAAAAAATTTGGTACTGGTGTCCACATAGTACCATCAGTATTGATTGGAATAGCTGACCTGTGCCTCATCCTACCTTGAAAGCTGGGAGGGCTTAAAAACTGACATTGTGAAATGGATTTTTGGTGTGGGCTTTAGCCAGATACTGCAGTCCTGTGAAGTTGTAGGGGAACAGCAATAGGCTACTCCTTCCTGCCTGCATTTTATAAGGCCCAAGAATTCAGTGTTGTAGACAGAAAGGCACTTGTGACAATCCACAAAGATGAAAGGCTTGTGAAGCAAATGTTCTTTTTTCAAAAGACATCATATTACGTCTCTGACTCAAATTTATGGCAGGAGTCTCGTAAGTAATTTTTATGGTTCCACCTAGAATGAACAGGCATAAATATTCCCACTTGTATTCAGTACAAAATACTTGAGCATAAAAGGAAACAGATTTTCAGTTCTCCAGAAATACAGTCTGAAATTGTCCATGGAAGGTAGTGAAACTGTGAAATTCTGCAGTGCAACATGCTACCTTTTAATCCTTATCTCAAAATTGGTGGAGTTTCTCCACCTAACCATGCAGCTCCACGTGAGACTTAGGGCAAAAGGATTTAGTGTTTAAATGCCTTATCAGTAGTTATGTTTGTGGCTTCCCCTATCCCAATTCAAGGCTGGTCTTTCAGAGAGTCAGGTAGTCATCTGGTCTGAAATAAATACTTCTGGGAAAGGGAATAGGGCTATCAAGGCCCATGAGCCATAAATAGAGTTCTGGAATCCTGTGTAACAAGAACTCCCACGAGAGTTTGTACCCTAGAAGAGGTGATGGGAAATTAGTCACTGCCTCTCTGGCACTATGGCTGCAAGTGCTGTCTAAACAAGAACTGCAGAATTAGGCTGCCTTATTTTCCATGGACTGCCAAAGGTGTGTATTTATTTAGGCTCCTAGTACTGTGTCCTGTGAGGCTGGAATTGAGTCCCTGTATCTCAGACCTCCTTGAAACTGTTTTAGTTGGGTTTTTTTTTTCCCAATTCATTCACCTTAAGAATTAATGAACTGCTGAAAATCCTTGCTAAACTCGGCCTGCAGCCCAATCCTGATTCATTTTCTTTAAGAAAAATTCCTAGCTATGTTTGTTCTAATATAATGGGCTGTAACCAATTAATCACACAGCTATTAATGGAAGTACAAGGCAGTACACTGCAAGCTTGTTTATTTGGCCATGCGAATTTGTGTTTGGTGAAGATGCAAAGAACATCAGTCAAGCTGACAGCCTCAGTTGTCTTCTGTGCTGCTACCCTTACCATTGAGCCGTGACATGGAGCATTCAGGATGGCATCTGGGGGTGAGAAACCCCTCCAAGCTGGGTAACTTGAATTCTGTACCTTAGCTGAGGGAATGGCAAGAAAATGTACCATGGAGGAAAACACTGAACTACTGTATGAATGTTATGCCTTTTATAAAAAGCTTCCTGCCAGAAGTGAATGACAGGAAATCCATTAGCATGGGGAGCTTACATGCAATTAATAATCTGAACTTTGTCCTCCTGACAGCGCAGAATTGTTTTATGAATTTTTTAAAAACATGAAATAGATGTTTGACATGAGCAATTAAGGAAAGCTGTTTGGAATTGCAAAATTAATTAAAGCTTTAAAATGTCTTTACGCAGTTATAGACAGGAGCAAAAGTACTGGAAATGGAGTAATGAGGGAGGAAATCGTTTCTTCATACAGAGAAACATTTGAAACAAGAAATCTTCCAGTTTTACTTCTGAATTAAATTGCTTTAATTTTAGATACTCAATAGTGGTATTTGTATACTTCAGGAGTCTCACAAATACAGGGAGGTTTTGTATGTTAGAAGTCTTGAAAATGTTCAAATCTCCTTTTTGGAGATTTTGGGGAGTTACATAGTCTGTATCTTTGGAAAAGGGAAGGGCACAAGTCACTGAGGCTTAATTTTATGTTTCCCCACATCAACCTTTATATGCCTTCTAATGGGAAAAGCATTGATGTTTCTCCATTGAGAATATTGAGCATTTAGGAGAATTTGTAAGTTTCTAATCCTGTTCCCTGAGAAACTGTTCATTATTTTCTGTTTAATGCCTCCACATTGCTGATCATAAACTTCCTTTCACTGTCTCTGTTTACCTGGGAGAATCTGCAGCACAGAAATGGGGGATGTTTCATCCATAGCATCTTAGTGATCTGGTGATTGAGGTGGCTGTTTGCTGATGGCTTGTGCCTCAGTCATATCCTCCTCTAAAGGCTGGCTCAGACCTGACCTCACATTTTGTACTTAATAGCAAGAAGAAAAAATTACTTTAGATAGAATTCTTTCTCACTTGCTGGAATGAAAAGATATTACTTTATAATTTTTCCAGACTTTCATTTTGCTCTGTTGTTTTGTTTAGCACCAGTTGTGAGAAGGTCTGGCAGCCACTCAAGGGAATACAGAAGTAGAGTCCAACCTCGATCAGATCAGACATATTTTTGCCCTGTGCTAATAGAATCACTGTTGGTGTCAATAAGGATTTTCTTCTCCTTGTCAATTCAAAGCTTTCATGCTTTTTTAGATCTTTAGATTTTAATATTTAGATAGAAAGGCAACAGTATTTCACTCTGAAGCAGGATACAGTGACTGTAGCATGTCAGCTGAAGATACCTTGGCTACCCTAAGGCTTTTGCAAGTCACACTGGGCTGACCTCAGGCCAGTCCTGCTCCCCCAGAGCTGCTGCACTGCTCACCACCACAGCCTGAAGTTTCCCTGCCCCACATGTACCACAGGAGACCTTTGCTTAGATGAGCAGATTCTTCTCTCCACCAGCTTCCCAGACAGGCTCAAACCCTGCCAATACTCATGAGCAAGAAGGTAAGAGGTTGTAGGGCTATGGATGGTGGGAAGTTACTGACTGAAAACCGAAATCCAAACTGCAGCTGTCAGTGTGCAGCAGAAACCCTGTGGTTCCAGTTGCAATCCCAGCTGGGGCCATTAGGTAGCATGTGTTCACTAATATGCTGAGAGGTTTGGAGAAATCACTGGTAAAAAGGGAAGGACCTAAAGCTTTTCAGTGATTGTTAATCATGTAAAAAAGTGTAGATTACATATCTTTTTTCTCTCCTTTTTTATTATATAATTTAAAGACGTGCCTAAGGATAAATAGTGTTCAGCTAAATGTGGCATAAATAAGGAAACTGTTTAGAGATAAGGGGAGGCTGCTTGTGTGTGAGTTCCTGGATAGGTGTGATGGGCTGGATTGGAAGCTTACTGTCTCTAATGCATTGTACAGTTGGCTGGAGAGCTAGTTAAGGTTTGGTGCCAAATGGCCTTTGAGCAGGTGTGCAGGAAGCCTCATTTAATTCTCACTTTGATCACTGTGTATGAGACTTGCTTAGACAGCAGCTCTCCCCAGACCTCACACTGCCAGACACTTTCTGGCCCTACAGCCCCTTTTCTAGCCCTGTTGCTTCTCTGGCTGCAGAGGACTGGAGCAGTGGCATTAGTGTCTGTGCTCCTCTGAACTGCTCTCAGCTTATACAAAATCCTGGACATTTTGAAGCTAACTTTTATTTGCTCTAGTTTAAAAGAATGCTGATGTCTCTGTTCTTTGCACTTGCAAGGGACAGCATTACAGTCTGAGTCCAGCAAGCCTTTTAAATGTGCCCTTGTGAGTGTGATGGTAAACCTCCAGATTATGAATATTTGTAAGGTGGAATGAAATGCCAGCTGCCTTGCAGCAGTAACCATCTGGGAAAAAATAAGTGAACAGTGTTATTTTAGCCACTCCAGCCCTGCTGCCAAGTGCTGAGCCTGCCTCAATGGCAATTACTGTAGTTGTTTGTTATCCAATCAATCCCGCAGCAAATGTCAGTAACAAATATGCTAAATATACTTTTAAAGCCTTACATTAGGATCCTGAACAGTCGTGTCCTTCCTTTAATGTATATCTGAAGGGATGAGGCAAGATTCTTTGTCAAATAGCTGTGCTCAGGGAAGGGAGTCTTGGACTTGGGAAGGGAGTTGGATTGCCTGCATTAGTGTTTTGTGTGCTTTTGATGTGAACCTCACACTTTGCTTTGCTTAATGTGCATTGGTTTGTGTCACTGTGTTCTTAGTAGATGGTCCAGATTCCTTTATTGTGAAAGTGGGAGATATTTCCTAGGAAAACACCTGGAATGTGCTATTCTATAATGCTGAATTTTCAGCAGTAGCTCTTTTGCTCTGTATACCTCTCCCTTTGTGCCACACTTGTGTAGACTGGAGGTCAGAGACACCAGAGCAATGAAAAGTCTTCAGAAAATCTCACAGCATTCTGAGCTTAGCTGAAGGTTTTTACTTGAGTTTTTAAGTCATTCTTGTAATGATGCTAAATTAAGAAAAATCACAACTTCTGCTTGTCTCACAAGCCTTGGCTTTCTGCACATAGGCAAGGAGCCTCTTCTCAAAAATGATTAGCACAACTAATGAACTAGAAACCCATTTAAAATGCCAGCATGTTCACACTGTGCTCCTATGCCACATGGAGCCTTGTCCATTGGGGTGGGACTTCTGGGTGTTTGTCGGTGCCTGAACAAGAGGAGGTTGGTAACAGGGAACTTGTCACTCACTTGTCACTCAGACACTTCACTGTGGGGCCTTT
Organism: Aegithalos caudatus; assembly: GCA_013389925.1. Classification (NCBI taxonomy): domain Eukaryota; kingdom Metazoa; phylum Chordata; class Aves; order Passeriformes; family Aegithalidae; genus Aegithalos; species Aegithalos caudatus. Next base: position 204,411 of record WEIU01013784.1, on the reverse strand, counting down.
CTGCATGTAGAATCTATCTGCTACTGACAGCAACTCTTACCTGGATGATGAAATGTAGATAACGTGAAAACTCTTCACTTTGCCACAGAAGTTCATGCAGAGCTTTTCAGGGGCTGTTTCAATGCAGTTCATACACCAACACTGCCATTACAATAGCCCATGGAAGATGTCTGCAATGGTGCTGCTGTGGGGCAGACATGGTATCTGTCACACACATGTGATCTTCATGGTTCACATGACTCTTTTCTCTAGTCCAGGTATCAACTTAGTGCTCAACATGGGGTGAATTCATGATGAAATGATGCTGTCCCTCTGATTTTGTAACCAAAAATGCAAAATAGAACTGGGATTAAATTTCTCACTGCATCCAGATTTACAGTAAGTGGTGTTCCTTGTTGAATTCCTTACATTTTAAATGAATAATTAGGTTAAAAAGGAAGGGAGATATGATTATGTGTATCTTGACTTAAAACCAAACATACTCAGGCTCAGAGAACCTGTGAGAGCAGAGCATCTGTACTGCCTGTGTGAGACAAGCAGCAGCTGGCAACCCATGTTGTGCTGAGAGCAGGGTTGGTCCTTGTCACCACGTTCCCATCCTGAGCAGAACAGGGCTGGGCACAGTCCAAGAAAAGGTGAGAAACAGGCTAACAAATGCTCCTAGCACTACTAAATTCTGTAACCTTTCAGTGCTTGTATCTGCATGAATGGTGAACAGCAGCATTGCTCATGTTAAGCCCAGGGCTGTGTTTCACTTACACAAAAATATTTTATGGCAATCCCTAGCTATTACAGTGATAAATGACAATAAAATAGTTTCGTGGTGAAGAATCTGTCAGCAAACTAGGAAATGGATGAGCCATGGAGGTTACAGCTGGGTAGAGCTGGACCTGTACACAGATGTGAACACAGGACAAGGAAACTCCCTTTATCTTATTTAAAAGATATAAAGTAAAAAAAGCCCACTCTTACACCCACTTCCTGACATGACTGTGTCTCTCAGATCCCTTTAGGAAAACACTTGAGTGCAATCCTGACACTGGTCTCCCCTCAGCTGCAGTAGAGACCAGTCCCTCTTTGCAGCAGTCAGTGCTGAGGCAGGAGCAGGGGCAGCCAGGATGTCCCTGGGCAGTGGAGCCTGGAGAAGGGCTCTGCTCTCCCTCACTCCTACACACACCTCGGGTGGCTGTCACGTGTCCCCCAGTTTGTTTGACAGCAGTAAGTGCATTGCCTGATGGCAGGATCTGCCTTTTGTTCCAGTGATGCAGAAATGATCTGTAAGGCTTATTTCTTGGCCTGGCAAAATGTGTTTTGAAGGCTGGCGACAGACAGCTGCCACACTTTTTCTTCAGGAAACCTCAATCTTTGCCTCCAAGATTAGGAAGTAAAAACTCTGTTTTGGCTTCTCTGCATTTGCTGTTCTGGTGGGCTGTCGCCTCGGTGTGACAGGAACAGGGAACCAGTACCAGCTCCAGAGGGAGCTGCTGCCCTGGGGTCAGAGGTCCAGGCTCAGCTGGGGGGTCATGGGGAGGCTCTTCCATGGCCAGTGACACACCTCTGACTGCTCCATGCAACCAGGACAATCAGGTGGTGGATCTTTTCAGCCACCTTTTGGAAAGGTCAAAGGTGGCACTTGGTCAATGCCCTTGGTTCTTGCTGCGTGTGGTGCCCCGCCACAGGGAGGCCAAGTGTCCTGTGCGGGGAAGCCTGGCCAGGCTCCCAGGGAGGCGTGTGGCAGGGGGCCCTGGAGTTCGGAAGTGACAGGTCATAAAACTTGATACTGTGTGACTGATAGAGATAATCCAATAAAGCATTAGCAGGGCTCCACTCTGGAGCCACAGCTGCTTCAGCCGGGGCACGCCTAGCTGAGCATGGTTCTTGCAGCATGGATACGGCTCTTTCCTTACTGCTCAGAGTGGAGGGGAGCTGTGGTTTGTCATCGTATTACAGCTCTGCTGTCAGATCCAGGAGGGGAAAAACCAACCTGGCACTATTAGAAATCACAATATGACTGGAAACTCCACAGGTTGGAGCGTACCTGCACTGAGTACAGAGGCTCAGAGGTGTTTCACCATAAGCCACCTAAACCTGTTGCTTGAAGATGTGTCTGTCATCAAGACCTTTCTTTATCAAAGATCAGTTTTTCCAAAAACTGGGTCAGGTGCCTAAAATCTAGAGTAACACTAAGAAACCAGGTCATTGAATGCAGGGGGAAAAGGCAGAGCAAAAATATTATCTAATGATCCTGCTCTCTGCTTATCCTCCTGCACCAAACATCTGTATTTGCCCATGGAATTTCCTAGTCTGGAACAGTAGCTAACAGACAGGTTTGACAGACATCCTGCCTTGAAATTACATATATTCTGCAGCAGAAAAAAGTGGAATTTTTATAGTGCCCATATTTAAGATGAGGAATGCTTTAGTCAGTCCTACAAGTCTCACTTTAATTTTTAAGGGAAGAGACAAGGTAGCTAACTAACCTAGTTAAATTCAGCCTCAAAAGATCATTGTCAAGAGAACACCCCTGAGTATGTTTCCGATTCTCCTTCTCATCCCACTGTGCAAAGGGAGTGAGCTGGATGCCATGTGGTACTTGAGCTGCCAGCTGGGGTTAAACTGTGACAGCTTGACAACACAGCCAGAGAGCACACAAAATGGACTATGACTCAAAAAAAGCAGTGCTGGCTTGATGCAAGAGAAAATAATGGTCAACTCTTCTGATCACAGTTGCCTTAGTAGTGGGAAGTGCTGAGAGAACTCCTCCATGTCTCAGTTTAGACACTTTAACTTGCACATTGGGGCATACATGTGCTAATGTCAAGCTTTTACTCTATGAGGAGCAACTGAAACATGTTGTTAGATACCTTAATTCTTGGACAGCTGATGGGCATTCCTGATGATAAAGGCAGCCTATTTCAGAACATAATAATCAGGTAGCCTTTGAGACCATCTGTGTTCACCTGGTGCTATGGTTCCAGTTTAAATCATTAAATACTAGAATTCTCTGATCACTTCTGTACTCTGTCTCCTGTCTGAGCTCACTAGTGAGTGACCAGTGATAAGGAAAAAATAACTGAGAATATTCTCTACTGCCTTCTGCTTAGATTTTTTATAAGAGATTTTATGCATTTGGGAGTGAAGCTGGTGTTCTGAACCACACTGTTCAGTAACACATCAACACACTGGCTGTTCTGTGTCTCCTTGGCTATCTTCTCCCTTGGGCTCTTCCTCTTAGACATCACAGCAAATTTGTTTCCAAGTAATTGTATTGGGCATTAACAGTTAACAACTTAAGGAAAATAACACAAGTTCCGGAAGTTTTATTTAGCTCTTTCAGCATTTCATGGACCCTTCCCAGGCACACTTGTAAATTTCCAAGTCCATTTACTTGAAGTGACCAAAGCATCCCTAGCAAAGAAAATTTCATGCTTTGTCTGACCTTCCTTACACAATCCAAGAACTGGCACATGCTGGTGTTCATTGTAAGGCACTCTTGAAAACCATCTGGTTTGATTTGAGCCTCCTTGCCTTTATGCCCAGAATGTAGAGAAATTCTACTGCAGCTCCTACAGCAGCATCCATGCTAAGGAAGTAGAAGGACACCTAAAACTTTTTTGTTTTTCTTTCTTATTTTTTCTTGAAGTGCAGTGTCTAATCTCCCTGGCTGAACACCAGAAGATATATTCTGCTTCTGAAAGCTCAAGCAAAAGCAGAGGCATTTTCAACAGGTGCTCAGGTTTCTGAACACAGTTTTTTTGTGTGTGCATTTCATTAAGTTGACTTACTGTTCTTGTTCTATCTGTATGCTGAAACAATAAAACAAATACAGAGTAGAATACTTGCTTTCTTTCCATGATTTTAATGACTGCTGGAAGGTGTCCCTTAGCTCTGAAACAGATCTTTGCTTGCTACAATCACGTTATTCAGGTTCACATTACAGGAATCTATGACTAAGCAGTACCCAGGAAACCCTGTACACTATGCTTCAAGCTCCTCTACATATCATATATATGTGTCAAAACTTTTTTCTTAAAAGCACACATATTCTCTCCTTCCAAAAAAAGATAGGGTTTTTTTCCTTCTTAAAAGACAGGAGTAGTAGATGGACAGTTCACGTTCCAACTCAGTCATGCATGCTTGCTGCTTTTATTTGTCCTTTCATTAACTCTCAAGATTTGGCACAACAAGAGCATTATATAAGATTAAATAATTCTTACATAAGTCCGAGTGAATGCCTTTCATGAAGTACTGGGTGCTTATCATGGCTATAAGTAAAAATGAATCACTTCCTTTTTAAACTGGAGCTTTCAACCTTGTATTCTGTGTGGTTAATTGCCACAAACCAAAATAACCTTTTGAGCTCTATGAATTTTCACAGCTGCAGACTGGAGAAAAAACCCTCTCACCAATAAATAGAAACTTAAGAATTTCCAAAAGAAATTATTCCCCACTCTAATTGCCTCTTTTAGCACAAAGCCCAGCTCATTTATGCCAGAACGTTAAATGTTCCTAACACGTCTGCAGAGCCAAGAACCTGAGTATCATCTAAAGGATAGAATGAGAAAGAATAAAGGCAGGACAGTATGAATTCCACACTTTAGAGCAGCACAGAGCACAACCAACAGGTCAGGAAGTGTAATTAGCTTTTGCTAAAAGCTGTAGATTGAGTGGGATCAGCAACCAGCAGACCAGTAACAGAATCAGGGAGAACTCTCAACATGTCCCTATATATAGGAAATTACAGGAATGTACCTTGCTTTTAAACTATGAGAATATGAATCCAAGGCCAGATTAGTATGTAGAATAGGAATCAGCAAATCAGGAACCTAGGAGGAAACTGGGAGAAAAGCTTATTTCCAGTGTCCTTATTAAAAATACTTGAGAACTTGGAAAATGTCAGAAATTGCAGAAACAGCACTGGGACTCTGTAAAACTTGGTTACACTGGAGGAGAAATTCTTTGGCCTGTCATAATTCTCCACTCTGGAAAGGTCATCTCCTGGTACAAGAGTGAGTTCCTTGCTTCTCTGATAGACAAGAGCAGCCGTGAAGGATCTGGTATAGGAAGACAAAATCTGTGAAGTACTGGGTTGGCTGTAGGAAGACATGGAAATAAAAGGCTGAAGGTCAGAAAACCACTGGCTTGTTAAGGAGGAAGAGGAAAGCAAAGGTAAGTACTTGATAGATAGTAAATAAAACAAACAATATCACTGATGAATGGTAAAATGTACCTAAATCTGGAGAGAAGAACAAGGTTAAAATATTCTGCAAAAACAATGTGGTAAGTCATCAATACAGAAACTGAAATCCCTTGATGGCAAGTATTGGATATAGTCAGCATATTAAAAGACCAGTGGATGGCAGCATATTTTTACTACCAGAATACAAGGTTATCATGCCACATGTTTTGGTTGCAGCTCATCTGCTGACTAACACATCATCTGTCCCAGAACAAATCCATGTTTGACTCTGGTAAGTCAGCACAAGCCACAAAGATTCGTGCTTGTTATGTACAGATCATGTTTCCCCAAGACAGTTATGACCACTACTGCAGTGTCTCACTCTGAGTCATCTGGAAGGTCAGGAACATATTCACAAGAATAGGAGTCAGCTGCACACACTCTCTATGAGTTTATAAGAATATTTTGGGAATAAAAATTCCAAAGGCCCCTGAAGAACCACCTTAGTACATTACTTCTGATAGTTCAGTATGGTCTCAGTCCCAGGTTTATTGTTCTGCTATGAAGCTGATGATTTCTTCTCAAAAGCTGGACATAAACTCTGTAAATTACAGAGAAATTTTTTGAGATATGAAATTATGTATGAAGACAAAAACTGTGTACCACTTCAGTTCATAGAAAAACACCCATCCAACCCAAATCTAGTGAGCATGAAGTAATTACAGGGAACACTTATTTGCTAATTAGACAAAAACACAAAACAAACAAAAAAAAACAACAAACCCACATTATTCTTGATTACCATATTTATTGACTCTAAGTGGGAAAAAACCCAACAAGTCTTAATGGATTTGACTTATTACCATACATACTGTCTGTATTCCCTGTTCACATAAATTTCAACTGAGAAAGAAAAATATACATTTTAAAAGAACAGTTTCTAAATGAATTTCATAAACAAACTTCCAAAAAACTTCTGAAAGTTGGAAGGAAAGCTTTTTCAAGAGTTACAGCTCATGTTTTCTGAAGCAAAACACTTGATGTAAAGCACACCTGACATCTGACTTCATACACCTCAGAGGTTTTCTATGTAGTCTTCACTAAAGTGTACTTACTAAAGGTTTCACAGTATCAGAGCATGAGCTGCTCCATCAGCTTTCAAACCTGTGAATTAGGTGCTCACTGTAAACAAGGCTTATTTAAAAGGACAGTTCAAATACAAATAAAAGAGGGCATTAGTAGCCAAGTTTCTTTGGGAGATAGACTGCATTTGGTTCTAACTTCCTTAAGAAAGAGCAGCAGACAAAAAGCATGGTAATCATTTCCATTATTTGAAGCTCTTCAGTTTTAAGAGCATTTGTAAAAAACAGACCGGATTATAACAAACTGAGATTTGCATAATTAACTTTGAAACAAAGCATTCTTAGTGATAAATGCATTAAGAGCTGAAATAATAATGTTAAGACAAGCTATTGTTTGTCAACTTGTCAGATGTGTGCTGAAGCTTCTCTTCTAATTACCAGATGTTTAGTACACCACAACAGATATTTTAAAACTAATACAGATGCTGGAATGTTTCTTCAATTGGAGTGCACTTTGTCTGAGAAGATTACCATGACAAAATATGAAAAGGAAAGAGGACAGAAAGCAATGGTTTATAGACGTTCTAATTTTTCACTTAGAAATTCCTCCACACTATCTGTATTCCACTTGAGGATGCTCAGTTCTTCTGCAATGTTCCCACTGTCGTCCAGCAGCTTTAGTACAGGGTCAGAACCACGCACATACTGGGGGGAAAGCAGGAAAGTCAGTTACCTTGGCTGGGAAAGGCATTCTCCATACTAACACTGCCCCTGCTCTCAAGTGATTTAAATCAGCTCAGACTCCTGACTTGCATTTGATGTCAGAGGGGAAAGTGGAGGAACCAGGCAAATGAAGGGGGTGGGGGTCAGAAACATGTCCTTGCTCTCCCTGGTGCAGCACAGCAGTTAACGCACGTGCAGAGGGGCAATGCCATCGGCCTGGCTTTTCAGGGTATTTACTCCAACTCTTTTAAGTTACCAAAGCTACATTTTTGATGATGAATGATTATTTTTTAATATGATCAACAGCCTTTTTACCATTTTAGAAATTCTGGGTCACTTTAACACGTCCAAGTTCTACTGTCAATTTCTAGTGTAATCACATTCTTTCTTGCTGTGTTGTATCTGTGCCTACTATGCTTCCCTGGTAACATAACTCTTCAGGGCTTCTCAAACTCACTAAGTCCCAAAATAAGGAATGCAAATAAAAGCTTTTAACAGTATCAGAAAGCTCTGACAATTTAAGCTTATGGAAAGATTTCCCCAGGAATATTCCACTTTGCTCAGCTGAGCTAACCTAGTTAGTTTTACTTAATTAAGCTAGTGGCACTTCTATTGAGTTTTCCAAAAGTCTTGTGAAATAAACAGATTCATTTGCACAGTTTTTTTTCTGGTAGTACTTGACACCAATTGTAGTCTAGACTGCTTTGATGTTCAATAAATCTACAAAGTTAAAAAAACCCAAACAGTCAGACGTACAGAAGGAGAGAAAGATTTGAAAGAAACTGGAGGACACGGAGGCATGAAAGAGTGAGACAGACAGAGGAAATCTGTTTTACACAGAATCTGCTGCTGAGAAGACAAATCACTTATTGCAGCCATGCATAGCTATGAAGTGATTCCAGATGGTGCCATTTGGGCAATAGAGATGGGAGCACAAGACGTGAGAATCAAGATGTGTATCTTTAAAATACACTTCAAGTTCACACACGATTTTAAGAGGAAGGTGAAGTCTTATATTAGATCTTGAAACCAAAGAATTGTTGGGGCTTAAGGCAGTGCAGCTTATGCAACTTTGCATATATGCAAGTCACAAGAAACACCATTCAGTATATGAATTTCTATAAAGCTGGATGTCTGAAGTATATAGAGAAAAACCAGCATGATAGAATATAACAAGGGAATTCTTAAAGGGAGAAGAAAAATCCAAGAATCACTGAATGTATGGGAATGGCAGCTCCACAAGAAAACTAGGGGAGAACAAAACAGGAGAAAAAGAAACTATGACAGAATAGCTTGAGTAACTACAAGATATCTATAAAGTAATAACAAAATATAAACATCCGCTATAATAACAATAATAATTTTTTTCTTGGATTAAAACCAACTGAACAACAATAAAATAACCCAAAACCTCACCACCACCAAAGAATTAGTACCAAACAGCTACTGAGCAGTAAACAAATCATTAGCAGAAACTTGTAATGATTCACACTGGCAATGCAAATATATGTCCTCTACTAAAGGATTACTTGATCAGCAAATAGGCAACAATGCACAGGACTGTCTCCACCAAACCTAGTTCTTAACATCACAAACAAAAAAGTTAGGCTACTACTTACCTTGATTTGCAGTCCCCTGAAGAGTTTTGGCTTATCACTCCTGACAAAAGCTACAGTTTGGAGAAAAGAAAGAAAAGTTACTTAAGTGCATAAAGTAGATTTATGTCAAATTAGCATTCCCCAAATTATTTTTTTCTGAATTATGCTTTAGATGATATTTTAACGTTAAGATCTCAGTACCTTCACAAAATTAATACTACTAAACTTATTATGCCAAAGGAACAACGACTTTTGCTAGTAACCAAACAAGAATTCTATCTGCCCCTGTTTTCCTTGAACACTAGTGCAACTGTGTCAGGCAGTTTATGTGCAGGCACAGCTGACAGCCTTCAGCAGACCGGCCCATATGCTGCTGCTACGCAAATGTGAGGAGAAGCGTTGGAGCGATCAAAGTCTGGCTGAGGATCAGCTTTGTGAGGGAGGCTGAATGTGACACCCATCTCATCAGCACACTCCACACATGCTGCAGCTCTGTGGGGGACAGGGCACACAGGAAGCTGTGGGGAGAGGTGTTATTCTGGTGAACAAGACAGACAATCTTGTCTTGCACAGATCTCTGAGATTACGTGTTGAAAACCAGCAAGAAAACCAAGCTAGAAAACAGGAAGAGAAGCTGGTATCTGCTCTTCCCTTGACACTCCTGGAGGCAGTGCTGTGGGCTGTCAGGACAGCAGGCCAGGTCTGAGGTGGGCTGCTGCTGCACAGCTCCTCACCTGCACGCAGCACGTGTCAGCAGGCAGCAAGTACTAACAGCAGCACAGGCCCTGTATCCCCACAGCACAACCCAGGCCCTGCATCAACCTTAATTCTGAAAAGATAATATGAAGTATTTCAGGACAAAGTGTGAGCATAATCTCCTACTTCCAAGCACTTCACCCTAATGAATGTCTGAGTTCTAGAAATATTTAAAATTTATTTAGAAAACAGCAGTCCTCGTTCCTCCTTTTCACAGTCAGGTTGTGCTAAAAGCTGAATTTAGTATCTATATTGACATTAAGTGGATTCAGGATGCTCCTGTAGTACATCAGTAGCATCTCCCCAAGGATGAACCCTGTCAGTACAGACTGACTCCTACAAGAGTGCCAGCTGCATGTTAAAGCTGCTTTTCCAAGGTTAGACAACAATGAATCTCTCACAAATTGCAGTGCATCCAGCTGGTGCATGGAGATGAGTGTAACCTCAGGACTAATGTTTCATACTGCTTGACAAAGTGTAGTGCTTTCCTCAGTAATTGCAGAGATATCCCCTGGTATCTTTATACCTATCTTTACATTACTGCAGACAGTTACCTTAACACTTTCTCAGCATGGTTATAGACAGTGGCACTTATTTTCTTCCCTCCTCCACCGAGCTCCCAGTACAGATGAAAGTCATAAACTCTGCTTGCTGCACCAACTACTACACAATATAAACAAGGTAAAAAAATACCAAGGCCCACAGAGCTGCCAGATGTACCAGGACCCCGAAGAAAGTGAGACTTGTCTTTATTCCTTCTACAGGACTATGCACTAATGTCATATTGTAAGCTGTGTATAACAATTTCAAATAGCACAAAACAAGCAATACTTGCTCACATACTGAAGTTTGATTCTGATTTAAACTCAGATGTATTTTGAACTTCAGTATTTCCCATGCCCTTGTGACATGTTGTCATGGCTGTCATCAAATGTAACATGCAAGAGAGCAGCAAAGACATTTCTTATTCATTGTCCAACAGTCCACAGAATGTTGAAGCGTTTCTGGAGGAATTTCTCCACATTTTTCTTCAACTTAAATCTAAAGCTGAAATCAGTCTCTAGGGCTTTATATGAAAAGAAAGTTGTAAGAAGCAGTCAGTACAGTGGGTAACTAATTGCAAAATGGTAAGAGATCATTGTAAAATGGATAAAGTTTCTGAAGCAAATCTGAACTCTGGAACTCGACTGTAATAAAAAATTGCCTTTGGGAGGGACCTCAGGTTACAGCACTTTTAACAGGTGTGAGGATTTGTTACTGAGTGACAGATGAAAGCTTATTTCGACAGGAGAGGCTGTTCTCTGGCTGCAGTGTTGGACTGAACAAGCCCACATAAAGTAGCAACAGCATTAGGTGGAAGAAGAAAGTATTCTATAGGCAGCATTACATTCTGTCACATTAAAAGTAGCTATTACACACTTGTATCAATGTCAAATGTCTAAATCTCCTGAAGCACTACAGAACATTTTTCCTGAAATTTTAGACAGCTGGAACAAAATTAGTCTCTGTTATGGCATATTTATTTCTAATGCTGATCACAGTGACTTTCTGCATCACTCACTTGAATTTGCAATGCAACAAAGAAAAACACTCAATGTACAAATAACTTAATTTGTATATTCTGAATTTTGGAAGCTAAAATGAGAATCTCAAATACTGACATGCATTACAAACACCGATTATCCCATCAAACACTTTTTTTTTCTTTCCAGAAAATCAGTCCTTGAGTTGAATTAGCAGCCTTTGAAATGACGGGGTTAGAAAGTCAGACACAGCTACATTTAGGGCCTGCTCCACCTTCACACTGCTCCAACAGTTTCCCCTCAATACCCTGACATCAACATTGCTTCTTACAGTTCTGTGTTTAAATGGTACTTGCACATCGTCTATACACCATTATTTAGTAGTTTGGTGTTTAATACTAAATCCTACCCAAGCTATCTCCCCATTTTCTTCTCTCTGTAGCAGCTTTAGAAATTACAAAGCACAGAGAGCCAGACCTTTCTCTAACCTATCCCTGGGTGAGCAGGAGAGGCATTTTCCACCGTGACTTCTGTGAGATGAACTCTGAGCTCGGTGCCATGACACCACGTTGTGGTGAATTAAACACTGGACCACAAGTCAAGAGTTGTTCTCCAGAGAGCTTTACAAAATCATTTCACCTTATGCTCTGATAAACCACGAGCAGTACCAAAGCACTTGTGTTGGAAGGCACTTCTGAGGTATTCCTGAAGAGCAGACAGGGTTGCACCACAATCAACTACAAGGTCAGGGAAGTATCAAGTGTGTATGAGCATTTTAAAGCCTGGCCCCCACTGCACAGTGCTGGTTAAAGACCTAAAACCAGCCTTTATCTATGAACACAGCAGAATGGAGAATTCACTGCTATTGTTATAATGTCCATTTGTTTTGTTACAAAACACAGAGGTGTAATAAAAAGGTCTGTGAAAACTAGTTTGTTGGAATTAAATCCCAGAGCCCAAAGTGGAGACTGTAGGAATAGAAGAATCACTCTGGCCAAAAAGGGCAAGTCTGTGTACACACACACACCTGCACTGTTCTCTGAGGTGCAGCAGGACACAGCTTAAGAGAACTTCCAGACCCAAAATGGACCTGAAAGATCTCCCCAAGCAGAACAAACAGTTGTTCTGAGTTAGTTTGAATAAACAGAAAGCAAATGTAATATTACTTCAGATAAGCTAAAGGGTAGTCTGCGTGCTTGGCCATGAATTATTAGACGCAAGCCATTTGAAAGTAAGAAATTTTACTGGAGACACAAGTTTGTGCATAATGCTGCAAAATTTTACATTAAAAAGGCACAAAGGACTTGACCATACAGACTTGACCATTTTGTATGTGAAATTGAATTAAAAGACATTTTACTGAAGCATTGCCAATTATCAAGTGTTAAATCCATGAAAAAGAAAAGAAACAAAAACAAAAAGTAGAGCAAGAGAGGGACATTTTATGAAGATGGGAAATTCCAAGATTTAATAATGCCACCAACAGCAGAGCATTGCTAAGACAACTGGCAATATTTGCTAGAAATGTGAGTATGTAAATTACTGGGCAAGACAAAAACATTGTTGTCTTCCCTCAGACATTTGTTTTGGGGACAAATACATGCTCTACAGTTTCGAAGATGGTATGAGTCTGCTTCAAAAGTTACCATGAAAGTCGAGCAAAAAGACTGAACCATAGCACACAACAAGCACTTATTTACATTTTAATGACTATAGCTCTGTACCTTTGGGGGACCTCAGTTTGAGATAAAAATTTAAGAATTCATATGGCACGTCAATAACTACTATTTGTAGTCTCTTGATCAAGTTACAATGCAGCTGTTCATCATTTTATAAAAAGCACCACATGCTTTCAGAAATGAATCCAAGACAGAGCTCCAATCAAGTCTGAAGTAGACTTCTAACTTGAAAAAAATCCCAAAGACAGGATACTTTGTATAAGCAGTTGGGCAAGAGACATTTCTGAATCTGAAGGGAAGCATTGTTTTAATTTGTGTGTCATCTGTTCACAGAAGGGTATGATAAAGCAATTCATGTCTCCCACTATAATATCCATATTTCTTATGAGTTTCAGTAATGCTTTTATCTGTGCAAGATTTAAGGCTCATAGAATTTCCTAACCTTCTTTTGTCAGTATTTATGAATTACAGATTAAAATAACTAGGAAATTAGTGATCTTACCTCATACAATACAATCTCATACGAAATTACATTTAGTAGCTAAAAGAATCCCCTTAACACTTGGAGAACTTGGGTGATATAATAGTGCTGGCTGACTCTGAAGCCAGAGAATTTACTGTAGCTGCACACTGCATGAGTTCAAGGATTAAGGACCTTGTTTCTAGAACAGATTTGTTGGGAACACATCAATTTCTTAACTCAAAAGAAGAGGTGAGAATTATTGTACCGAAGGAAAAAAAAAAAGAATGGAGAGAAATATGAAAGCAATGTAAATTGAAAAAACCCATTCAGTTTTTTAAACAAACTGGAAAGAATGTAGGAGTCTAAACACCAATCTTCTATCTCATGGTGAACAGAACAGAGCTGCCTCTGAAAAGTCAACTTAAAACAAATATGCTTGATTCATCACTGATCCAGCTAATTCATTATCCTATTCCAGAGCCTTTGTTTTATGGATGTCAGCCAAAAACTGTCATTGTGTTACCTGGTATATTAAGATATTGCTTCATCTATGAATCTTGTCACTTAGGTTTTTAATATTCTACTTTGATGGAGTGCTTTTAAATGACAAATATTTAATAACAGTTTTATACAGAACAATCTCAAAATATACGTAATATAGGGATTTATTTTAGAGTACAGCATTTGTAATAGGGCAATTTATTTTTGAGGGAAATTTATGAGTAAGAATATTTCAGTACCGAATTTAAGAGATATACAGAAATGTGGTCTGTTTCACACTTACCACAAGAAACTCTATCTGAAATACCTAATAAACATCCTTGGCCATATTCACAAAAGCCAAATTTAGTAGTTTGGTGTGACTACAAAAAAATAACATCCAGTTCAAGACTGAGATAATCTTGCTGAAGACCAGACTTTTCCATCTTCTTGCTGAGGACTAGATTTTTGTCATCACTTCTCACTCCTTTGCTTTCCTAGTATACACAAATATATTCCATATGTAATGATTCTCACATTTCAGGTACACAGGTGTGTTGGACAACTGTTATAGCTAAAGATTATATAACCAGTAATTTTGAAAGTATTTTTGATAGAGAAGGACCGAGCAAGCCACAGCTTCTTCCAACTGTGTAACTTTTACAAACCTTTATTAATTCAAGTGACTTTAATCCTTAACTATTATAATATGTGAATCTCATAATAAAAAATCCAACCACACCAAAAAAGTAGCAAAACAACACTGTTCATTCTTTAGCCAAATAAAACATAATCCAAACGAAGCCTGAAACACATCAAGTCTGTGGGACTAAACTAAGTGACAAAACAATTTACACAGGCACTCAGAGGTCAAGACTTCACAGTTACCATATGGGAGTAACAGACATTAATCCATGTAATTCTGACATACACACAGTCCTGCAATTAACAATGCCATTTTGTGTATATTCTGGGGAGAAAAACCAAACACATCTAAACAAACTCTAACAAAACCCTCACAGAAGCTATGGAAGAGGATTCAGTTATTTGTGATGAGACATTGTCAGTGACAGGCTGCACAGTTGAATGAAGCATACAAAGACAATGCTTCAAAAGCAACAGCATGAACCTCCAGGCAACCTAACTTCCATAGCAAATGTCCAAGTGAAAAGCTGAAATAAAAACACTTCTTCCATGTAAATGTCTTAAGATGGAGATATTAAATACCGTTTCTGTTAGAAGTTAAAATAAAGGAGAAAATCTGAGTATTCTGAGATTAATACTAGTGTGAAGACAAATACCAGCTGAAAGAATATATTCTACTGCTTTTAAAAATTTCCAAGTATGCCTCTAATACATATCCCATCTTCCAACATCTTCTAATACCCTAGCTGTAAATTTGGATTTAGATTGAGTAGTTGAAGAAATTGGTGATGAAAACACAAATGAGAGATTTAAATGCACTACTCAGTCCTTTTTTAATTCTTACATACCAAAACAAAACTGGTGGTCAAAACAGAGATCCTTCTTAAAAAGCACTGAAATGTATCCAGCCACTTAAAAAAGCTAAATGATTAATGGAATGTAAATATTTGAGGACGTTTAGATAACCAAGAATTCAAAGGAAAAAAACAAAACAAAACAAAAACTAGTCACAATTTTGAAGGTTTTCCTTCAAGTCATTGGAACACATTTCCAAGTGTGCACACAAGCAGGAATCGAGGGCCATTTCCTTCAAGGACCTACACATGAAGATTACTGAGGACACAATGCAGGCTGGAGTGAGGCTAACAGGTTAATCTTTTCCTTCAAACCTATGGCTCAAATGAGCCTTTTACAAATCCAGACCCATAAAGCAGCTGAGTGAATGGGCAACAACAGCTGGGAATGTTTTTATGTTTGCTAAATTTGAATGGTCATGGAGATAATATGGCCTCCTGCACTAATGAAGTTAATCTCTTCACGCCCCTCAAGCAGGACAAGTCATTTAAAGAATTCTCATTTTGACATTTTATACAGAGGCAAAGAGAAAAGAGCTTTGCTCTGGCCTTGTAGTCATTCTACTCAACTGTGTGTGCAGAGGTGGCCGGAAAGGATATAACACAGTACAACTTATGTAAATTGTAACCTGTTTGTAGCCATTTTTCCCCACTGTTTTTCAGCCTGCCTTCAAACAGGGAGGTATTAATACTTCCCCCAATAGATGGAGACATGCTGTTTGTGCAGTTTTAAATTCTAAAGCTAGATTAGTACTTATGTCCAACTATGTCCAAACTACAGTAGTAGGGAGTATGGTATTAGGGTCCTCATTACAGGAAAATACCCCCAAATAACCACAGTACTGCCATCACCTAAGCTATTCCGTAATTTACAAGAAAAGTCCAGTTTGAAATTTCTCACAGATTCTTTTCCTGCAGGTTTCTCCTGCAGGTTTCTCCCACCAGACACTGATGGTACTGATTTCCCTTTCACACTACTCTATTCTATTCCTGCTAGTTGACTGTCATTAACCACTGATAAAACCATTATACAGCAGGATCTGTGAAAATAAAATCATTCCATAAGTGCACAATATAATTTCATCTATCAATTACTGGAGACCAGGTCTATGAGTCTCAGGTCAATGCAACTTTACTGATATAATATACTGAATTTATGACTACTTGTAGTGTACTTAAAAGTACCTTCTGTCATTCAGCTGTGGCAGTATTTCATATTTGAAGGAATACTAGTGGCTTTACTTACCCTGGACTTGGGGGAACCTTCCCAGTTTTCATCCACATACTTCTAGGACAGCTCCTGCATAAAGCTGTAATAATGAGCAGAAACCATTAATGACAAAAGTAATCTAAATTACTACTTTATTTATAGTGTGTTATCTGTTGAACTGTTTTGCTCTGAGCAGACAATATGCTGTTCTGTTGATGCCAATTACAAGTAAGGTCCTAGACACAATCACAGTTCCAGATTTGTCTCTGATGCAACAACTGACCATTCACTCAAGATACGTGATAATTTTCA
>WEIU01013784.1:123206-173901 GCA_013389925.1 Aegithalos caudatus | reverse complement strand
GGCGCTGCTCCCGCCGGCTCCGGGCGCTGCCGTGCCCCAGCGCCACGGGACCCGATCGGTGCGGGCGGCCAGTCCGCAGAAGGGGCTGTCCGCGGCAGCCTTGGCCTCTGAGTTCGTTTGTTTGTTCTGCGGGATCAGGAGACCTGTGAGAGGTCAGTGCTGGGAAGGCAGACGTGTCCGTGGTGTGTGAAGGGGTTTTGTCAGGAGAGCCGCGGTGCTCGGGGCCGTGGGCAGCAGCGGCCGGCCTGCCTGTGCCTCCTCATGCACCTGGCGAGGGAGGACAGCGGCCGCCGTGGTGCCCAGACAGGCTGCTCTGCTGCTGCTGCAGCGAATTACCATCTTCTGCACATCTCATTTCTAATTCACACGTTTTACTAACGCTTGGCACTTTAATGGAAAGCACTGTGTAAAGAAAAAAAAAAAAAAAAAAGCTAAAGATATTGCTCTTAATGACAAATAGGTAATTTGTTTAACTCGCATTAACTCTTGTAGAAATCTCTTGTGTAAAATTTCTTCTACTTTTCGTGCCTTAAAAGGATATTTTTAGAGTAATATCTGCCTGGCGGGTAACATCTTACTACTTTGTCTGTTATACATAAGGCTGCAGAACTTGTAAAGATTTTACATTGCTTAATTAAGTGTCTCCTGGATGTGAAAAAACACCATTCTCAACCTAATTGGTGGTACCTAGGAGTTGTGCAAACGGCACTGAGACTTCTGGTGTATACAAGATGAGGAACTGGTTTGCAAACTTCGGATTTGCTTTATCCTATAATTTGAATATACTAAGATATTTAGATTATGAGCAATAGTTAATAGTGTAAATTTAAGTTTGTAGGAAGAAGAGTGCACATCGTGTTCCTTCTGGTGTTAACAGTAGAAGTGGATTTGAGTGACATGGGAAGTTTAACAGTGAGTTTTAACAGAGTCCACACAACGTAACGTTGAGCTGTGTGAATGCCATTGGGGTTTTACTTCACAGCATTGCTTTTCACTTCACTCTCTGAACTGCACATTAGCCATTGGGACACTGGAAATTGCAGTGGTTGTCTGCTTGAGTTGAGGGAGGCCCTTTGTGTACTTTTCAACTGAAAGTTCTTACCAGTTATAATCGAGGCATTTTTTTTGCAGGGTCTCAATAGCTGTAAACAAACATTTGAAGAAGAAAATGAATGAAATTGGAGATAAAGTGAGCAAATGTTGCCATAGTGCTGAAGGTTCAGTGGTATTTTGTATACATCTACTTTTAAGTGGCATACCATGGATTCAATGCTTCTGCTGCTGACAGTGTGTGTTACTTTGGGGAAATCTACCTCCTGGCATGAAAAGAATAACATAATTCATGTGAGAATAAAGAAATTTGCTGATAAAACTTCTTCCTCCTTAGTATAGATGCAATGGACATGTCTAACTTACATATTTAGAGGATTAAAATACTTCTAATTCTTTGGGACACCGATCTAATTACTGTCTTCTGCTGATTTTATTTCTTAAGGAGAAGGGAAAAGTATTGAGAAATTTCATAGAAGTAAGATGGAAAGATTTTCTTTGTGTGCAGCTTACTGGTGGCTCTCCAAAACCCGTGGAAGGAAGGAAAAAAGGACTTTCTGCAGCATCTTTGAACTCAGATTCCAGTTTTTGGTGTGAGAGTATGCTTTGTTAAAAAGCTTCTTGCTGTTTCCCTTATCACATGTTTGGTATCTATTTTTACGACTAGAAAAGATTTCATTACAGCTGGTTTTTTTTTACCATCATGATTGGTTAGACTTCTACTGAGCTCCATTATGGCAAATGGTTTTCTCCAGATTAAAGTAATTAATTGGCCTAATGCACTTGATTGCCAAGTTTTCTCCCTGCCCCCTAAAGGAATGGTGTGGGTGTGTGTGTGGAATGATACCATGATTAGAGGGGTAAGGACAAAGTAGCTCTCTTGGTCTTTCAGTTGTGTTTCAGTGGGTGCTTTATGTCAGAAGTCTCATTGCACAGCGTTTAGGGACGGGGTTTTGAGCTATGCCAAGTGTTTGCATTGATGTATCATATGATAAACTGTAATCTTGGGAAGCTCTTGTGAGAGTTAGACATTGGCTAGGAAAACCAAATTACTTCAGATTTGATAGCAAAATAATTGTGCAGTCTTATTAGCAGTTCTAAAAATGTTTCAACTATGTTTTTGGAGAGAAAGGGCTTTATCCAAATCCTTCACATATGAGCAACTCCAGATTCTGTAGGAACAGTTGGGGGACTTAATTTCAGTTTAATAACTTAAAATATCTTGCCTATAAGGTGAAATTGGAGAATGTTTCTGGATGAAAAAAGAATGAGAACCTCTTTTTATTCTCTAAGACTTTATATGGGTAAACTCGGTCACCCCAGTAGACTTCTTAGTTGGGAAGTATAGGACATGTAAGCACATGGCCATCACAAATGCTGCTGCTACTTTTTGTGACAAAATTACTATGATCCTTTAAAAAGGTATTTGTAAACCTGTGGGCTTTTTCATATGAAAATAACTTCCTAACTAAAAAAAAAGTAAATCAAAATATAATTTTAACTTCTCTGCAGTGCCTTCCAAGTAGTTTGTAGTGGTGAGATCACAAGTAGAGTGCAAACAATTTGAAATACCTTTTTTTTTGGTGAGACTGCTACCTACAGCTATTAATCTTTCATATTATTTTCAGGTTTATGTGATACGTTAGCATGCTCTCCAGGCTGAGCTGTCCCTAATTGCCAGTGAGAGCTTCCATGTTTTTATTTGAACAATCATATTTTTATTTGGTGTAGGTATGTGCCCATTAGCTCTGGGAATGCACATCCCTAATAGGGAATATTGCACATAAGAGGCAAATGTTGAGGTTTAGCTGTTGTTCCTGGAACAGAAGAACAGAAGTGATGTATGACTGGATTTTGGAAACCTTTTGCATTTTGGAAACCTACTGAGTGCAGCTCTGCCTTTGGTATAGATTGACCTAGCATTTAACATGTTTAATGTGTACTGTGCCATCTCCTGCACTACCGTTGGTATTTGTGGTGAGTTGGATCAAAAAAATTATCTAGCTGGATGTAATCCATTCCTGTCTTCTCTTCCCTCCCCAAGACTTTGTAATTTATTGGTGGGGAGAAGGAAGAAGGAAGTTTATGTGTTCTTCTGTTAAAATAGTGGTGTTTTACACCACCAAGCACTAGAAGCACTTCAGGTTTGCCCAGGGAAGTGGGACAAGTCAATGTCTCATTTGAGGAGTGAAGTCTATAGGATTGAGAGAGAAGATGAGGACAGGAGATGGAGAAGGATTGCTCTTTGGTGGGGATGAAATGAAATTATGCTACTTTCTAGCACTTTAGTGATGTTTACCTATTGCATTTGGAAAAAGTCTTTGAGAACCACAGTACAGCTTAACAGCAAAAGCAAGGGTTGAACCTGCTTTAGATCCTGTTGAAAAACTTCTTAGCTGTAATGTGGGAGTGTTTCTTCTGTTAAGTTATAAACAAAATAATGGCTCATATCTGTTAATTCAGCACCTTGAATTCAGCATATACAAGTCTGTAATTTAAAATAAATCCTTAATAGTTTACTTTTTCAAATTTCTTTTTGTTTAAAAATATTTAAATAATTTGAAAGGCTAAGGCTCTTTTTGTTAGCCTAGGAAAGAAAATTTAATTAATGGTTTATTGCCAGATTAAAAAAAAAAAAAAGGTAATTTCCTAGCATATGTTACCCTTGCTGGGGTAGTATCTAAGTACTGTGCCTAATAAACCACTGTTCCCTTGAAGTTAAAGAATTTAACTTCCCAGTGATTAAGTCTTACGCTTTATGGACATACATGATTTTCTGCTTTTTTTGGGATGATGAAATAATAGGAATTTCATGTTTCCTTAATTTAGAAATAAAAAATCTCTGGTTGGTAGCCCTATCTGTTGCATGTTATTGGAAAATCCCTCCAAAAACTTACTGTCTGTTCTAATGTAGCATGCATGGTTCCTTAGCATATTGTTACTTTTTTAATTGAGCATTTATAAAGAGGGCCATAAGAACATTTATAAAGAGGAGTTTGTGATTGTTGGCAGGTCTGGCCACACACAGCTATGCAAATCATTTCCTAGATTTTTTCTAAATATTGCCCTGTTACAGTAGTTACTATTTGCTGCTGCGTAGCCCAAGGCATTACTTCAGAAGGTGTTTTATTGTATACTGGGTTTCCTGAAATAAGAATTGTAATGCTGCTTCCTTAGTATATCTCCATCCTGTGGAACTTCTTTCCACTTTGTCCTCCTGGTTTTATCATTCTTTTTCACTTGGTTCACTCTTACCATTCTCTTTCACTGTGCCTCTGGTTGTCCCAGATGGTTTCAGAATAAATTTTAAACTACTCCCATGCTATGATTGTACTTCCCATTGAAAACTGGGATACTGAGCAATTGTATGAATTTATTGATGTTGTTGTTTGTGTTTTTATATTTCTTTATAACTTTTCTGGGATCAAATGTTGCAGCTGTTGGTGTTCTGTTTTCTGTCAAATTGGTGATGTCTGAACTTTGACTAGTACAGAATGTGGACATTCCCAGGCACACACCAAGGCAGCTCAGACTTGCTAATGGGGTCTGTGACTTGGTCTCACCTAATTTTGCTGGTACCCCAACAGCTGGCTATAACAGTGGAAATAAGAGGCATAACTTTCTAAAATAGCTTTCCCATTCTGAAAGGCTGCATGTGAGAAACTGCAGTATTGTTGAACCTACTTTGCAGGCATTGTGCAAGTGACATGACTTGGAAAGTTGGTGATGTGCTGAGAGCTGTGCCTTCGCTTCTAATAGCAGATGCTGTGCTGAAGAGTTATCTGGCAGAGGGATATTTATGTTAGAAATATTTTGAGGGCAGTTCTGAGAGATTAAGTGGACTTGAGACAACACCTAAAGCACCTCCAGTCCCTCCCAGCCCCTCCAGCCACGGGCAGTGGATGAAGTAATCACCAGGTAAGGCACCCTATCTTTCTGGATTCTCCACTGAAAAAAGCCAGTTTTGGGCTAGTACATATCTGTCTGTGTTACTTAGTAAGGGACAAATTTAAGTTGAAGAGCTCATAGAACTACAGTGCCATTCCCTGTGGATATCCTGGAAAAGAGATGTTCTCAGTCACCTCTTTAGGACAGAAAAGGCTTGTGGGACAGTCAAAGGAATATGAGTACTGTGTTCTTCATTGTGAATTAATGCAATGTTAAAAATTGGTAATGATAGCTGTGAGGTAACTTAGCTGTGAGTTCAAGGCTGACAACTTCAGGAGAAAGTGTTCAAAGGAGTTCTGCATCCTGTTCTTCCATATCATTGTTTTTTTTACCTAGGAAGATAGGTTAGGTTATTTCAATACTGAAATACCTGGCAGGTTTTTGTACTGTGCATAGTACTCTAAAAGGAAAAGTGGTAACACTACTGGAAATCAGAAAAAAACCACATTTGATGCCTTTATTTACTCTGTGCTAAGGCAACTAAAACAATAGCATTATGGCATAAAGGCATGTCAGTGCTCACTTGGTTTTTCTTGTCTGTTTTCTACTTCTGAGCGTGGCAAAGGTAATTTTCATGTCTGCAATATACCTCTGAAACCCAGTGATTGGAAGTTCCTATGTCTTTTTTTTTTTCTTAGCTCTCACTGGAGGCTATTATATATTTACTACCTGTCCAAAAGACCTTGTTAAACTACATAAACCTTGGATTTAATATCACAGCTGAAACCATTGCTTCCAGTTTATCATGGTTGCCAAGGGAAGTTGAGGATACCCCATCCCTCGAGTGTTTAAGGTCAGATTTGATGTCTCTCTGAGCAACCTGCTCTAGTGAAAGGTGTCCCTGCCCATGGTGGGGATACTGGAACTAAATGATCTTCAAAGTCCTTTCCAACCCAAGCCATTCTATGGTTCTGTATACATGTGAAGTGAAATAAATTGTAGAATTTTTTTTTCTTCTATATTTCAGAAAACTGACATATTTGAAGCTGGATATTTTTTTCTTTGCATAGCTTTGCATTGCCCCTGGCTGTAGAAGTTAGGGACATTTGAGCAGTTCATGAAGAAGTAATTTCCATATCTACTGACTGGCAACCATGAGTCACTCACTGCCAGACTTATTCTGGCCAGACTGGTCTTGTCTTCTAATAATGAGTGCCCTCCCTCAAATTCTTGCTTCTCCTTAGGAAATAGATGGCTTTTGCATATGGAATCCTCCATGTATTATCACTTCAGTGGTTCAAAAGACAGTCTTTTTGTGTAACTGTGTGCAATCTGTAGGTTTTGTCACTTATGTAAAGTGTATTTAAACCTTGTCAAAGCAGTATTAAAATAGTGGTAAGAGCTTTGCTTGAAATCTGTTTATGTATCTGAAGTACTAGCCTGGCAAGCATAATGAGAGTTCCATGCTGTAGAAAAATAGCTGAACTAGTAAGTGTATTTGCATTATTTTTTCAACTGGAAATAAAAGATAAAAGACTGAGTGAAAGGACTCCAGTGTTGTGAGAGGCATCTGAAATTTGGCCAGCTGGCTGCAGCCTTTCATAAATATGTACAGACTCCTAGCTGCAGTCTGGGTGACAGGCAGTATCTTTTTCAAACCCTTAGCTTCATGTGGTGCTTTAGCCCATCCATTGTGTTGGAATTGCCCATTCCCCTGAAAACCTGTGGCTCTGTGCAGTTGTGGTGTTCAAAGCCCAGGCTCTTCAGAACTGTGGCATTTAGAGAAGTCTTCACCCTCTTAAGAGGGAAAAGCAAACCTCTTTCCTTGCTGGAATTGGCCCAGCTGGTTCTTTACTCACCCCCCAGCTCCTCACACTTGACCTTTTAAGGTCTGGAGAGCTCCAGTCCCTCCATTTGGCATTCCTATCAGTAATTGCCTGTATCAGAATAACTGCTAATGCTGATTACAGTTGTTATGCCCAGGCACTTCCCTAAAGATACCAAGTGTTGATTCTCATGGAAGCATTCCTGTTGCACAGATTTGTATGGCTCTGTGTTGGGAAGATGCTGATAATCAGGACATGGGTGTCACTGCAGGATGTACCCATGAGTGTCAGGGAGTGGCTCCATAATGAGTGTCTGTGTGTTACCAAGGGATTATTCCACTGCTATAGTTCAACTTTTTATGGCTATAAATTAAGAGCATACTTTTACCATATAGGCATTGTTTGCAGATGTGTCTGCAGAGAACCCAACTGCATCCATGTGTCTATTGTCTCTAGTATTCAGCATATTATTGTTGTCCTTACTTTGCAATATTCTTGTGTCATTATGGTTTCAATAACATTACTGCTATAATAATTATTATTCATGATTTCTGGTACTGATATAATTCATCATGAGTAGTTAGAAGTCTAGGGCAGTGAAAGAATTAATAAGATAATTAAATTGAGAAGTATTTGGAAAGAGCCTTTCTATCACTTTGGCCCAGTCTTTGTCTTCCTTCTTCATGTCCACTTTCTATATCTGGTTAGAGTTTAAAGTGACAGCTGACATCCTTTTTTTCATCAGCTTGCTGTTTAATTCTGAATACTAATTTGTGTTGAAACATATGTAAAACTTAAGTGCTGTTTTGATAAAACAGCTTTTGATGATTTTGAAGTGTTTATGCAAACCTTGTGCATAATTGCTGTAAAACTGTAAAGAGTGTGGGGATGGGTTCTTAGGTTCCTTAAATTAAAATGCATATATTCTCCATTTACTTCTGTAGTGGCTTTTCCCTCAGACGATCTTATTTCCTTCTTCTTCTTTTCCAATATATAAAAAATACGTAGGTGAGTGAGAGTATGGAGTATATAAATCTATCATGTATATAATCCTATGAAATATAAATCTGATCTGTGCATATATTCCTCACCCTCACTGTCTATATTTTCTGACATTATAATACAGGACTGATCTTTCTTGGACAGCAGATTGAAAGGCAGTGGCATCTCATTTCACTTTGAAAAAGGTGCAAAAAGACTTGTGAATATAAAGGAATTTCGAGGTATGAGAGCAGTTGGACAGAGATTATGCTTATGCATCTCACTTTCTGCACAGTGAAGGGGGAAATCCAGTTTAATTATTTTAATATTTCTGTTACCTTTTTTCTGGGTATATTGTTGTTGAACATATTCAGGATGATTGCATGAATAGCATATCTTTATCTTAATTGAAATATTTCCATTTCTTTGCATTAATTCTGTGGAGGGCTTGGGAGGAATGAGCAATCTCTTTTTTGCAAAACATGGAATTTGCAATGGGTTTTAATATACCAAATCTTAATCAACAATTGATTATATTAGAGTTGATATTGATCATTCATTCTAAGCAAAGAATTTCACTAATTCTAAGAAGGATTTAGAAATTTACAGTAAAAGTCAAGAGATAGGATGTGAAAAAGATAGAATCTTATTCTGACACATTAAATTGACAAAAGATTGCCTTCATAATGAAACAAAGCACTAAGATTTTGGCTCCTTCAGCATTTGAGTGACAGATGTAAATTGGGGAGAAGACTTTTTTTGGACGATGTAATTTAAAAGTTTTTATTATTTCAAGAAAAAAGGATTAATATTTACAAAAGCTGAGTCCACCCATGTCCTTCCATTGTCTGCAGTAAAACTAATATCACAGGGTTTTATTCCCAAGATGAAGGACAAAAATACCATACCCTGTCTCCTGACCAAAACTCTGTTGAGCACAAGTGTGTGATCACTTTGTGAAGATGTGGTTTGGTACGTGGCACACAAAATAGCTTGTATGAGGATCTGTATTTTTAAAAACAAAACCATAATGTCAGGTTTTTTGTATGGTGGTGTTGGGTAAAGTGTTTCATTGGTAGAATCTTATTTCAGCTGCACTCCTAGTGGGAACTTCAGAGCCAAGGCTTTTCAGCATCTCATTTGTCAGTAAACCTTCAGCAGTATGCACTCTTAAAAAGTGTGAAAAGATATTTTCCTGGCAAAATACCTATAATATAATAATATTCTTGATACATTATACTACGAAGTGAGTTGACCATAGCACTAAAATGCTTTCCCATGATCAAATTAGTGCCTTTGGGAATATTGAATGTCTTAGACTCTGCTCCTCTTCCCCCTCCACCTTTTTTAAAAAAATTTAAACCTAACAAAAGACCCTTACAAACCCCTCTTCCTTATCTGAGATTAATTTAGGCTGTTTTAATAGATTTTTAGTCAGAGTAGCTATTTTATATTAAGTTTGTTGATTCTGCTAACAAAGCAAGCTTTTGAAGATAAGTACCTAATAAATAGTTTGCTGGTTTATGGTGAAGTGATTAGATCTTGCTGTCCAATTTGATGACTTCAAACTGTGTTTAGTGGGATTGAGCTGAGTATGTTTTTTAATTCCATTTCACTTTGAAAGATGGCATTTCAAGAGTAGATGTATATTTGCTGTTTGAAGACTTCCTGTCATAAAATGACCGTTTGGTGTGTAAGCATGTAGTAGGAATTGGACTGTTTTGTAAATTTTCTGTCTTTCTATTTTTATCAAAACAAATATTTTTTTAATACTTTTGGGTGTCTCTCCCTTAGCAGTCCATATTGGTATCCAATGTGCTAATTGCCACTGCTGCTGTTGGTTTGAATGAGGGCAAAACTTGCTCTGGTGTTTTCTCAGAGGCTCTTCAGGTTTTAAGTTAACTTCAGCAGGAGTGTATTTAATATTTTTGTTTGATCAAGCTATAAAAAGCACCCTATAAAATTTCTGGCATACTGCTTGATTTATAGCTGTAAATAAGGGCTTATTGTCTGTGTTGAATGTGTATGTAGTAGTCTAGGTGTTTTTGGCTAAAAGTACCAGAATGCCTTACTTTCTAGTGGGCTAGTAATATTTATTCTAGCCCTTGAACTGCCCCACAAACATGCATTCTGAGCCAAAAGCACAGGCTGAATGACCACAAATACCTGTCCAAGCTTACACAGAAACACAGCAGTGTTTATGACCTGTCATGTCTGGTACAATCTGGAATTTTATCTTTGAAACTTCAATGGCAAAAACAGTTAAGGTTATGTAAAACCTTCTACACGGAATTCAATTAGAGCTGCTTTTATTAAAAAATTTGCATTTTGAGGAAAGATTTTGGAATGGTTGATGAAGTAAAATTTCTACCAGTCTAGAGGGGCATAAGAGGGCTGGAGAAGTCACAGAAGAGCTATTGAAGTTAGCAGAGGGTGCATGGAGTGTTCTCTCAGCAGTGTGCCTGGCACTGTGGTGGGAAAGTGTCACCCCAGTGACAGCCAGGGTAGCAACCAGAGCCACACCCAGATCCCCCCCAGCAGCAATCAGAGCTTGGAGCATGAAGTTAAAATCCTCTTGGTTTGCTTTGGGCCTTGGGCTGCAGAGATGGCATATGTCTGCTTCTGGACAGGGAGGGACAGCCATCCCTTTGTCCAAGCCAGGAAAACAGTGGTGCAGGATACTAGTCAGGCTTCTTGGTTATTCCTGAGGTGTGCTGAGTGAATCTGGCCTAAGGGCAAATTTATCTTTTAATCACGTGGTCAGACATAGAAGAGAATATTAAGAATTACCTTCTAGGGAGTGTGAGAGAAGGAAGGGTCACGTATGAGAGGATCAGTGCAACTTTGGTATTTATGAGGTACCCACATTCTTTCTGATCCCAACAAAAAGCCAGTGAGTATTGGGTAATATGGTTATTTTCGAGACTGGCTTCACTAGTTCAACACTCTGAAAATGTACTTGCTTCTGATTCCTGTTGCTTTGTCATTTACCCTCTACAATGCCATTAAAGCCTTCTCTCCTTTCTGATGTGAAAAACCAGCATAAAACTGAGGTGTTGGTTTAGCACAAAGAAATGATAAATCAAACAGCAAACATTTAAATGTATCCAATTCTGGTTTTCCTGTCTGTGCTTTCCAAACCATACTCTGAAAAATATGGTCTCGCTGACATGCTTGTGGGGGCATTTTTCGAAACATTTGTGGTTGCTGGAGCAACCCAAAGCATTGTTTCTGCTGATTTTTATGTGCCTACTTAAGTGTGATTGCATAGTGCAGATGGCAAGGCAGTCTTAATATGAGAATTAAGAAGGAGAAATACATGATAAATTATTCACGTATCAAGTGTAAAGAAGAAAAAAATGTGTGAAGGAAGAATGAAGATACTGAAAGATGTCTGAGGTTTTTTTTTTCCCTTGTTTTAGTCCATAATAAAAAGCTCTTGGAAACTGAATGACTAATGAGCATTAGAGGTGATTATGCAGAGGTTTTTAATATGTGCACGTTTTGGGGATGGAAGCTTGTGTCAAGGAAGGTTGCACTTGAAAGCACATATTGTTTTGCAGTAAGTAATGATATGTAATAAATTTCTTAAACTGGTGCTATAAAATATTCATACAAGATAGTTGTTTTGATGGAAACGAGAAAAGGTTTTAAATGTTAAGTGAGATTGAAATTTTAGTTTTCAAGTCTGAATCTAGAAAAATGGTAAACTTTTTTTAGACTTGGTTCTCATTATATATCTTAAAACAATGTGGAAATAAAAATAACACAGTGTGCTTTTTGAGTATGAGAACCTGCTGAATGTCTGACAACATGACACTTAAGCAACAAAATCTGTCAGGTATTCATATAGCAGCAGGAATATGAAATAAAGTGATGGTTCCTACATCCCTTTTACTTAATATATATTAACAATTTGTATGTAAATATAAACATGAGATGGCACTCTAGAGGTAACTACTATGCAAGAGAAACATGTGTGAACATCCTCTCAAATAGCCAGGAATTGATTTGGATGAGTTTTCTGGCCTTGAGGGAATTGCTTGTCTACAAGCTCTGCAAATCTGTTCAAATCCTTCAACCTTTGCTCTTAACAGGTTGCACAATTAAATAGGGGTCTAAATTAGCTTTTCTATAGAAAAATGACTAGTCCTTACCAATATGGATCAGGCAGAACTACTAGGTAGTTTAAAGTTTTACTGATGAGCAACAGTTAACTAAGTAGAGACATAAAACCATAAAAAGATATTTTTCTTTTTCATTTGGTCAAAAGCTTATTATAGTGATTTTGAGGAGTTAAAAAACCTGTGATGTTTAATGATCAAAATGCATTGATTTCAAACTTGACTAGTCTTGTATTGTGTAATTTCAGTTGCATCGTTCATAATTTTCCTGTGTTATGTAATATTTGTGGCAATTTGATTTTAACCAACTGCATGCTGTCCAAGATGGAATGTGGGAACGTGGTGTGTGCTAAGGAGTTGTCTGTGTCTCTTTGTCCCAGGGAGACCCTCATGGAGGTTTTGAGTGTTCAATTTGGTTTCAGAGCAAAGGATCTTGGGTTTTGGGAAATTTGTAGGTACAAAAAACTTAAATATTTGAGGATCATTAATTATTTTCTTACGTTTATTACTGCTTCCTGTTTGATCTACGGGCATGGTCAAAGTTAGTTACAAGTATCAATACAACATTCCTTAAAAAGTGTATACTTAAATTACTACCAAATGCAAAGTTTTTGGGAGGTCTGTCATCCAAGAATTGTTAGAGAGTGTCAAAGAGCATATGAATTAGTTGCTAGAAGCTTCCTTGGTAAGTGTAGTTGTTTTTCACTGACTATTTTTTTAGAAAACAAGTTTGCTCATTTCCAAACTACAATTAAGCTTATTGTAATCATTGCACATCTTAGTGCTATTGTTTTATTGTACACTGCTTCTTGACAGCAGTAGTGATCTTATAAATGTAAAACTTGGTTAGACTTTGATTTGATTTTTTTTAAATAAAAAATAGCCTGATCTAAAATAATCATCCTAAATTGCACTGCACATTGTACTCACTAAGCATCCTGACACTGTAACCTCCAGTACTCAGCACCGAGTGCTTGTTACTTGTGTCTCCAAACTGAGTCAGACTCACAGTTTGTACAGGGCAGTAGTTAAAGCATTACCTGGATCCTCAGCATTCTGAGTTTGATTTTGGAGTAGGCTTGTTTGCTTGTTTGATCTGCAGGCTTATTCCAGGTGAATCTAGAATACTTTGGGGTTTTGTGTGTGAGGGTTTTTTTTTTCCCCTTGTTTTTTGGTTTTGTTTTTTTTGTGTGTGTGTTGTTTTTTTTTTGAATAAAGGGATTGTTATGACAAGAAAAGGTCAGTGTAACTTGTACTTGAGAATTTCATGTGGTAAATGCCAATCCTGTTGGCAGTTTTGTGACTGGTGGGTTTTATTTTATAATAGTTGGAATAAAACTATGCAGTGACACTGTCTTTTATGATTGGTTGATAAAGACCTGAACTTTGTGTTGGTGTACAAATGACTGGTTGGTTTGGTGGTTGTTTTTGGGGTGGGGGGAGGGGTGTTATTTCTGGAGTTTTTAACATGGACATCCAAAAAGAATATTTACTAATGCCAAATGCTGAAGTGACTTTTCTAATGAAAATTTAAGATTTCTTGCCTTGAGTGGTCTAACAACCACTGGATCAACAAAGTGCACATCACTTTCCTTGTTTGTGTATTTTGTGGATGTTTTCCTTTTTATGCTTTGTGAGCCTTGGCTACGATGCTAGAATGAAGAACATTTTTATTGAGCCTTTTGCCTTTTTACAGGTTAATTTGTGAACCACTGACTGAACAGAACAACTTTTACAGACTATAAAGGGCAGCCTTTAACATGGAGTAACAATCAAATAAAACTGAGTCTGTTGGGCAGAGTAATTTTCCCACATTTTAAATAGTCTGTATGTGAAGCAGGAGGAAGGTTGGGGCTGCTTCTGACCAGCTGTTTGATCCACAGCTCACTTACATTTCTGAAGTGCTGCATTTATGATGTAGGTTTAAGCATGAGTCTGTTCATGATGTGTGTTGTCCTGAAGTGACTACAAATAGAGATTTACAGGTCTTCTTTCTGTGTCATTTATTCCATTGTACTGCACAAGAAAAAATGAGAAATTTCTTCTCTTGAAGTCCTGCAACCGTCCTTGTCCTGAGAGAATCTTTATAGTTGGACTTAAATGATTTAATGACGTATTTTTAGTTATTAGTCTACATGGATTGTTAATTATTTAATAAATTATGTTCAGTGTGCATTGAAATGAAACCTTTATAGAGTTAGGTACTTTTTGTATTAATTGGAAGTAAGCTTATTAAACTAATATTTCAGAGGAGAGTGTATATTGAGGAGACTGATGACTGTTTTGGGGACAGTGTATAATTTCTGTGCAGTGCCTCATAAAAAAGTCATGCTATTAAAGAAATTCCAGTGTTTAACATGTATATGGACAAGTATGTTATGCTTATTATTCTATTCCTTAAGTAAGCAGTAGTCTGTCAGTCTTAGGAGCTCATTGGCTATTTCAAGAATTTAACCTGCTTTTGACACTTCCATGGCTTTTTCCTGTGAGCAGCTTGAATGCCACTTACTCAGCAGTAAGTAAAATAAAATCAGCTTAGGAGAGCAGCTTACAGTAAATGATGCTGGTAAGAGAAAAGGCATGTAAAATTGCTTGTAAGATGATAACCTTTCATAACATTCTTGAAAACAACCTCTCATATATTGATCTTTTCCCATATTTTTTTATCCCCACCATGTCTGCAAATATGAAATGTAGTCTTTCAAGGAGTCTTATTTCTTTGTTGAAGACTTGCTATATTGATCTGAAACCACAGAACTGAAATTGATCATATTTTAACAGTGTTCCTTTTCTAATGACAATATATGGCCTTATGTTTAAGTGGAAAACTTGCTGTAGTATTTCTGTTACTGGAATTTGTGGACCAGTCAGGGAGGGACTTCCCTAAAAACCCTTTATGAGATACTGCAAGTGGAACATTTCACAACATCTGTGTGAATGGGTACCAGACCTTTACAGGCATGATTCATGGAAGCATACTGCCAACCTGCTTCAGAATAAAGTGATGGGAGAGGAGAGGAGAGATACTGAATTATCCTGTATGAATGAATACAAAATTTTGTGGTTTCTTTTAGGTCTGGTGCTCCACTTAACCACAGGACAACTAACGAACACACTTCTTGTTAGTACAACTTTAGGTTTCTGAATAATGATAAATATATGAAACTTACCTCAGAACAAGAGACAGTTTCTCCTTCTCTCTTCCTCCCTTTGCCAGATGATGAAATTAAATCTGCTGTGTATTAATTATTTCCCATGATAATTATGTTGGGGTTGTTGCAAAGCCTTACTGCTACTCTAAAAAGGTTGTAAGTTTAATAAAGTCAGGACTTACTGAATGAGAGAACTCTGTCTGAAAAAAGGGTGAAAAAATTTTGTAAGAAAACATACACAAAGTCTTGGGGTGATTTTTTTACAAAGTCTGTTTCTGAAAACAAAGGAAGTACAGAAGGTCAGAATAACAGTGTACAATTTTTGATGCTTTCCAGTCTCACTTGTCCTTTTACCTCTACTGTCATAAACCTGTTGCTTCAGAACTTGGCAAAGTGTTTGTAATCCCTCAGAGGAAATGAATTTCAGTTACAAACACTGTCTTAAGCTAATTTCGCCTGGGCACTCAAATGTACAGCACTGTATATGCAGTAATACAATTACTGTATTTTTAGACATAACAACCTGCAGGGTTAGACAACTGAAACATGCCAAGAGTCTGTGCAAGCTTGGCTTTAGGGAAGAATAGGAACTCACTAGGTCCAAGTAATTTAGAGCCTGTTAAATTTACAGTCTCTGAACAGATTTTTCCATTTTGGAAACTACACAATATAAATCGAACATTTAATCAACAAATAATATAATTGTAGTCATGTCTGCATGAACCATGTTTTTAAATTCTACTGTAGTGAAATTTATGCCAGAAAATGGGCCTCCAATCATTCAAACTAACAGAAAACCCATTATAAAAACTCTGTTTGAAGTTTTGAAAACTTTAAATGTGCAAAATGGTTGTTCTTATCCAGTGCACACGAAAACCAGTTGGTTAATAATTTCACAAATGGTTGGGAACAAAATGAGTTCAGGATGATGCGCTCTTGTGTATCATAAATTCTTGCAGGAAGTGGTGTTATCAGGAAAACACTTAAACAGATGTATTGTTGCATACAAATTATAAAGGGAAGTTAGGCACAGATTTACTGAAATGAGCTAGCAACTGGAGAGTGAATTTGATATTCCTCCCCTTTCCCATTGCCTTTGTACTGTTGCTGTGTTCATCCCAAAATAAATTATTATTGTATGGTTTCACAGTACTTTCACTGAGGAAGGGCAGTGGTGCCACCACGCTGACTGAAACTGTATGGTCTCAACATTGTAACATCACATAGTAAAAGTTTTTCTAGCTGTAGTTTCAACTGTAAAAAAAAAAACCAACCCTTGCTTGACCAGTCTTCAATAAAGCCACATGGTAGGGTTGGTTTAAATCAGGGGAGTTTGGTGTCTTGTGAGGAGTAGACAGCTGCTGATAGTGAAACTGATTATCTGGAGTATCCTTCTGCAACTGATTTCTTAAATTTCTAATGTAGTCACACTGGATACAGTGGTACCCAGGGAATGCTTTTGCATTTTATTCAAGTGTATAATTCACATTTAAATTCTGAAGAAATCTTTTTGAAAGAACAAACAAACCAAAAGTGCTGTTGTTTGGGAACAGTTTTCATGTATTTTGAGTAGCAGAGTTTAAGTCACCGAGTGTTGGGGCTGTGTGGGCTTTTGAAAAATAACCACATAGTGTGACCTCTGCAGGTATCTCCTCATTTACATCTGATTTCTGCTCCTTCTAATGCTGTAGAGAGGGCTGAATGAGATTTGTAATGTTTTTTGAGAGTCTTTCTAGGTTGTTAACTAGCTAGGAAAAAATCAGAATATTTTGAAAACTCTGATTAGAATTGTAACTTGTGTATTTTAGTGAATATTAATTCATAGTTGGAACTTGTGATATATACTTTCTTGTTTGTTTAGAGATTATTGTGCATTGTTTGATAATAATGAGCTTTTCAGGGGAAGAATCTCACAATACCAGGTGACTGGGTAATAGCAGGTGAAACTTGTCATATCTAAATGTATTAAGAGAAAAACAACCCCAAGTTTACATGTGTTAAATTCTGAATTGGCTGTTCTCACTGAGGCAGGAGTTCTTGGGGTTACAGAAGTTATCTCTATGGAAACTGCTGATCAATTCTCAACAATGGTCAAAAATGCATGTTAAAAACAAATGATGAACCACATGAAAATATTTTGTTTTCTATTGGATGCAGCAGTTCTGCTGTGTTGGCCTTTCTTGCCGTTCCTCATGGAAAAGGTTATAACAGACTTGGAAAATGTCTGCGACTGCTGAGAATAATTAAAGAAACAAAATATCTCCCTATATGGGGAATGATTAAGTAGACCAAGGCTCACCAGACTTGGGAAAACATGTCTGGAAAGGAATGGTAGGAGTCTGTAAGTATGGATAAAGTAAGCAAGGAATCCCTATTATATAAGTAGTAGAAAACAATCAAAAATTAACTATTGCTTGATAGCCTCAGAAATGCTGAAACAAACTGGTGAACTGTAGAACACAATGCTATAGCATGAAATGATCGTTGAAATGCCTAGAAGAGCTAGGGGTAGAAAAATCATTCATCTGAAAATTCATTAATCTACTAAGTTGCAAGTAGGTGGGTGATGTTAAGTACATCAGGAGCATATGACCTTGTGCTTGACCTGTTTTTGTCTTGTCCAGATGTCAGTTGGCCTTTGTCAGGAACAGGATATTAGAACCTCGGCCTGAACCAGTCAAACCCTTTAGGTAATGCACCAGGACACTTCCCTTAAATACCAGGTGTCCCTTAATGCATCCCCATTCATCCTTTTCAGGGTATGCCTGACAACTCTTCTGCATTGTGTAGATTTATAGCTTTTACCTCTTCAGAAGGCAATTAAAGACTTCTGTTTATCGTTAGTCACTTCAATTTCAAGCCAGATCTAGGAAAAGTTTTGTCAATCTATTTCTCCCAGAAAGGCATGTAGTCTTGCTTTGAAAATGTCATCAAGAGAGGGAGAATTTTCCTTGTTCATTTGGAACCTTTCAGTATTTTGAAATAAAGCCACAGTTTCTGAAAATCTGGATATGTTTGGTCTCATGTTACAGCTGCTGGATCTTCCTGTGTTCTCTGTACTCCCTCCTCACCAGCCTGCAGTATTTTCCCCTGTGAAGGTACTTACATCCTGTAATCATCTCACTTCTCAACCTCTCTGAAAAACTAAACACGCTGAATTCCCTAAGCCTCTCATTGTAAGGTACCTTTCTGATTCTTGAATCATTTTTATGGCACTTCTGCACCCTCACAGTTTTCCACCAACCACTTTAAAACGTGGACAAAAATAGTATGAGTGGTTCAGTAGCAGCTCCTCCCTGCCATACACTTCATTGTTTTTGCTCTGTTTTGCCCTCCTGACCCATCAGTAGATGCTGTTGGTGATTGCTTATGCAGCAGCAGATATGGCTAAAGGGGCTGGTAGTGTCAGCAAGATGCCATGTTCTGACATTTCTCAGTTTTTACTGAAATCAAATAGCAGATAGAACTCTGATAACAGCAGCATTACATGAAACTGAAACCAGGGAATTTATCATATTATCCCCAAACTAAAAATGCTAACTAATATTTGCCTTCAATTTATTTGCTAGATATTAGCAACTTAATTTGTAATTAAGGTACAGAGCTTTTACAGTATGGAGAAAATACTATAGCTAAAA
The DNA here is from genome assembly GCA_013389925.1 of Aegithalos caudatus. Lineage (NCBI taxonomy): Eukaryota > Metazoa > Chordata > Aves > Passeriformes > Aegithalidae > Aegithalos > Aegithalos caudatus. The sequence continues at coordinate 155,242 of WEIU01013784.1, read as the reverse complement.
CCCCCAAACTCTTCAAAGAGTTGATAGTTTTGTAGTTTTTAATAATTTATTTTATTAGTAGGAAAATCTAGCATCTACCATCAATGAAATTCTGTGAATATATTTAATGTGGAGTTTCTAGTTCCAGTCCACACTCTAGTTTAACTGGCATGGAGCCATATTTGTTCAACTGTGCTGCTTTTATTTTTGAGCTGTTTTCAGATTTGTCCATGTGATACTCACGCATTCAGAAGGATTTCTGTATTTGCCTGAAGGCAAATCAGGAAAAAACACACATCTTAATTTTAAAGGTCTAAGTAGCATTTGGAATATGTTTAAATGTGTGAATGTAGTATTTATTGGAAACGCTGCATAATTCCCAGTGTTACAACAGTATGAAACGTGATAGAACACGTTTTAGGATGAGTGATGAATTACATTCCTTGTGTCCTGGTGGAATAAATAACATATTAAGATAACATGTTTCTTTATTTCTTGCAATTGTAGAGTGGAAGAGAAAGGAGCTCACACTTTTATCTCTCAGGTTTTGCTTTTTTTTTGTCATACTGCCATAAGGAAAACTGTTTCCCTTATTTTTCCTTGAGAAAGTACTCAGACTCTTTAGATTTTTTAATTGACCAGTCATACTTCCGATGTTTGACTACATTAAATATTTGAAATGTAATTTATTCTTCAGAGGAGAGCAAGTTCCTGCCTCAGTGTTTAGATTTCTTTTTGTGATGTGTTTAAGCTGGAGATGGAGTCATTTGTAGCTTGTATTTCTGTTCCATAGCTGGTATTGTCTCACATTAGAGACTGGAAACCCTTATAGTAGTATCTCTACACTGAAAACAAGTTATGTATTGTAGCAGCTGCTTTACAGTAATATTTACAGTTATATTTGAGAAGTGAGCTCTTTGAAATTTTAAGAATTATTCCCATGGCAAAGCAAGTTGCTTTCTATTGTTGCTTCAGCTGTAACTTTTAGAATTATTGGTGAGGTATCTGTGTTCTAGCTTTGAAATCAAGAGATTGAATGCAGCTGAGAAAATAATTACCAACTTGTGATAGAGTGCTCTCTTTTTTATGAAGAAATATTGTTGGAGTGTCCTTTGCTCAGACTGAAGTTGTGATTCTATATTGTGCACCCTGAGAGATAAAAGAGTGGATACTTTGTCCCTCTGGTTCCTATGTAAATTTATTGAATGATGGAGAAGTAGAGAGGCTTATACTTCTGTTCATTATTTTGTAAAGCTGAAGATACGTTTATCTGATGTTTACTGTAGCAGTGACCACTCTGTGAGGCTGAGACTGCGTTTACTGTGCCTCCTAAGGTGTGGTGAAGGACTGTGCTGGTCTGAGTTTAGAGAGACACAGGCAAACCAGCTGGGATGTTGGAGAGTCTGGTGTCTGCCCAGCAGTACCCTGGTGTGATTGCAATTGGAACCTCTCTCAGATATTGTTAATGCAGGACTAATGCACAACAAGCCCTTTGCTGTGTTAATGAGCAAGAGTAGGCCCATCTCATGGCTTTATCAGAAAAACAGCCTTAATTTTTCAGGTGAAATCTTGTCATAAATGGAACTGTTTGGTCTGGAGGAAAAAACATCGGCCAAGTATGCTCATAGTATCTTAAATTTGTGGTTATTCTGGACTGCAAGCATGTTTCTCCACAATGAGAAGCATGGCTTGCATTTTACTTTAATGTTGACATCATTCAGTTTCTCTTACTTCTCACAGTTTTAAAGAGTAGGAATAGGTAGAGAACTTAAATGCATGCAACATATGGCCGAAATATCACATATACCAAAGATTTAAAAATCAAAGTTGCTGTCTCCATGACAACTGTATCTGAGCCAAAGAGTTCTTTTCATAAAGACAGCAGTCATGCACAGTGAAAGTTCAGAGTCTGGGAGCCTGACTCCTAGGATGCTGTGGGATCCACATATAGATCTACAGGGAGGTGCTATTTATGTTTGTATCCACTTGGAACTTAAAGAGTGTCACTTGTTCCCAGCTTCTGCCTACTAAACACACTGATGGGAGTAGAGTGTTTTTGTGATATCTAATTGAGATGTCTGACATGTTGCAGATGGGAATAGCAAACTAAGAAGTAATGCAACCTTGGCAAAGAGAAGTTTTAAATGGAAAATGGGAGGATTTCTGTCTTTAATTCTGTGGGTGAGCAATGATGAGGGCTTTGACCTGTGGCTTTGGCTGATGGGAATTGTTTGTATGAATACTCATAACCAGACTCTTCCTGTGCAAAGGATCTCTGATGTTGATTACTGAAAATTTGGCTATTAAACTTTTCAGCTCTAGTGCCACTATATTTTGGTCATATCAGGTGGAAATTTAATTTTTCTTCTCTCATGCTAATTGTGCATGTCACAAAATAGGAAAAGTGAATCTTGATCACAGTTAGTAAAGATAATGAAAGTGAGTGAAACAATATCCTAACTATGGGAGGTTCATTATAACTTGGGTTATAATTGGTTGCATTGGTGTATTTATTGTGCTTAACTCCCATTTAATTCAGATTTTGGATTGATACTGGAACAGAAATTTTATGAGATTAGTTAATATTTACCCTATTTTGACTATCCAGACACAGAGATAAAAAAAAGTGTGGATTAAGCAAGTCATTTGCTTAATCTTGTATCTGCAAGTCATTTTCCTTCATCCAGGCTGCCCAGCAGAGGAGCTTTATTTTACCCTACTGAAGCAAATATTTCCAGTCATTTTTTTGGCTAGTTTCCAATTTAATCAAAATATGTTTAGATTACCTTTTTTATAATTTCAAACTAGATAAAACCCCTCTTTCTTAAAAGGGAGGATAATAATGATGCTATAGGATACCACATAGGCCTCCATGTCCCCAATTAAAAAGTAACACTTTTAATTCATGAAAACTCTTAAAATTGTAGTTGAACTTTAAATAAATCCATTAGTGTAACTGGTTGCCATTACTTTGATTTGAATAGTTCAAACCTTTTCTACTGGGACAGCCTGTATAATAATAGAACTGTTCCTTTTTTCTGCTCTGGCTTCTCTATATTAATGTATCTCAGTGGCAGTAATGGAGTTTGATCATCATATTTCTGGAATGCTAATTCAAGAAAATTTAATCCCCTGGTGATACAACTTAGCCTTTCCAAATGTGCTGTTATAAATCCACATGAGAGCTGAGCTGGTGGTGGTTGGCAGTCAATGTTAGCACAGTGGATGGAAGCTAAGTGTTTAGAAATCCAGTGTCTCTCCTTCATAAAAGAGCTCTGATTCATATTCCCAGATGGATTTTGCCATCTTGGTTTAACTGATCTCTGCTTCTTGGGCCTGACCTTCCAATCTACCAGAGGTAAGCTGCCTGGCACAGATGGTAGCAGGGAGCCATTGCACTGCTGCTCCTCAAGGTGTGATGTGAACTTTAGGCTGGAGCAGAAGCAGGGTCCCAGCTGAAGGAACGGCACAGGACACGAGCATCAGGCTTTGGATTGGGCACTCGGATACATCCAGGCAGGTCCATCACTGACTGCTTATTTGGGGAGACTGGAGATGGAGGTAAAGAGGGACTTCACAGTCAGGGCATGGGCATGTAAGGTGTCTGACTAGATTTCGTTGGTCAGGAATTTCCAAATATAATATGAATTCATAAATAAAGCTCTATAAAAACCAGGAAAGTCATTAAAATACTAGCAAAGCCCAGCAACAGATTTTCTTCTGCTTTCCACAACTTGAAAAATGTTTGTGGACAGTGCCACTTAACCCTGTTCTTAAGTCCAGTGCTTTGTGTTGGCAATGAGGGCACCCTCTTCACTTAATACATAAAAGGCAAAGATTGCCATAGGAAGTTCTAGGTTGGCTTTTTAAGTGACATTGCTTTTGGGGACATATATAAAAATGGAGCTGTATTTTCTGACAAATGGGTTTATAGTTAAATTTTTTGTTATTATTTCAAATAACCAAATATATTTTAACTTCTGTCATTGACGTCTTGGCTCATGCATCAGGTCTGGAAATCGAATTTGTAGATGGCACTCTTGGAAAAAGTGCCACCCAAATGAAACATTTTTCTTCTGGTTCCTTAAGTGCTACAAATGTATCACAGGCTGAACATAAATGTCAGGGAAACAGAATTCTTAAATACCATTTTCAGAAGCAGTACACTGGAAAATATGATCTTTCACTTCAATTTTTTCTTTACCTCCAAGTCAGGTGAAATTCCTCAGTTCCTATGAAGTATATAAGACCACATCACAGCAAAGTTGCAGGTTTTCTGAGCAATGCAGGGTTTTAGATTGTGCAGGCTCTATCATCCATCACAATTCTGCAGATATTTGTATAAAAGAGCATAACTTTTCTGTTCTTTGTTTTCAGCTTTGCTAGATTTCAAAATGGAGTTTTCATGACTGATTTCCCAGACTCTATTTTGCAGATCAAAGGTCTTTTGAGAATATCTTATCTTTTATTTTAGCAAAGAATGTATAATTGATCAACATCAATTGAAAGTAATCTTTAAACACAGAATTTAAAGGTCTCTGTCAAATGGTAAAACATTGATTAGTAAGAGACAAATCCTATCTTACCCAGACTAATTGGCAAGTGAGAGGGGTTGCTGAGGGAGAAGTTATTGACATTGACAAAACTGTTAGCATTGGATTTAAGTACTGAGAGCATAGATAGACCTGAGTTACTGTGTTGGGTTGGACCTTCTGTCCCCAAAGTCCTGTATATGCAGCATTTTCCCTTTTCTGAGGTGTTTCTCTACAAACTGCTACTCCGGCAAACCAGATTGTCTCCCTTGGGAAAATGTCTTTATATATCTCAGGGCTCTTTGTACCTCTAAAACTTCCATATCCTTCTACTATTTTAGTGGGGCCTTTCTGGGGGGCTGGTTGGGTTTTATAATTATGGAAATACAACTGTTTAACAACTCCACTGCTCAATTACCAATGCTTTCAGACATTCCAAAAAGTGATTTTTCCTGGGGGAGAATGTGAATGGGAACAGCTGTTAAACCTTCCACATCCTCATTCAGGGTGTTATTTAACACGAGGAATCATTTTACAATTTAGAATCTCAATCTTTCTAATCAGCCTTAGTGAAGTCTGGTTAAATTCAAGCTATATTTTTGTTCATTAGAGGTTTAAAAATGAAGGATGTCTGGATTCCAGACCTGTATTCTACATTATAAACTCAACGATAAATAGTATACAAAAGCTTTCTCTTCTGTAGTTTTAAATTGTAATGGAAATGTATTTATTGGTTATCTAAGTAGTTGTAACTTAGAATCTTACTTAGGACTGACTTTCACACATGAAGTTGCTGGTATTGATGTAATTCTGCCAACCACTACATTATACAGTGGGGTCATGGTGCTTGGTAAATTACTGCTAGGAACAGAATTTTTTTTGGAACTTAATAGTTACAAGATCCAGTAAAGTCCATCAAGCTTCAGTCCTGAGTAGAAATCTGGTGATAATCTGATTCATTAGTTTTAAAGCAAGTCAAGGTTGGGTGAACCATTGAAAAATAAATTACTAAAACACAAACTTAAATAGTGAATGCTACATGTTGATGTAAGCTGGCTGGAAAAATAAATGTAAAAATAAATGTTGTAATCTTTGGCTTTTTGCTAAAAATAATCCTTTATACAGATGTAGGTTAACTGCTTCATTATTGTCTGGTGTAAGCTTACCAGTTCGATTTTGGAATTTGGAAGTCTGAATGGGACAGATACTTTGAAATACCCTAGAATACTTATATTATCTAATGCTGATTTTAAATAGCAATTTGATCTTGGCAAGATTAGCCTGGGGCTTCCTGTCGCTAAGCTTGAATAATGAAATATTTAATGCAGTGATAAATCAGAGGTTCCTAACAATGGTCTGGATCAATCAAAATCAATTTATGCTTTGTGAGTTGTTTTCTAGTGGTGGTCACCATCTAAATAATGCACTAACTTGACCATAACCTTATACCATGTGAGTTTATGTCCTGGTGGAGAACATTGAATGGAGCTTTCAACTTTATGGGCAAAGACTCAAAACTACTCCTTCTTTGAGACCAGGCTGGATGGAGCTTTGAGCAGCGTGGTGTACTGGAAGCTGTCCATGGCCAGGGGTAGAGAATTGTTAAGGCCCCTTCCAGCCCAGACCTTTCTGTGATTCTGTGATATTAGTTAAATCACTGAAATTAATTGCTCTGTGTGCAACATTGGGATCACTTCAGAACACATTGTGCTATGACATAGGATCCCCTTCATAAAAATGTAAAGATTCATAGCTCTGGTATTATGTTGTATCAGTTTAAATAAGGACTGTCCAAGGAAGAAACGAGAGAAAGGGATGAAGTTCATCTGAGGAGTGTTTGAGCCTTCCTTGACTACTCTAGAATGTGGTTTAATTAATAGGGGAAGGAAGTACTTGTGAGCAAAGAACAAGTTACAATTAATAGTAGTTAGAAAGGAGGACATTGCAAAATAGTTACCCTGAAAATTCTCTGCCAGCCTATTTCCCCTTCCTTTTAGAGTAGAAATTGAAAATACGAAGTATGCTTTTCAAATGTCATGCTATTCTGTGGTGTCTGACTTAATGTCATATATCTTTTTAATTTCTGTTTTAGGACTTTACAAATCTGTGGTTTTAGAAGCAAAGAGAGGGGCACTGGCATTTAAGTCTGCATGTACACCAGACCAACTTACTAACAAAACAAATCTTGTGTATTTGTTACTATTAAAAAAAACAAAACCAACTCATCCTCTCATGTCCACTTTTGCGGTCTTCCTTTTTTATTACATTTCTGGCTAATAAAAAATCTACCACGCACAGTATGAGATCTTATTTTAATTTGTAAGATCTCATAGTAATGATCTAGACAGTGTCTTCACTCTCACAATGATGTATATTTGAAATACTCTTCTATAGTAAGGTATTAGTGTGCACTCATGACTCTTGCTTTTTGGTGATACTCCTACTAAAATATAAGTGTAACTTGCATTACCTGCAGAATATTGTTTAACATTTGCATAAACATACATTTACCAAATTATACCAAGAGGGAAAACGCAGCATAATCATATCATAATTGCATAATCAATTCACTGTGATTATATTTTCTCCCTTGATGCAATTTAGTAAATGGGAGTTTGGGTGAATATGAAACTGAGTTTCTTGCTTACTGTGATGTGTTTAGTTAGTTTTGGGTGGCTTTTTGACTTCAGAAATTGTGAGAAATATCTTTTATGCTTAGTTCAGGACACATTTCCCTAATGACCTTTTCAGACTGTGAAGGTATTTTCATCATGGAGATTAGATCTGTTTCTGATGGTTTAAGTGTCTGGATTCTCTATTGTCCTAGATGTCATAGAATTATATAATCACAAAATCACAGAATGGTTTGCATCAGAAGGGTCCTCAAAGTTCATCCAATTCCAGCCCTCCTGCCATGGCCAGGGACACCTTCCCCAAGACCATGTACTCAGAGCCCCGTCCTTGAACACTTCCAGGGCTGGAGCATCCACCTCTTCTCTGGCCAACCTTTTCTAGTGCCTCACTTCCCTCACAGGAAAGAATTTCTTCCTAATATCTAAACTTACTCTCAGTTTGAAGCCATTCCCCTTTGTCCTGTCCATCTTTCCTGCCGGCCCCCTTCAGGTGCTGGATGGCCACAGTTAGGTCACCCTGGAGCCTTTTCTTCTCCAGGCTGAACAATCCCTGTTCTCAGCCTTTCCTCATACCAGAGATGCTCCATCCCTCTAATCATTTTGGTGGCCTCTTCTGGATTTGCTCCAACAGATTGATGCCTTTCCTGTGCTGGGGATCCCAGAGCTGAACACAGCACTCCAGGTGGGGAGTACTGCCTGCTGTATGAGGTTACTCCACATGAGAATAACCAGAAGAATATAGAAAAATTCCTTAATGTGAAACTTTTTTCCACTGGTATTAGTTTGATTATTCAAACTAATTATTACTAACATTCCTTTACAGTAGCAAGTGATGTAGGAAAGCTTTGAGCAAAAAAGATGACAAAAGGAGTTCGAGATCTGAAAGTTACTTTTGATGTGTGGTAGAAAAACTATTTACTATTTTAATACAGAATAAACAGAAGAAAATAGCTTAAATCTTGGGAGTAGTAGTATGACAAAAAGGTACTTTTCAGGTAGATTATGTAAGTGTAGCTTAAATCTCAGTGTAATTTTCGTAGATGAGCATGTCACAGCTCTCAAGAAATATGGAGTATTACTGGTTATAATACTGATTCCTACACTCTCTGGTGTATTTAGGATTTTGCAGTGTGATTGTATAGGATAGGCCATATATTCTAGCTGCAGTTATTGCAACAGGGATAGATGTTCTTATGTGGGCAACTAGCCAAAAGAGCTAGAACCCTGTCATGAAAGTGTTTTTGCTATTTCAATGAGGTGTAATCCTGTGGAGGCGGAGGAGAGGAAGTGGTAGATACGTAGGTATCACAAGTGCCTTATAAATTAACCAGATGCTCTTTACTTTGAACTGTATTGCTATTTTAAATTTTCAGTTTTCACACAGAGTAAGATTCTAGGGCTTAGTATATGTCAGTAGGTGTCCCTGAGAAGCTCTGCCATTAAAAGCAGAACACCAAGTCTGCTGAATATGGAGTAAATCACAAGACAGTTGTAGCTTTACTGCTCTGATTAAGAAGGTGGGCAATGGGAGCTCTGCCCTGAGGGAGTGATTAAATACACAAGATCAATAGCCATGCTCAGAAGGGGTGGATGAGTACTGAAAAGGTGCAGTCTTCTTTAGGCAAGGATGCACATTGCTTCTTTTCATGCCCTTTGACTTCTTTATCAGTCTGAGACTCCTAGCCAGGAGATTTTGAACTGTAAAACTAAACAGTCTTTGGGTGCTTATGTAGGTAATGGAGAGGGCCTGGCACAGGGGTCCCTCTCTGGATCTAGCTGGGCTTAAAGAAGATGCTGCTGCTGCCCAGCTGGGGGTTGCTACCCTTGCTGTCTTGCTTTGACAGAAAAGGATTATGTACATGATTCCTCATCTGTTTTAGGCTCCTGGTTATCTGATAAAGACTGATAATAGCTAACTCACCTGACTTTGCCTAAGGCTGTTTGTAAACCTTAAACATGACTTTTCCAGAGGAGAAGAAGTGAGTAACAGCTGATAGAGGTCAGCAGTCAAGAACTGTAGAGTTTTTTAGCTGAATGTGAGTCTAGGACCCAAGGAAAACAGCCCAATGAAATTTCTATAGAAACAACTGGCTGCAAATTAGGGTTAGGAAGGTATAATCTCATGATTTTCTTCATTAGAAAGGAGTTAAGTTACATTATTTCTCAAGTCTAGTTTTCTCTTCAGTGAGTCTGCAGGTGCTGGCTAACATGTTTAACAGACACAGGCGTAGCTCTTCTGAGTGTTATATTTTTGTATTTTGGCCTTGCTCTTTACATAAGCAATATTTATGACAAGAAATTGGTGGTTTTGTTTGTTTTGAGCAAAAACATCAGTGTCTGCTTTGTTAGTGATAGACAAAATTATACTAATTTTGCAAGCAAATTCTTTAACTTTTATACAGTGTATTCCTAAAAAGGTCTTGAAACATTTTTTTGTGTGCTACTAGCATTATTTGATGCACAGGATATGTGAATATCTCCATCATACAAAATTTAAGAAAAGTCATACCCCTGAAAAAAGTGAAAAAGTAACCCCAGAAATTCAAGATTTTCAGTAACAAGTCATTTAAAATGTGAGTAGTCTTGTACAAGTCAGTGGAAATACACATGTACTTAATTATCTTGCTGAATTGGAAACTGAGCCATTAGCAGTCAGCTAGGACAGGATTAGGTGTTTATCTCACTTAGATACAGAGATCTAAGAATTAGTAGTGAATGTATTGTCTAACTGGGCTCTCCTCCCTTTCTGGAAAACTGAGCAAAGCTTGTTTTCTTTAAGTGTAGGTTGCAAAATTCCTTTAACTCTATGTAACTGGTTTAGTTTTCTAATTCTAGGAAGTAATGCTACAAGCATCTTGAAATACAGAAATGAAATTTGTTTACTTTTCCATTAAAATGTTTGTCATATAATGAAATAGTTTGCAGGTTTTGGTAAGGTTTTTTCCATAAAGTTGAGTTATATTACACTGAAATGCACAAGAATTTTATTTTAAATCATGGCTTAGGTTTTTTGTTTGATTTTTTGGGGGGGCATGGGGACAGTTGTTATGTTTGGTTTGGTTTGTTTTTAATTAGTTGTGTTAAGACATCTTAACTTCACTATATTCTGTTTCCACGTACCCAGTAAGTTAAATTTAATGTTACAGTGAGGGAGAAGAGGGTTTGAGAAGAATGGTGCTTTTCTGAAAAGCAGGCTAAAATCCAGACCTATTATTTATTCATTCCTCAATGTTCTAGATGTCTTAGGGATGTTCTTTGACATTCATTATTTCTGGCAGCAATGCTGACTTAGGCAGACCCCACTACTCCTTCCCTTGGTGCTTGTTCCAAATCTGTATAATCTTTGTGATATACAGAGGTAAACTGAATCAGACTTGTTTTACCATGTACCAAAACTGCTACTCAGAGGTATAAGGACTGAAAGAGCTGTGGAGAATGTGGATATTGCATAAATATCTGTATATTGGTGGTTGTTTTTTTCTGTGTCACTCCTTTATTTCTTTGAGAATAGATACTTGGACATGGAAGCTGACTACTGAACTATTGCTGCTGGACATTGGAACAGGAAATGACTAAGTTGATATTACAGTAGGGGTAGCAGGAAGAAGATAAAAAAATACATACCCTGAAAATATTTTTAGCATGTATGTTCTGTAAGATCAGATTCTCCTTCACCACCCTGTAGAATTGAACTGAGGAGAGCATGGTATAAGGTGTTGTAGTGAAGAGTAAAGAGTTGTAGGTAGAGAGGATAGAGAAGCACCAAGGATTGATGTTTATTTCTAACTGTCCTTCATCTGAACTTGTCACGTTGTTAGTCACTGGACTGAAGACCTCATGAAAGCTGGATGATTGCAGTTGAGGACAGGGAAAAAGCCTTAACTGATCTACAGTGTTTTCACTTCATGGGTTATGCTATATTCCATATATTCTATATTCCCTGTTTTCTAATCTGTGGAATGGTTTTGTACATTTCACTGCATTATCACAACTGCATCTTCCATGGTAAGTGTTCTGTGGGAAGTCAGTAGAGATGCTCTACTGAAGCTTCCTTATCCTATTGGATTAACTTTATTTCTCTCACCAGTATCTAAATACAGGGAGCTAGAAAGCTGGCTGACATGCATTTCAATTTCACTAAGGATAGTGATGGTTTTGGGGAAAAGCTGCAGTGGTTTTAGGAATTACTTGGGCTGCTTAATTGGAGGCCTACAGCCATCAAGTGGGAAGGTGTGCTGCAGTCTCAGTTATGAGAGATTTACTGCTTGTTCTTTGGGATAGCCTGAGTAGCCAGGAAAATATATTTGTCTCCAGCTGGCCAAGTGATTGCAGCTTTTCTTTAAGGATTTGAACAAAACTGCAGGCATCCATCTTTGTCATCTTTAGACTTGATTACTATAGCACACTTTTTCTGTACGTATTTTGTGCCTGGCGTTTTGCTCTAATCAGCAGTTTCAAGTGAAACTGCTTGTAATTGGGCTTGCTAGACTAACATGCTCTGTATTTTGCATTATTTACAAGTTTTCTTTTGGAAGTGCTTCATATTTGATTATCTGACATTTCATATACCTGAAGACTGACTTTATGGGATATATTGAAATCTATCTGGGCACGCTAGCAGCCTACTTAATTCATGAGAGCATGAATCCTACTGTTTCTAAGTCTTGATACATGGACTTGAACTGTCTCTGTGGATTCATAATTTTTTTAGCCTCCTTGCTTATTGAGATCTCTTCCATCTTGTATTTTTCTAGCTTGAATATAATTTCCTTAGTTGTTCTTTTGCATCATGCAGCTGGTAGTCTCTTGCAGTTACTTATGATTAGAATCATACTGTTTTTTAAGCCTCTGGAAATATTTGAAGTTCTGCACTTACTAATAAAAAAGCCTTCATTTTAACAGTAATAAAAATAAAAGAGCATAGGGATTGTATCTGATGCTGCTTGCATTATGTAAAATTATATTCACAGGTTCTTTATGCACACTTGCTTTCACCACCACACACACTCTCCCCACCCCACTGCCAAGACCCTCAAACCAGGTGTCAGTCTTTTATCAGGCTTCAAAATTTTGTAAGGTCTATGAATACTGTGACTGCCAGTAGAAGAGAACAGCAAATTTAACTGTTGATACTTTGGGTAGTACTTCCTCACATACATAATCTGAAATACCTTTGCAGCTGTAGCACTTAAAAGGAAATACAACAGTATAAACAGTGTCTGAGGAAATACATAAATAGCTTGCCAAATAGTCTGCTTTATTTATGGCCTGACAGGTTACTTGTGCAGTTGGACATACAGATTTAGACAAGCGTATTTGAGGAGGTACTTTAGAAATATTTCTCCACACTGGCTCTATAGAAAACCCATTGACCTGTAAAAGGATGCTGCTGAGTGCTGTATGTACATCTGGATAGTAAATGTATTTTGTTATTCATTGCTGGCCCTTGCTATCCTGAAGATGCTTTAATGTGTACTTTACTTAACTCAGGTTTTCCTCTGTGCTTGCAGTCAAATGTTACTCAGTTTCCATCTCTTTAGGGTAATGATAGAAAAGAATGGCCCTCAACAGTTGGTTACGAGAATGAAGATACAGAAATTCTGAAAATAACCTGATGCAAATGGTGTCTACATTTGTAGGATGCAGTGCTTTTGATTTAATCTTCACCTTTCATATGTCGTAATGGGAATGACCCTGACCTTTACCTTCCCTTGGCTGAAGCTTGCTACATTTTAATCATTATTTCTCTGCATTTCCGTTAGATATCACATTACTGACTATTGTTTTTAAAATCATATGAACTGATTCCCTCAGTCTCCAGAGAAAATATTTTGAAAAATGTTCCCCATCCCATCTTGTAACACAGAAATGTCTCTGATGCATCTATTGGTAAGAAACAATATGGGAAACAGAGCAACTATTGAAAGAAATCATTTTTCTGGGAAAAAAAAACCCCTAAAATGTAATGGAAAACAAGGAAGAAAGAAGCAACTCCAGTTTATGGCTATAAGTATCATTCTACTGCAATGGTGAACAGGAAGTCCCTGGTAAGGAGCTGCTTGACCACTGCAAAGTGATTGGATTTGAACATATCTGTGAAAGAGATACTCTGGATATTTGCTGAAAATAGATGAGTGGCCTCTTACTCCTGACTCCTATTACAGCTTTCTCTCATTATCTTCTGTGACTAGAGTGCCAGCTTTTCCTGCTGACACATTCTCAACTGACTTGCCTAGAAAAAGTAGAAAAAAGTTTTAAAAATTTATTGTCAAATATATATGGAAATATGTTTGTTTCTATTGATGTGAGGGAAGAAGATATGAATAAAAACATTCAGATCATATTTGCTGTGGAGTAACACTTAAATTCTTAATAGAGTTTTGGATTATAAAGTTAAATTAGGTGGTTCTTGCGCAAAATGAGATGAGAAAAGAGACCTTTTGTTTTACTATAAACTTTAATGAAATTCCAGAATACATTGACAGGCTCTTTAGTGCATCAATAGGGCTGCACTAAAATGCTTGCTGTTCTCCTTGGGGTATTTTCTGTTACTTGAAAACGTACAGTAAACTAGTCATAACAATATTTTCTCATGAGGATAGTGGTGAACTAAGGCCTGTTTTTTACATTGACATTACCAGCTCAGCTTCTTTTTGCTGCCAGAGAAATTCAGTAGAGTTTACAGTGGTATTTCCAACTATATTAGTTGTGCTGATTTGTTGGTATGGTGCATTATAATACCATTAAGTTCTTAATAAAAAATTTATGTAAATAATTTGTCTATAATGCTTAGAAGTTGAGTGGGGCTGATTTGTATAGGCAGAGGCTGCCTGCTGATTGATAGCATTCATTCCAATAATGCTGTATTTGTTTTAAACAATAATTGAAAAATTATGTGCAGACTTCCAGGTCCAGAAGGTGATTCTTAGACAGATAAATTTTAGTCCTTGATCTCATTGATTGGGTCTTTTGTGGGCCTGTAAGGGCCTATTGGGATTTTAGAAAAACATGGAAATGGGGAAACAGGTCATAACCTGTACATTCCTCTAAATATGAGGTATTAGGATAAAAATCGACTTTGGAGGCATGTAGCTTCCAAACAATGATTTAGATTATTAAGTTCTTAGAGCAGTAATTGTTTGAGAAAGCTGAAGGGCTACACAGCTTCTAAGGCATTGCAGAGAATGTGGAAGCTGGGAACAAGAGGGGGTTATCTTCCTATTACTGGACCCTGGGATATCTTGAGTGATGAAGTATATAGTTTGAGGGAGACCATGTATTTCCAGAACCTAAAGGTCTATGATTTCATTTTATGAAAGTCTGATGAGTTATTATTGTATAGTTCAGTGGGTAGATGAGATTACAGTTTGATGGTTTCTTATTCTAATCAGCAGGAGAAGCCTACTGGTTGATGATAATGTGTGGTCAGTATTCGACATTTTTTAAAAAATTTATTTAAGCTCTTAATTCAGTCAAGTGGGAATGTACAATAGTGTGTGAGGGTATTTTAAAAAAATGTATCTAATGCTTAGATTATGATTTTATGCAACTCACCCAAGAAGAAAAATTACAATGTATATGTAATAGAGAGAAAGGTCATATTATCAGTAATGGAAACTGCAGGATGCAAAGAATTGTTTTCATCTCCAAAAGCACAATGAAGTGACTGCAGTGTTTTTAAGATCAGTTTTATCAAGTATCAAAGTGGAAAACCCAAGCAATAATGAGCTTAAGTTTAACAAAATGGATGCTTATAAATGCCAGCAAACCTACCCCTTCAAAACTAGCTGCTCTCCACAAAACAGGCTGAGGAATATAGCCAGGTTCTTACTTACAGATGCACTGCATCTGTTTTTGAGGCTAACACTGCTGACATTTTCCTTTGCAATTTTGGAATGACTTTTACCTGACAAGGATTTCTTTCAGGGAAAAAAAAGCTTCTTTTAAAAAGCTGAATAAATTTACTGTTAAAAAGAATGTTCATCTCTAACAGCCATTTACTTCCTAATTAAAAATATCTACAAAAGTTATTATATAATTAGTACTTGTATTGGAGTGGAAACACGTATCTTGCATGGATCTGCCAGAGCTTCTTTCACCTAGTCTATTAAATCATGACTGGTGAAGAGCAACAAACATCCCATGGTGCCTGACCTTGCAGAGCTTGCAAGTCTCAAGGGACACTCAGAAAAATACATCAAAGTAGATTAATTTGGTATGTAGACAGTCACAACTGTGTATTTGATGTAGTCTGCGACTCCATTTTTCCATGTGGAAACCATGTTGGTGGAATTGGAATGCAAGGATGAATTCTCACGTAATTGAGATAAATGTTTAATGTCTAATGACAGCATAGAACGGTATCACTGATGTCTTGGGCCTTACTCTCAGGGCAAACTATGAGATAGTTGGTAAGTCTCATAATTAAAATTTAAAATTTTGTTGAACAAAACTGGTGCTTGATGGAGCACCTTCCATAAAATCTATGTGCCAGTCTTTCTGTGTCTTCAAACAGGTACTGGCAGCTTGGTCCCATGCTAATGTACTCTGAAAGCCAGCTATCCAGCTATCCTTTTTTTCTCAAGGGGCTGAATTGCTACAGTTAAGTTTAACTAAACACACTTCTCTTAAACTGTAATTAGTTTGGAAAGTGTCATTTCTTGTCAGACCTGTTACTGCAGGAACCGGATACTTGCTCACCTGTTTTTTACCCCCAAGTATGTAATTTTGTGTAATTTGATACACACCAGAGGAATGAGTAGGGAAAGGTAAACTTTTAACATGTGATTTTTATTTTCCTTATAGTTATGTGTCTGTTGTCATTCTTAAAGGACACTGGTGACTAAAGAGATTTTGATAAGGTATTGTACTTAATGCAATGATGTAATTGAATTATCTGCACTGAGTAGATAATTCATTGCTATCTTGACCCCATGCTGTATGCAAGATTCAAATCTAACAGAGAATGTCCTTTTAATACAGCTACCTTAGTGTCAAGTGCCCAAACAGGTAATTTAATGCATACTAGACACCTGCATTAGTAGCAGAATAGGGCATAAGGTGATGCTGGAGCAAAATAAATCCTATCTAGCTCTTTGACAAAACATTCTGGTGAAGAAGTAGAAAATAAAATGTGCATTCTGGTGTGCAGCTGAAGTCTTTCTTCTGAGAAATAAACTTGAATGAGTTCAGGACACCCTTCTTGAAATATCAGCTGCTCTTTTGTGTCAGTCAGGGCTGCAGAGAACTGTGATACTGATACTCCTGAGGTCTGAGCCCAGGGTTTATGCAGTCTGCCTTTAAATTCTGGCTGGTGGCTGCATGTGTGCATGCATGAGCAAGTGACTTCTTTGTGCTGTTTCCTTGTTTATAAAATGGAAAGATTCATTTTCCAGTCTCAAAGGAGTTATGGGAGTTTAAATCCATAAATTCTGGGGGCATGCAGGTCTCATGGTAGATGGGGTCATTGTAGTAATTCCAGAAACTTCAAAGATACAAGAAAGCACCACAATTGACTGAGACAATCTAGGTGGTCACATTGCAATGATTACATTAAGGACCAGTACTTAGGTACTTTTCAGAAATACTTCTTTCTTTTCTTTTCTTTTAAAAATCTTTCATACAGAAAATACTTTCTTTTAGGAGTGCACCAGCATAGAATCCAAAAGCTATAGGTAAATTCAGTGACACTTTCTCGGTATCAGCAATGTTACTCTGTCTCTGTAGTTCTATGAAAAAGTCTCTGTTCAACAGTAAAGACACTCTCCTTGCTAGGAATTCAGACTTTGAGAACAATATTCATTTAGTAAATAGTTGCACTAATTTCTCCTTTTGGTAATTAAAGTTTGTTGTAATTCACAGAAGTGAAAGAGAAAAAACAAGAGCAGATTCCAGGGAGTTTCAAACAGCTCTGTTGCAACATTCCAGCCTTTTGTGGTACTGCAAAAGGGGAAGAAAGAATCACTGTAGACTTGGAAAGATGTTTTTAGTAACACAGTTGGGTGCCACAATGTAAGAAAGATGTTATTTGGAAGAGGCCAAAGGCTAGAAGGTGGTAAAAGGCCTCATCAGGCCCTGTGAGCTATGAGAAACATGGGTTTGTTTTGCAGAGTAAAGTTCTAATCAAATACCTTCCCTCCATTATTTCCCCAGTTGTGGAATCTGGGAGGGTAGCTGGAGGAAGGAACCACTGCTTTGTGTTGGCCAAACATGAAAACTTAGTACCATCCTTGTGGAGCTGCTTTAAAAAGTGTTCCTGTAGATTCCTTTGATGTGGTAAATGGCTTCTCTGATCACATCTATGAAGATTTTTACAAGAACAAACTTCAGACAAGAACCTATACTTATTTTTCTGTTATTTTGAAATACCTGTTCTACAACTGGCATTCTCGTCTTTTAATGTTCATTTAAGGCTATGAAGCTTTGAATGCTATGAATACACATTGTCTATTTAATCTTTATAAGCATATTCACTAATTTTGATTTCTGTTTTCCAGTGCAAATACTGGACTAAACTCTAGCAGTAGTGGTTTTACTGTTTATTGTGTAAAAATGAAAATATGCAGGAGTTTGTATCAGAATGTTTTACAAACTTCTGATTAAGTTAATAGTGTTAGTGGGTAACAGCCAAAAAGTTTTATCTTATCAAATACGCTGTTTCACAAAATACAAATCAGGCCATCACTAGTCATGAAACTTTATGTACCAGCGTATTAGAGTTACACATTTAAAAACATTCAGAATGTGAGTGTTCCCATCATTTCATCCTGCCTTAAGCTTCAGATCTGTGTATTTATTGTCATAGAAATTTGTGTTAATGTAGTGCCTGACTCCTAATGAATAATTTGCCAAAGAGGTGGACTGACAGTTTCTCAGCATATTGTGTTTGCATCCTAATGAACATTTTCTGCTTGGTCATGATCAAAATAGGAATACATTTACATAATGTTAATCAAGTACTTGTTCTTAACATTTGGAAAAGGGCAGGACTTAAATTTAATTTTTACTGTGTGGATGTCTGTAACACAAATTTAACAACTAGTTTAAACTACAAGCTGCTGTCGTGGTGAAAACTGATGTTAACTATCCCTACTACGAGTTCTGTATTAAATGTTCTTTTATGATGTTTTATAGATTGATATTTTATAACTTGTTCCTATTGCTACCTCTCTATAGACATAAATCATATCTGAACTTTCCCTAATCTTTCTCAACCTTTTTAATTTAGAGGATCACTTTCCATTTTTAGCTGTTCATGGAGTCATAATTCTCTTCTGGTGGTTTGGTACCACTTTTTCTTTGGAGCCAAAAAGTAACAGGTGCTTATAAAGATCTTTGAAGATTTTTGACTCGCATCATAAATAAAGAAGGGTTTTTTGTTTTCTTTTGTTTTTGTTTTGGTTGGTTTCTTTGGTGTTTTTGTTTTGTTTTTTTTTTGGTTGGTTTCTTTGGTTTTTTTTTTTTTTTTTTTTTGTTTGTTTTTTTTGGGTTTTTTTTTTTGTTTGTTTTTTTTTTTTTTTTTTTTTTTTTTTTTTTTTTTTTTTTTTTTTTGTGGTTGTTTTCCTTAAATATAGTAAGCATATGAAAGCCTNTTGTTTTAGGGTGTTTTTTTGTGTGTGTGTTGTTTTGTTTTGTTTCCTCTCTCCATTGTTAAAGTAGAAACCTAGTCAGCTTAAAGCTGAGAGGAACAGAGAAATATATATAGAGGGAGAAATAGTTATTTTTAGACAAGGTGATGCCAGACCTCATTTGTTTATTGCCTCTGTTCCTTGTAATGGTATTTTATATTAAAAATAATGAAAGGAGGCAAAAGAAAATAATTTGTGATACTCTCAATTAAAAAGAAAATGTAGTCACAGGCAACCTGTGTTGGCTGTGTAATTTTGGGGGCTGTTTTTTGTGGTGAGTTAGTTTTTTGTGTTTTGGTTGGGTTTTTTCTCTTCATAGTCCAAGACTGTGGTGTATTTCATTGTTTTATCAGTTGACAACCCAAAATCTAGCATTTACCTTTCTGGAATCAGGAGGAGATTTTGTGGTAAGAGAAATGTTTATTGGCTCCCATGGAATGTTTTGGCCAAAAGGTGATGTGGTAGAGCACCAGGAAGTAGAATGGAAACATGAGAAAGATGAGACTATAGGAAAAACAAGGAAGACTAAAAAAACCCCAAAGGATCTCTTTCCTGCTTGTATGACAACATCTTTCATCCCTTAGCACTAAGGGTGTCCATAATGGTACTGCTGGGCCTGCTTTGAAATTTCAGTGCTGTTCCTGTGGTCTTAGAATCAGGGCTCAGTTAATGCAGTACCCTTAACACTGTCTCCCAAGTGTTCAATTGTCACAAAAATCATATGCAGCTGTATGAAGTAATTCTGTCCCTGAACTTGGTTCACACAGGTAGAAACCAGTTTTCTATCAGGTTCTCACTGAGGTAAGCCATCCATTACTAGTGTTAAAACACAGACCATCCAACTGCACCCTTTATTCTGCAGTAACCATGCACAATTCATTTTCTTTTGGATAAATAGCATGGCTGTGTGTATAACTGTAGGACAACCACAGGGAAAAAAAGAAACTGATACCAGTAAGAGCAAAACAATGATAACTTGCTTTCTCTTTCTAATATTCATCTATATATAGTGACTTTATTCCTGTCAATTGTTTGATTAAAGCCCCTGAATTTACTGAGAAAATACCAATTTTTCTTTCAATTGCCTTTATGCAAAACAAATAGTGGTCTGACTTTTACCATCCCAACCTTTTCTTCTTGGTTGAAATGACTTGACATTTCTGTAGCATCAGAGAATTTAGACAAAATGCCTTTCTCCCAGAATCCCTAGCACTGCTTTCCAGATGAAGCAAAAATCATAAGAGGATCAAACTGAGAATCAATCTTTGTCCCTGGGAGGTGAATTTTGCTGTATTTCAGTATGGCCATTGAAAATGTGCATCAGTCCTCGATTTCCTTCAGCTCTTTGCTGTGTCTTCATTGAAAGCTGTGTCACCTATTCATGGTTTACCATCCTGGCTTAAGCCACTGATGGAGATGGGTTTGTGACAAGAGGCTAAGATGGGAGGTAGGGCTGAGGAGGAGCAGACACATGGCCCATTCCTCATTCCTGGGGAGGGATGGCACTTCTCAGGCTCTGCTGCATCCACCTGAGCTCTTCTGTACAGTAATTGAGAGGCCAAAGGAGTTGACAAATATTGCACTGGCATCTGGAATTTTAGGAAAGCTAGACAAAAGCAGGAGATATCTGTTACCACCTGTGCTATAAGTACTTCAAAGGATGCAGACACTCTGGTAGTAAAGCAGAAATTTAATTACCAGCTTCATAAAGATAATTAGTGGGTTTGATTTTACAGACAGTTTGACTGGTGTAAAAAGTGTACCTATTAGCTGAAGGTATATAATGAGAATATGATGGTGTGCTTTGTTTTGAGAAGGAACAACAATGTTTTTAATTGCCCAGATTCTTTCTGAAAGGACATGAATTAACAGTTTGCTGTTGTGAACCTTTGCATTTATTCAGTGCTGGGAAGAGCATTGCAAAAGAACTTCCAAAACAGGTATTGACAATGGGCTCTCTTTGTGAGAGACAGAAGGGTGATTATTTTCACTTTGAAATCAGAATTCTGTGTCTTTCAAATATACATGAGCATATTTAATTTTTTTTTTACTGACAAATTTTTTTCCACTCAAAGGAAGCCCTGATTTTGGTGCTGTAAGATATTCTGCTGGGTCTCTGCACTTCAAGGATTGAGAAGTTGATCCCTTAGCATAAGTTTCATTTGCATAAGTATGCTACATCAGTGTTGCATAATTATAGACCACCAGCATGAGCAGCAGAATATTACATGTCTGGAACTTGAAAAAATCATTTAATTTGAAATTTTAGGGTTTTTTTTTTTTCAGTCAAGGGTTGGTTTCATTTTAGAAAATAGTTGAACAGGGAAATGATGATTGAAGCAGAAGCCATTTCAAGCACCTAGTCTGTATATTAGACATCTGCATGTTGCTAGATCAATGTTTTATTCTGTAAAAGAATTTTTCATTCTCTTTTTCTGTCTTTTTCTGTAGCAAAATACAGGTATAAAAATGCATATGACTAACTTGGATTGAGAGATAAATCTCTAAAAATACAACATGGAGCAGAAAACAAACACAGTGGAAACAAACCCAAATAGTTGCATTTGCCACAGCGTAGTGATTATCTAGACTTTGACATTTATAAGAGAGTTTAAGAATAAATACTTCCAAGTGATTTCTGTTTGTCTAGTGTTCACAGCTTCTTCAGGGTGAAAGTGAGATATTTTCGAGGAAGTGTATATGGATTACCAGAGGTAAATACCTTGTGAAACATTATTGTGATTATGGAGAAGGGCTGGAGTTTCTAGCGCTGTTAATTCCGTACCATCCATGTCACGGCGCGGCTGCGGTGTCAGCAGGAGGCAGCTGGAAGCGCAAAGGTTGGGCTCAAGGGATGGATGTGCAGGCATCGGGTCATCCTGGAAGACCAAGCCCCTCTCCACAACTGGTGGCTCCTTTTCCTGTTCCTCTGAGCTGCAAGTTTTGTGGTTTGGTGCTGAAGGACAACGCCAGCGAGCCCAGAGTGTGGCTGGCTCCCAGAAAGAGAAGAGGGAGAGCCCGGCATGGGGCCCAGCGGAGCTGCCTGAGGCCCAGGCTGCAGATGCTGGAGCCACAGCCGGAGACTGAAGGTTCCATCCCGGTCCCACAAGGTCAGGCCCAGGAGAAACATCAGCTCCCATGTTTCAGAGCCCTGGCAGGTCCCACCAGGTTCTGCCTTGTCCCTGTTTCCCCACTGTTTTGGGCCTGGGGGAAGTTAAGCCTCTGTTTCCCAAGTACCACAGGGCCGGTCAGCATTTTGCCTTTGGGAAACCACACTGGGTGCTGTCTTCAGGAAGTGGTTTTGGTTGTTCTGTGCTGAATCCCCTTTTGGGGGTAAAACACTTTTTGTACACTTTTATTAATATTGTTGTAGTTACTGCGATTTTTCAGTAAATTGTGGTTCTATCTTATCTCTCCCAGTGTTTCCTCCACTAGTAAAAGGAGGAAGGGGATAGGGGACAGCTTGAAGAGCTTTCATTTTCCTGGTGGGTTTTTAAGCAGAATAAACTTTAACAAATTAAAGCTGAGGTAGCAAATTTTGGCTAAGGGATAGAATTTGTAAAATGCCAACTAGAACAAAACTCTTAACTGAAATAAAAACATAATTTTTGTTTATTTTCTATAGGTGTGATTAACCTGGAGGAAATGTCTTTCAACTGCCATTGTCTTAATCTGGAGACTGCTTCTGCATCAATTCATAAATATGGATTTTCTTAGATCAGAATAATAATAGTGTTTCTATGCCTAAGTGTTTAGCTTTTTTACCTGTTACTTTGGTTTTAGTTTTTAATGGAGAGTAGGCAACAGCAACTTATATGTGGGCATGTTAACGTTTGGATGTGTTTAAGAGCTTCAGAGGGCTGAGGAAGTAATGTGGAGATTTGACACTGAAAACTGAACAGCTGCAGGCTTGGTCTTAAAATGACACCAGTGAGAGGTGATGAGGTGTGTTTGGGAAGACACTGATAGCTGTGAACAAAACACAAGCAGGGCC
The DNA here is from genome assembly GCA_013389925.1 of Aegithalos caudatus. NCBI lineage: Eukaryota > Metazoa > Chordata > Aves > Passeriformes > Aegithalidae > Aegithalos > Aegithalos caudatus. The sequence continues at coordinate 132,477 of WEIU01013784.1, read as the reverse complement.
ATCATAGTTGAGAACTCACAACTGTGAACTTAATTTTGAAGTATTTGGCATAATCATGTACTGATCAGCAGTTTTTGGTGTTGGTGGCAGGGAGTTACTTTGGGGTTTTTTGTTTGGGATTTGTTTTAGGGTGTACAACAATTGACTACTAGATCCTTTTTCCCCTGCAAGAAGAAAGTGTTCTGTCTTCCCAGTGGCAGAGCTTTGAGAAGAAAGGAATTGGATGATATATTCTTCCCCTTTAGTTTACAGGTCTGCAATCAAAAAACTTGTTTACTGTTATTTGTGTCTGTCAGCACAAATACCAAGTGTATTGAAAGATCCTCTGGCTCCTCACTTGGATGTATTGCTGCACGCTAGTAAACTTTCTCTGAGTAAACCGGCGGATCTGTACTCTTGGTTCCTATTCAGTCTCTAATAAATGGACCAAGAAATACCTTGAGTGATTTTATAATAATAGGTATGTTCTGTAGAGCAGAAGTCTGTGCTTGGAGGGAGTTTAAGGGGAGCTGAAGTGATGTCCCCAGTGTTCTCAGCCTGTTCACAAGCCTTTTGTATGTCACGTTATATTACCTCTGAGCTGGAAGATATTAAAACAAAATCCATTAGGACAAGACCTAACATTATCTCAGCTGCCTTACATATAAAAAGATAGATGAAGACTATCATTCTTCTGATAGAGAAAGCCACGTGTCCATTTCCCCTCAAATTCCTGTGGCTTTATAAACAAATGTTTGTGTTTATTCTTTGATAAAGCAGCCATAGAAAAAGGCTGAGGCTGTAGATTGCATAAGCCTAATGGTTGGAAGATGGAATCCTCAGGCTGCTCACTGCTTTCTGGCCTCAGAGTGTTCCCTTTCAAGTCTATTACAAGCTACCTAAAAAAACTTTTAAAAGCTTTTGAAACTGCTGGATTTGTTTGTTTGTTTGTTTGAAAGTTGCACTGCTTCTTTACTTCCAGTGAATCTGGTTAGCTGTCAAGAGTGCTTGGTGTTCTTTCACTGTGGTATACAAGGGTATATTTTTCTACTCCCTAAGATGGCTTCCCACCTTTAGTGGTGTTTTTTTTTGTTTTGGTTTTGTTTTTGGTTGTTTTTTTTTTAATGGCTATTTTTATTTTAACTTCACTTGCTAGAACTGTGGTTGAGTTTTAATGGTGGTTTTCAGTAAACCTTCAAACTCCTTCTTTCCAGTTTGGGTTAACAGACAAGTTCTTATTCAGCTGCATAATGTAAAATAAGAGGAGAACGTTGTTAATTATGAATGACTAGGCTTATTAGCTATGTCCAGACAAATATTGCAGAATTCTGGTGCCCTTCCCAAGGGTAAGTTTGAGATAGCTGTGAGCTGCCAGGTTTACTTTGTGTAGACTATTCCCAGCTCTCAGTAAATAATAACGCATTTTGAACTTTTATGCAACTGTATGTGAACTTAGTGCAAATAAGAAATTCTGGATTCAGTGTTGGCTCTTCAGTGGAGTGTGGAATAACACAACATACTCTAATGGATAGCGAACTTATATATTATTTTTTCTTGCCAATTATTTTCGTTCTCCCCATGTTTAGTGCAGTTTGACCTCATGAATTCACCACATGAAATGGGGAATTGAGTATGTGTTCTTGGCTGTGCCTGAAGCCCTAACTGTTGTTAGCCTGGAGTAATTAATAGCAAGGCCCTTCAATATTCAAATCCTTTGGAGGTTATTGGTGTTCTTGAAGGTTGATTTGTCTTTAAGACCATTGAAACAGAAGGAAGTCTGTTTACTCCTGTGCTTGTATTGTGTTTATGCAGAAAGAAAAATGAAATTAAAGAAGCTGAATTTGTGGAATAATAAAATTACAATTTTTCATTGGTAAATCCATAAAGAAAATAGCAAATTCAGTCTATGTGCAGACCAAAAATTTTCATTACTATTGACTTACATGCAAAAGGAAACATTCATGTGGTACTTAATGAGTCCTAAAGTTTTATGAAATAATATTTTGGAGATTCTTTTACTTTTCTGGTAGCTGAAGTTATCAATTTTATCAGTTGTGAAATACAGCTCCCATGACCCAGATGACATCTGTACCTTACCTCCCATACTCCTCATTCCCCTTGGATGGCATGTTCAGCAGCTGATGATCTCAACATTAATATTTAGTTTTCTTTTAAGTCCTGGCAGTGAAGCAGAAGGTTCTGATTAAGTGTAATCCAAGACAATGCTGTATTTCAAAACAGTTGTGTTGCCATTAAACAAAGGGAGCAGTTTATTTTCTAATTTGATGTTATATACATTAATCTTTGCAACTTGAGTTTCTTTCATATCTGAATGATATAAACAATGTGTTTCTAGCCAAGACAGCTCATTACAACTTATAATGGAAAAGTTTAATGTATTTTTGGTCTGTGATACAGTAATCAGTTCTGACAAACATGTGAAGCTCTGTAGCGCTTCAATGGCTTCTACTGATTTTCAACCAAATAAAAGAATTCAAATCTGAGAAGTCCTAATTTTTAACTGTAACTGAAATGTATGTGTGTTCTTTCTTCGGTAGTTTATTGGGTTTGATCCTATATTGTGTGCCTAAGAATAAAAACATAGGCATAAATAAGATTATCTGATATGTAAGGGACATGAAAAAATATGGATTAAAATAGGTTGCTGTTTCATAGGCATTTACATGGATGCCTCTGTTTCTTTCAGTGATTTGATGTTGGCTAATGGAAAATGTTAAGCATATTTCCTTCTTTTCTTTTTATATAAGTTTCTGACAGGAAATCTGTAGCTAAATATCAGTTTATGCTTTCCATCTGTTCATGTATAATAGTGTCTTATAATGCAAACCAGATTGCTGCCCAATGGAAATGTCCTATAGCAAGAGATAGGCTTTCAAGTGATTGTTACACATACTAATTATTTTCTTAAATGAGTACTTGATATAATTTTGAAAACACAGAACTCATTTTAAGGACAGCTTCCATGATGCAAAAATTCCCACTAATTAGCAAAGATAATGCCTCATCTTTCCAGTGACAGTATTTTTTAAAAGAAAGGTTTACATAGTTGTATTGCTATGGTAAAATAAGAAAATAAAATGCATCCTTAGATTCAGGTAAGCAACAGAAGCAGGAAAACTGATGAAATGTTTCTCAGTCGCAAACTTCTGTGATCTCTGCAGTGTGTTTCTCAGCTAGTAAGGACTAGATTAAAGAGCATTTATTGTAACAGAAATAATTTTAATTCTGAGAGCTCAGGTGATTTAGACTAATTGATAATACTGTTAAGACTCTAGCTTTTGGAAGATGTGTGTCAGTGTGTGTTTTACAGTGAAGATTTCCACCCTTCCCAGCTGGGAAGAAGGACTTGGTAATGGGAACCATGTGTTCCTGTATGGTGAAAAAGCAAGACAGTGAATAAAAAAAGCCTTACCTGTGTTATTCATGCTCTTCATCACATCAGTCTTGATTTTTGCATAACTGACTGTAAATCACTGCACTTAGATGACCTTTAAAGGCGCCTTCCAACCCAAACTATTCTGTGATAAATGGTTAAGTTACTGTTGCTTTTCTTTATAAACTTTGCAATCAAGTTACTCTAATACCTGTACTGCCTGAGTTTCCTGCTTTCACCTATAATGAGAATCTGAATAATAAAACTAACATGTCGGATCATTTTAATATTTATCAGAGTAGCTGCTTTAAGGACAGCTGCTTTAAGGACAGCTCCATTGTGTGTTAAATGAGCCAGGATGCTATGAGTTCCAAATATCCTGAGAAGATTCCAAACCTTCTCAGAGGCTGAAGGTGCTTCTCAGAGGCAGAACTGTGCTCAGCCTAGTGAGGTTTAGCTTTGTAATAGCCTAAATAATTATTATCAGGAGCTCTCACTTACTGAAAAAACGCGTTTGATATCCATGGTGAATTTCCTTTCACCGAGACATTTGTTGCAGTTGTTTTAGTGGCATGAATGTGAATTTTTATGGTTTTTGCAGCTCAGTTGTTATCAGTTCAGAACTGTTCTCAATGGGTAAGCTGGTTTCCTGTGGTTTGCCTCCTGTGGCTGTGTGCTTTGCACAGGGTGACCCTTCACAGAGGAGCTGGGAGTGCTCCAGCTCAAGTTCAGAAGTTGGAAGTAGTCACGTCTGTTGTCACGAGGGACCGTGTCTATCGTTTAGAAAATTAAAGCCATTGGATCCAACCTCTTTTTTGATGAATGTACTGGATGAGTTCGCATCCGGGCTGAGAGCAGGGATTGTTCTCAGATATCCCCCACCGATGTGCAGCGGGGCAGCCTGCCCGGCAGGGCCCAGCGGGGCAGGCCGCGCGCCGGGCTGCTGTCAGTCCATTACCTCAGCGCCGTCAGCGCCCGGCCGCGGCCCCGGTGCCAGAGACCGCCCCTCATGCGCTGTCACCGCCTCTGCTCGTGCCGAATCTAAAAACAAAACCTCGCTATACATAAACCAGCTCCTTTCCCCCTCTGAGCGGCTGGAAGGTGTAAAAGCAGAACAGTGCTTTATCTTTCAACAGGAAACGTGTTTTCAAATAAAACTTATTCTGTACAGTTGTAAATGCAGTTTTTAGAAGTCAATATATTACAGAAATTGTACCTCAGCTGAAGAGCGGGTTAAAATGGTTCATGGAGCATACAAAATTACCGAAGTTCCAGATACTTTTTAAGTGCTACATGTAAAGTCAAGTGAAATTTCTACTACTTGTAGTCGCAGTCTTGTGACGTTGACTACAGAGAGGGGCCTTTTCCATAGCCTCTGGAATAAATGGCTGCTACTTTAACCAAATTACCATTGGGATAATATGTTCACATTTGGGAACACAGAAGGGAGGACAGGATAAACTCTTCTAAATTTGACAGTTTGGCTGAAAAAGCAGCTGTACATATGTACTGTGATACAGCCCTGTATCTTGCTTAGAGAGTTCTCTTATCTTCTCAGTTGGGCATAGGCCAGTAGTGTACAGAGATGTGAAGTCCTGATCTGCAGCAACTTAGATACAGGATTTCCTTCTGATGAAAAGTGACCCGTTTTCTCATTGATAGTGTGATGTATGAAACGTAGTGAGAACTTTTACTCTGAGTCAATTTTAATCCTGCATATTGATGTCAGCCCAAGATATCCTTGCCTTCCTGAGAAGAAGATAAGTTGGTATGAACTAGGTGTCAGAAGAGGTGTGAAAATATTTTGAGATGGCTGTTTAGAAACTAAGAGAAGTTACTTGAATGTAGGAATGTGGAAGTAATAAGACTTTAGAAATTATTTTAATATGTGCAAGGGAGGTTGATGTTTACAACTTATATACAGCCATAGTGTTTCTGCCTTTTTAAGAATAAACTGTGAATTGGAAAAGAAGATAAAAATTATGAAGTAGACATAGAACAGTAACCGAAGAGTTGAAGGATGAGAGTATACCCATTTTCAGTGTTTACTCATCGTGGAGCTTCCTTTGCACCATGTCATACTATAGAGTACTATTGCCTCTTGACTTTCCCTCCATCTTTTCTTGTATATGTATTATTCCTACCATATGATGTTTTCTGAGTACTGTTGTCACATGGGTAGTTCTCTCTTTACCACTGCAATTAAATTTGCTATCATGAATCAAAGTTCCATTTATTTTAATTCCTTTTTTTTTTTTTAACTTTATTTTGTTATGCTATTTTATTCCTTATGTAACAATGTTGCCAGCGAGTCCCTATCATGACAAAGAAGTCCTGTTCAAGTTTCCCTGTGCTCACTCGGTCTGAAGAGCAACTTCACTATTTTACACATATCTGGAAGCTGATGTGTCATCAGAATTCACCAGTGGTATTTTTTGACTTTGAAGTATCCCATATAAATAATGCATTTCTTATTAAAAACTGTATCAATCAGTATATCCTCCCACTGTAGTTTATAGTAGTGTTTTTGTAGCCCCTCCCCCTAGTAATGGCTTGGATTAAAATATCTTTCTGATTTAAAATTCTTAAGTAGTAACTTCCATGTCATATAGCAGAAGGGAAGACTTGTGTGTTTTTTTGTATGTGCTTTATTTGAATTACCAACAAATATATCTCCTTACATGGTTGCAGCTTGTTAACATAAAAATAAACTTTTGAACCTTACTATTCATATATGCAAAAATAGTAATGTGGCTTATGGAATTTGAGGATGGAGACTTGATGCAACAGCAAGGGAAATTTAAATTGTATATATGGAAACCATTGATGGTCACTGGAGATGTGAAGAACAGAGAGGAAATGTTTTAGATTAATTCAGTAGTTTTCATACTGGCATGGAAAGGAAGTTTTATGGCTGTACAGCTCCCCTGGGGAAAGCTGTGTTCAGACCAATACCTGCACCTCTGGTGAGGGCACAGACTTCTCAGTGTCACAGCATTTTTGGGAACTTGGTCTCTGGAGTTTCCACAAACCTCTCCTTTGAAAAAGAGTTTTAACATTGGTATTCATAGCTGTGCTGACTGTGTAATATTTCTTTGAAATCAAGTTAAAATATCATCAATGCCTCAGTACTGGAAGTTAAAACACTTCCACTCTCAATGGCAGCGAAAGGATTATTGCCTTATAGAGCTCTGCAGGTTTCAGCCTTATTAGAAATGGGTTAATGCTGGATTTTAGCCTATTGACTATTGTTGGAAGCAGATTACTTTGCTTCTATAAAATAAAATCTGACAATTGAAAGTCTTAATGTCTGCAAAAGATAATCTGACCAAATATGTGGGTGTTCCTAGTGTTTGGTTTGGGGTGGTTTTGGTTTTTTCTCAAGACCAGTAAATGCTGCATACTGTGCAATTCTGACTGCTAACAAAACAGTATGTAAAGCCAAATCAACTTTCTTGTCATCAAATGAGTATTTTAATGAGTTTGAAATACCAAAAGAGAATCTTGATTCCTCTTTTTCTCTGAACTTAATGGGGGAATTCTTTTTGACTTTTATTTCAGTGGCATTGCCTTCCCCAGTCTGCAGTTCTGACTTTTAGTAAGTTCAGTGATGGTATGTCTTCTGATAATAGATAATTATGCTGTATTGTGGTCAGGAAGCATTGGTAGAGATTGATGAATACAAATCTATTGTATTCCTTACTGCTGTGGGACCGAAGTAATGAGCAAAGGGCTGGAATTGCTTTTAGGTTTTTGTAACAGCCTTTGTAACTGAGATGCAGTTGAAGGAATTGCTTGCCCTTTTGTTCTGGACAAATTTTCATAAAATAGTCCTTCTTGTTCAAAAAAGATTTGGGAGAAGACCAGAATATTTCTTATGCATGTAGGAAAAGAATTCTTTTTAATTAAAAAGCTTAATCCAATCTAAATCAGGATTAACACCAAGAGGCTTTCAGTGAGCCAGCTGGCTCTCCTACCAGAGGGAAGTTTTTTATACAAAACCACCTTACTGTACACATCACTAGCCTGGACTGTTCCTGTGCCTACCAAGCACAACAGGCTCCATATCACACTGACATGAAATGAGGTCAGGCCCTTGTTTGTGTAACTTTGATTTTGCTAATCAATGTCTGCTACAAAGAGATTTATAGTAGTGATGTTGGTATGCAAGTGTTTGAAATATGATTGCCGCTTTGTTAGCATGGAGAAGATGGTTGTGGAAGGTTGGCATTAGCTGCTGGTTGTGTCACAAATGTTGTATAATGCAGGTTTCAGACTCGTACATGGGCTTCTCTCATGGAAGTCCAGCTGAACTTGCAGAGTAGGGCAGGGAGGGTGCGTGTTGAGAGGGTTCTTTGTAGTGTTCCCTCTGTGGACTCCTTGAGTCCACTGGCCTCTACCCTTTGAATCCTCTGAAGTCAAAGGGGAAGGGCTCCCCTTAAAGCAGGTGATTATTTTATTCAGAAATGAACCATGTTGTTACTGCCTGTATTCCTAGTTCTGCCTGACAATAGCTTGGATTTAGGTGTGAAGCGGGGAAGGATACAGCAAGAGTTTTCCAGAGATAATTAAAAAGTTTTAATTCAGTGTTTGCTGTAATTCTAGCATTTAATTAAAAATAAGGGGGCTTTTCTACTTTCACTTGCTTAAAAGGCTTTGATGTTCCTGAAGTGTCATTTTTAAGTGGTCTATATGTTGCTAGAGCTTATCTTTATTCATGCTTATCTTTTTGATCTCCGTTGCAGATGAGGTCTTTAGGCTGCAAACCTTAGATTGGAAAAAAAGATAAAGCAATATTTTTTATCTATGTTGATATTTTAGCTACATGAAGTAGCAAATACCTTGATTAACAATTCACATTTTTGAGGCAAAAATGAAACTTCCTTCTGATTTATGTATAAAGCAACTAGGCTATAGAATTAAATTGAAGTTCTTAAATGAAGCTAAGACCAAGATAAATGGTTTCCATAAAGAAAACAAAAAATATAATCAAGAGCTTATCTAATCAGTATTTTTAAAATGTAATTAAAATTAATTCTGTAATGACTTTACAACTGTGGGGCTCATGCAGCACGCAGGCTCGTTTCTGTTTTTTTGAAACTTCTTTCAAAGCTTTTGTTTTACACGAACTCCTAAAACATTAAGGTTAGAAATCATGTTTATCACTATAAATGCTTAATCTATATATAGACAATGTCAATTAAGCAAATATCACGCTCTATCTGTTGGTGCTACACAGAGTTCTTGTAGGGTTATTCTTGGTACTCTAACTTCCTAAGATTCCTAGTAAAATATTTAGCTCTCCTACCTTAACCACGTCAGCTGCTGTACTGATCAGAAGGCAATGCTGTTTGCTGTCTTCCTTTTTTTGGCTGTTAGACCAGATGGCTATAGCTTGTTTTCCAGATTAGGTTAGTTTAGTCAAGAAGTGTGAAGACAAGCAGGGATATAGTGCAATATGTTGCAAATAACAGTATATCTTAGCAATTAGTTTTATTAAACCTGATGGCAGCTTACTAGAATACAGCATTTTCCTTACGTATAGGTCTTTCAATGATTTTAACAGATAGTTTAGTGATTCTTTTTGCTTTTTTGCTAGTCAATACCCTTTTGAAAAAGTAAATGATTATATGGCTGCAGNCAGACATTCTATATTGATCTTGCTTTTCTTCACCATTTGAGTTGGATTTTTCTTGGAGTGACATGCATATTTGTATAGTGGAATGCTTGTGACAACTATATGTGTGTGGAAAACAGTTCCATTAACTTTCTTTGCTAACACTGGAGACCTACATTAAGATATTAAGGCACTATAAATAAGAGCAAACCCTGCTGTTATATACACAGCTGAGGTTTATTATTTAGAGAACAAATCCGTGGTTTGCAAATTATTTTTCT